>JAMAMB010000005.1:0-561246 GCA_023629975.1 Cutaneotrichosporon sp. PL3408A
CCCCTAACCCCCTAACCCCCTAAGACAAGCAGCTCAAGAGTAGGGTGGTGTACTGAGCCAGGCTGAGCCTAATGTGCATATGATGAGGGCTGGACATCGTGGTCATGCAGGCTAGGGATCAGCGATTAAAGTATTCTTCACAGGTTTAGGCTTTGGTGACGAGGTAGAGTGCGGCGTAGAGATGTCACTCTATGTTACCGCAGCTGGCCGGCCATTCCGTCGAACGGCCGGCGCATTTAGAAGAGTTATACAGCATGAGATCACAGTTAGACAATGCTGTTGTTGTAAATTCTCAGCAGGGAGTCACGTCTGGTACCACATCTGGTAGCGTCATGCTGCATCAGGATGCATCAGGTCGGGAATCATAGGATGTGCTATCGATAGTCTCTGTCATCTGCCGCGAGCCGTCGACTCTCGGTATAGGCGAGTGTGTACAAGGGTTGATGCAATGCAAGAGGTCTAAAACTGATTCTATTAATTGTGGATCGCCTCATCTCCGCCCTCCTTGGCCGTTCCCTCTGCGTCCTCCGTGGCCGGCGGCTGCGCCGTACCTTCAGTCGGAGGTGAGTGTTCCGTGGCATCGTCGTCCCCTCGCTGCCCCTCCGCTTCCTTCCGCCACCCCTCGGTCTCGGTGGCGAGACACACGCTCGACGGCCGCCTGGATCGCGAGCTGCGCGACCCGCGCGAACTGCGCATCATGTGGGGCCGGGGCGACTTTTCCGAGTGCATCGCTTCATCGTCTGTGTTGATCCGCATGTCGGCGAGGTTGGTCGCGCTCAGCTGTCTGATGAGCGGCCGGAGGGAGCCGATGTCCACAGTCGAACTTGGCGCACGGCTCCGCCGGCCG
This sequence comes from Cutaneotrichosporon sp. PL3408A, assembly GCA_023629975.1. Classification (NCBI taxonomy): domain Eukaryota; kingdom Fungi; phylum Basidiomycota; class Tremellomycetes; order Trichosporonales; family Trichosporonaceae; genus Cutaneotrichosporon; species Cutaneotrichosporon sp. PL3408A. The sequence continues at coordinate 848 of JAMAMB010000005.1, forward strand.
GCCACACTGCCGGCAGTGTACTCGGCACTGGAGACTGCGGTGCCGTTCGGGTCGGGGGCACCGGCACCCGCAGCCGAGTTCATCGAGAGCGAGGTCATGCCTCCCACACCGCCGAAGAGGAAGTTCATAGACCGGCGGTGCGTGACTGTGTGCGCTGAGTTGCTTGATGACCGCCGCGAACCACGGCCAACACTCATTGCGCCAGCAGGATGTGGAGTGTGACCGAAAGAGTCGTCGGATATGGTCGTGCCCGGTGTGGCTGGCGACTCGTCGCGCCTTCTCCTCTGGTTCGGGAGCGTGACACGGCGCATTCGTGGAGACGTGCTCGGGGACCTGGGCCGGTTAAGGCCAAGGCCGTTGCGTTGCGAGTCCGCGAATCTTGGTTGCTGAACCACAACAGGAGCGTCCTCGCCCTCCGGTAAGAGAACCTCGTCTGGCTCCTCCACAACCCCATCTTCGTACTCATCATCCTCGGCTTCAACCTCATCTTCGTCATACTCATACTCCTCGTCGTAGCTGTCCCCAATCTCCGCCAGGCCGCGCACTTCGGCCCTGTACTCGGTAATCTCCCGGGTGATGGCCTCGCGCAGCTCCTCTGTGGTCTGCAGGCCCTCCACTTCCTCCCACTTGTCGAACGGCGCAGCACAGACAGGCTCGTCCGCGGGGTCATGATATGTGCCCACGTAAGGGTGCTGAAGGGCTTCGGTAACGTCTATCCTATCCTTGGGATCAAAAGCAAGAAGTTTTCCAAGTAAGTCGACAGCGTCATGCTCTGCGTCGGGGAAGATGTCTTCGAGAGCGACTCGCGGGCTGTAAGGGAGTGTCTTGACATACGCACGAGCCTTGTCCGAGCTCATCCGCTGGAGAGTCTCGTCATCCGGCGTCCCGAGCACGCCGAGAATGAGGTTAAGTTGATCGACGTAGCTGATGTCAGCCACAATGTTTCGCTTACGCGCAGCTCACTCTTTGCCCTTGAATATGGGTTTGCCACCCAGCAACTCGCCCAGGATGCATCCGATTGACCACACGTCAATGGCAGTGGTGTAACGTCGGTTCGATAACATGATCTCGGGAGCACGGTACCACCGCGTTGCCACATCTAGAAGATCAGCTGTTGTCACCTTTCGTGCACGCACATTCGGTTAGTCGAACCTCGTCGGTTGCCTCGCCACCAGACTTGAAACCACGTGCAAGACCAAAGTCACAGATCTTGAGCTCGCAGTCCGAGTTGACGAGAAGGTTGCCAGGCTTGAGATCGCGATGGATGACGTCCGCCGAGTGGATGTACTTCATACCCCGGAGTAGCTGGTAGAGAAAGAACTGGATGTGGAGATTAGAGAGGGGCTGTCCAGACCGCACGATCTGATGCAGATCCGCCTCCATGGGCTCCATGTAAAGGTAACTCGATATCAGTGACTGCTCACACAACTGCGCCAGCGACAACCCACATCTCATTGTATCCATTCCAGACGTTGTCCAAGTCGATGAGGCTTTCATGTCAGCAGGAGTGAAGTCGGCCGTCGAGGGAAAAGGCACTACATACCCAGTGAGGTTTTCATGTTCTCCAAAATGGCGCAGAAGTGTTATCTCGCGAAGCGCACGGCGGGCGAGGATGGGCTTGTCAAACACACGGGTAATACACTTGATAGCGACAGGCTCCTCGCTTAGCGTGTCCTGGACAGACACGACGAGGCCGTAAGCGCCCTGTCCAAGGGCCCGGAGAAGGCGCCAGCGGTTGGGCACATGGAACACATGCTGCATGGCATGGAGAGTGTGGTAACCACTGGTGGTCAGCAGGTAGATCCCACTGGGCGCATATAGACGTGAAACTCACCGAGCTGTGAGGCTCTTCTCCGATAGGGGATGGTCGTCGTCGTCATACTTCAGTTCGCGGCCTTCGAGAGCTTCTCGGCGCTTTGAACCGGCAGCAGCGGCCGCTGCGAGACGGCTGGCTCCGGTCTGAGGTACGCTCTTTGCGTTCGTCATCACCTGAGAGCTGGGCGGCGCGGTGCCAGCGTCGGCACGCTGCGCAGCTGGAGATGACCGGGGCTGTGAGACAGGGTTGCTTGGAGCTTCCGTCTCACCCTCGCTCTCTTCGTCGTCCTCCGGTGGGCTCGGGATAGCCGATGACGCGGCGGTCGTGGCCGTCGTCAGTGAGGCAGTAGATACCGGGATGGAGGCTACGGAACTAGCTCTACCCACTGCGCCGAGTGCAGCGACGGTGGCGGCGTTGGAAGCGGTGGCAGCTGGAGCGAGGGAGGTGGCGAGAGCGATTTCTGTTGGGTCGTCTTTGTGGGCGCGTCGAGGGAAAACGGCCTTAGTTGCTGGGGATGCTGGGGAGTGGGGTATGGTAGGAGTAGTGTCGAGGAGGGCCATGTCTAGGATTGAAAGCGGTGGTGGTAGTGGAGCGCTTAGGAAGCGCGGGGTTGCCTGGTGGCGCGTGCACTAGGAAATGTTTCGTTTCTGATTATGGTCTTGTGATGGCCGATGGACGGACGGATGGATGGATGGATGGATGGATAGCTAGATCGGAAGGAGCCCTGTGCGGCGCATACAGCAGAGGGTGTGGAGTAGTCGGCGTTTGTATTCGTCGGGTTGGTTGCTCGGCTTGTCAGGCGGGTTGTCGGCAAGAGGGTGGATGGATCTGTGCGGGGTGGAAATTGAAGAGGCAGGAGTCGTGGCTCGGGGTGGCGTTTTAGGTGAGTCGTCTAGGTATTGGAATCAATTGACAGCTTGACAGGTTTGGCTACAATGAAAGATTAAGATTAAGATGATGCCAAGGATGATGGCGGAAGTGGAGATAGCGATGGCAATGATGGCGGTAGAGAGGAGTATTGGTGGATGTTATTGGAAAAGCTGAAGGTGTGATTGTGTTGGCTCATTGATCTCATTGAAAGTTTAAAGGCGTTGTAAGGATGACGGCGGTGAGGTGGTGGAAGTGTGGGTGGGGGTAGGAGTGGGGTTTGGGGGGTGGTTGTGGTTGGGCGGGGTTTAGGAGAGGGCCCGGGGAGATTGACCTCTGTTGGCTTACGGAGTCTCGAGGCAGGGCCTTTTCGGAACTTTGTCGTTGTATCACAGACTAAGCGGTGGTTTGTCGCCGTCTGTCCCGACTTGCCCGGCTATGCGCCTACTTGGTCTGTTCACCGCTCATGCCGCTCACCGTTTACCACCCGGCACCCGATTGTCACGATAGGAAGACGAGTTCCGCTTTGAAATCTTCAGCAAAAATGGCTGGATGCATTGCACGACGGTGCACAGGCAGGCTTGACCCATGGGAACCTTTGACTGATGGGTCCTTGGACACGGGATTTTCAGGGATTCAAGCTGCGAGCAATCGCAGGGAATCACAAAACCGCATCATCCTCGCTGTAGCTGGTCCTGCTGTAAGTACTACTGTACACTTTGTACATTGTCAATGTACTACCGTGATCGGCACCCAGTAATCAAGGAAAACGGCAAACAGTCAGCAGGCTCTTTCTATATCACATGCCACACCTAGAAAAGGCGTTTTCTTTGACGCCATCGCCCGCCACAAATCCATGAACGAGGGAAAATTGGGTCAAGAAGGAGGGGTTCTAACCTCTGATCCGTGATCTGCCGCACGCCTCTTCGTGGGCGAAACAGCAATCAGGACTGAAGACATTGGGGGCCTGCGGGAGATTTCGAAATCTGAAGATGGCAGTCAGGGCACACAACGCGCGCTGGGTGGTGTAATCTGCGCGCGTCACAACAAGTCACACTAGCTGGAGTGGGAATCATTCGTACCTCGTTACAGACTTACCCAGTCTCGCGCTCAAGCCCGCAGTCCAAGTTTATGTGCGATTCGCGATTGACAGCATATTTGCTATGCACGTCATGACGACCCCTCCGGGTAGAGATTGCCGCTTCACACGTGTCACTGAACTGTATGGACTCTGGTACTCGAATATTCTCATATTCTCGAGTCCTTGAACCTGTCGAAGAGCCAGGAGCAGGAGATGTAATGGCACGTGTGATAGCGGTGTTGCGGTGCAACAAGCTGGGCAGGTCACTCCTTCGCAAAGCGGGCAGGAGCTGTGGGCGGACAAACGAGCGGAGCGGGTTTCCACCTCCGCGTCAACTCATGCAAAGCTGCGGAGAAGATTGTGGCTGCTAGGAGACGTATTAATGATATTACCCCCGCTCGTCACTGGAATGTACTATTCTCATATCTAAATGAACCCATCTTTCATATAGTAGATCACAGAGCATAGGATAGTTTTAAGCGATTGAGAGATTGAGAGCAGTGCGGAAGGACTGCTGGTGTACTGGTGGAAGAAGGATGTCGGTGCCTGGAAATGGCGTTGGTCGAGGTTCCCACATCGGCTGTAATCGCCACCACATGATTCTGAAAGCCATTGACTGTGCCCAACATCCCATCTGGGTTCCATCTGCTGTGCCCGACACACGACTGGAGTGGATCAGTGCACCGCCATCAACACTCCTCTTGACCGTTCACGCTTTGGGTGCTGTGGAGACTGAACTTAAGAAAACACGCTCATCACTCTGCAGGCGGGACATGAGGCGTCGGGGGCAGCATGACCAGGAGGCGCTGATCCTTCCTCAACGATTCAGCTTGAGCTCAAACAAGGAAAGGAACGGAATGCAGTGCCACCACGTCCGATTTTGGCGGTCGCCTTCGTTCGTCGCCACTCTCTCCGCACTGCTCCTGGCATTCCGCATACCATCATCTACTCCAACTAACAACCCTGCCAGTGTTCATAACACACAAGGCATAGGATCTCATTGACCAACGACCGAACTTTTGGGGCATTTTTGCTCAATACTGACTTAAGAAGGGGCAACCTCCCCTCGCTGTTCGATGACTGGCGGTAATTACTTCTTACTCGAGACCATGGGCCGCGGCAAGTTACTCGCAGAGACCAAGTCACGCGGGGGGATGGGTGAAAAGAGCACACGCAAGTCCAGTCGGGCATCAAACCCTCCTCTCCGACGGACGCACCGCGATTTCTCAAAGGATGAAAGGACATATCTTGGCGTGGGTAAGTTTCTGTAGCGGCTAGGTCGACACCGTGTACTGACAGGCTCTCTCGACCACCTTGCCCATCTCCAGTCGTTCTCGAGTGTATTCTCGTGACAGCTCTCGCTGTGGCTGCGTGGGCAGTCATGGTGGTGAGTGGAATCTCCAAAGCTAAAGCTCTAATGCAGGCCCGCGTCTCACCGTCGAACAAGCACACGATGTCCCTCTCGGTGTACATGGCGATCTTTTTCCTAGGATGGTGAGTGCCCACCCTCTCCCAGACCTGACAGATAGCATCTTCTCCCTCGCTTACTGTGTCGACGCGGTCCGCGCCCGCAATGTCATGCAGGTGAGTTAGCCCTTCGTCCCAGCTCATTCAGCTTCTCCTTCACATTGTCTTCCAGTTGTGCATGCTCCTTTTTGCCGTCCTCCAGATCCCCCAAACCCGCTTCGCCCTCGAAACCATCAACGATGAGAAAGCCTGTGTGGTGGTGCCTACGGGCTCAGATCGGGTATTCGTAAGCTTTGGAAGCGATCGCGCCGTCTGACAACAGGACTGTCTCGGCCGCGGTTCCCTATATTACGTCCTCCAGCTCATCCTGGTCTGGCCGCCCATTATCACTGGCCTCTCGATGGCGGTACAGGCCATCCTTGTTCGCAGGCTGTACGTCGAGTTTGGATGGGAGGAGTGCAAGGTACTCAATGCCTCACCCTCCATCAAGCGTGAGTAACGGTGAAGGCGTGGCTGATGAAAGGGATGTATCGGGTGTACGAGACCATGGTATCGCTGCTCAAAATGCTGGCATATTTCGCAAGCGCGTTCTGCATGGCTGTGGGTCTTGAGCAAGCGGTTCGAGCTGACTATAGTACATTATCCTAGTCACGTTGATGTGGGACAACCGCACCGAGTTCATTATCACCATCATTGCTCTGCCCATTTTCTACCCGACAATTCTCGTCACACTATGGGCTCTGACGCGCGAGGACGCAGTGTGAGCTGTCGAACTCTAGGAAGCTGACAGCAGCGTCATGATCGTCTGCCTCGTCCTCTATGTCGGGGGTGAGGCGTACTTCCTGTAAGTAACAGCCCAACCAAGGTGTTTGCGATCAAGTCTGGCTGTCTGTCCATCATGCAGCGTGCATCCTTCCTCGTGACCTCGCCTTTCGCCACGCACTGTAGTCTAATGGAAGGTACAAGGTAATCAGTCTTTGGTTGGAGCGCACGTCATGGGTGTACAAGAGCACCCGAATCACTTTAGCGGTGTTTTGTGAGTGTTGCTGGAGGAGCGAGCTAACACCAGCCGCGTTCGCCATCATTCTTGTCGTATGTACGAATCACTTCAAATACACTGACTCCAGCTTGCCGTCTTCATCAACGGATGCTTCTGTCTCAGCAACTTCGGCAAGGGGCTTCTGTCCGCGCACAGGGAGAGGCAGCGCAGGACTGTCAAGCTCTTCCTTCCCTGGTCTAGGCGGCAGACACACGAGGAGGACGTCGAGGACCGCCTCGTCATCGACTAGTACGCCTAGAGAGCTCATCTTCACCACGAGGTGCTGATCATGTATTTATGAATACTCGCATAACGTATTGCATTCTTCCATGCTCACCTGATACGTCACAACACAGGACCGAGTGTCTGGAGTTGATCAGGAGTTGATCTAGTTCTCGGCCGCGTGCCTGATGGAGCTGAGAGGCACGCTCCCTATCAGTCCGACTACGGCTCTCGTCGAGCATTAGTGCCAAGGTAAGTACTATTTGGCTTGAGGCATCGGATTTGCAGAAGTGGCGTCAGACGTGGGGATGTTGTATGAGTTTTCTGTCGCCGCCTTGAAGAAAGAGCAACCGATATCTGGATGCCCATGCCCATGTGTTCGGCGTGATCGGCTGATCGAGCCACGCGCACCATCTGTGCGTTGGACCCTGGTGGACTCGTTCGGGTTGTCAGCGTTTAGGTTGTCAACTTCCACCAGGTCGCGCTCCTTAGGGTGCAAAATTCGAGCCCCTCGGCCATGCCTGATCCGCTGATGGCGTTGCTGTGGTTGGCATGCGGCAAACGGGTGGGCGTGGGATAAGCTTCTCACTAAACACTACTGCTCGCTTGTGCAATACCATCCAATGAGCTGGAATGTACATAGAGCACCAAGCCGGCATATTCGGACCCCAGGATGGAGTCGTAAGCTCCGTATGCCAGTAATAATTTAAAGGATTGCCGCAGTGGTTTCTGGCCAGGGTGCCCGACGGATCAGTGGAGCGGAGGCCAAAGTAGTGAGCTGGACGAGACTGGAGTCTGTGGCGTGTGCTCGCGTGCCCGCGTGCTCCTTCGGGGGGAAGCATATGCGCCGCTGTCATCATCGTTTGTAGGATCTAGGATCCGTAGATCTGTAGAGCTGTAGGGTGGATGGTTGCATGGTTGACTGCATTATTGCCCGCATGCACGTGTCTCTCAGAGGAGTCAGAGGAGGATCAAGGAGGAGTGAGGAGGGAGTCAGAGGAGGAGAAGTGAGGAGCAAGAGGAGAGGTTTGACAAAGAGGAACATTTAGGCGGGAATTGTAAATAGCCGTCAGTGTGGCAATGTGTTGATGTTGTTCTCTTGGACTGGATTAAATGAGGATGAAGTAGTTCTATTACCTTATTTTTACTATTATGTTTTGTAATGAAACTGAATCCGCCTTTGACTCGACTACTATGTAAATAGCTTGCAACTAGTCCCAACTCTCGGTCAAATCACCTCGGCCCTTTACTTAGCAGCTGCGCGCCTCTCTCCCCTCTCTCCCTTCTCGCCCCTCTCCCTCCTCCACACTACACCACATCCCCCTCACACCACGACCCTCCTCCGGGCCCCTCCCCGCCCTATCCAAACGGCTACCCCTTCTGTAATTCTGTAATCCCTTCTTTACTCCCACTCTACTAGACTGTAGTCCGCTCTCGCCATTCGCTAACTGTCCTCCTCTACCTCTCTTTCGTACTTCGCATCCGACGAGTAGACCTCGTCGCTGCTCCTCACTCCTCCAGCTCCATCTCATCACTCTCTCTCCCGCTCTCTCTTCTCTCTCTGTCTCTCTCTCTTTCTCCTCTCCGTCAGTCCGTGTAACCCCATCCCCATCCGTGTGACAGTGTGACACAACACTCCTGCACATCCCCGGACTCGACCGACTCTGAATCTCCCAACCCGCGTCGCCTGTTATCCATCCATCCGACATTCGCGCGCGCCAGTTTAAGTAGTGGTAACACACTACTGGCCTCGTCGCATACCCCCGCCCCACGACGCGTCCTCAGCCTCAACAGGCCCATCGACTACATACCCAAGCCCATGGCCCCTCCGAACCCGGCCGAACTCACGTTATCACAGTAGACTTATATTCTCGGCACCACCGCGTTCATCAGCGCGCACCATTATCGCCGGGTCAAGCAACTTTTGCTCAATTCCGCTCCGCCCCGGGCGGCGGCCGTGCTAGCCATGCCGTCCTCCCTATTCCGCGCTAGCGTCAACGCGCTCCGCGACCGCTCCCTCGCCGTCGCTGCGTTGGTCGGCGTCGGTGCTGGTGGCGGTTCGGCACGTGCGGCCTTTCCCGGCGGTGGCGACAGCGACATGCCCCTCGCTCATGGGTGGCAGTCGCTCTTCACCAGTCTGGCACCAGAGTCTTTCTCCGACGTCCGGCGCCTGCTCTTCTGGGTTGCGGCGTGCATGCTGCTCCTCGTCTTGGGTAAGTTTTGCTGCCGTGTCCGTGTGTCTGGCAAGACGGAGTAGGGCGCAAATTTAGACCCAATCTCCACAACGCACAGAACACCAGAAGACGAGAGAAACATTTTGCTCATGACAAACAGTCGCCGCAACCAGCCCGACCGAGACGTCGTTCCGCGCGCACCTCACTGAGCTCGCTTTTCGCCGCCATCTCGCCCATATCCGCTCGTCGGACGAACCCGAGACTGCTGCTGGCGACGGCACGCGTCGTGCCGCTTCCAACGGCAGCGGGTCGAGCAACAGTGGGACCGAAACGCCGCACATTGCTCCGTTCCGCTTCGCCAACCACGTCGCCATCACACTCCGCACCCCGAGCCTATGCTACAGGTCCTTCTTTTTCTTTGCTCTAGCGTTTGCGGCACCCCCGAGTCCGCCAGTTTACCTGTCTGACCCAGTGTTTGGCAAGCCGCCCTCAAAACAAACTGGCCCTCCGAAGCCGGAACCGACCGTGGCCTACTTTGGCATTCTTGGCCACTGGTTTATGCTCGGCCAAGCCCCCGCTCTCCTGCAGTGGGCGTGGCAGTTTGTCCGCTTCGGCCGTCGCGACAAGGCGCGCAAAAAGTCTGCATCCCTGGACCGTCCAGGTGTGATGGAGATGCGTGCTGTGGCGCCAAAGGACGAGCCTCCTAGCGGCTCCGGCAGCCGCCCGTCTGCCCTTGTGCCCAAGCTACTTTTCAAAACAGACTCGCACAAGGACCTCGCTGATCTTTTACCGCTGCACTCAGCCCCTTCCATTCCGTCGGTCGGGCCTGGGTCGCGGCGTGGGTCTGTCTCAACCCTCGCCCCACCACCGGTTCCACCTCAACAACCTGATCCGTCTGTCGAAATTTCATCGCCAGTGCTTACAGCGTTAAAGGCCGATCTCGCAGCCGCACAAAGCGTCATATCAGAACTGCAGGCGCAGCTAGCGGCACACGACGAGTCCGTCGCGGCGTCACAAGCGCATTTGCAGTCCACTGTAGATGAGCTGCGACAGCGGCGGAAAGACGACGACGCCGAGCGGCAAGACCTCAAGGCGAAAACGAAAACGCTAGAGGATCAGAAGCGCCAGGCAGAGTCAGCGCGTCGCGAAGCGGACAAACGGCTTAAAGCTGCGGAATCCGTGCGTGACGGTGTACAAGCCAAAGTTGCCGCGGCGCTCGGCGAGATAGAGGACTTAAGGGGTAACATGGAACTAAGCGAAAAGAACGTCAAGATTGTAAACGAGGATGGTGCGCAACATGTGGTGGAAACGCGCAAAGAAGTGGGGAACAAGGCCAAGGAACTGGCTGCTATTGAGACCCATATATCTGAACTGGACACGGCAATCGATGCGTTGGGCAAGCAAGTGCACGACGCCGAGGACAGACTGAAGTTGGCTGAGAAGTCTGCAGAGGAGGCCCGCAAGATTGCGCCCGAGGAGGAGATGATGCTCATGGCTGCAGCCTATGAACAGGCTGCGTCTGAATCGTATCTCCATGGGCAACGCCAAAACCAGGCAGACAGTCGCTGGGCATCCCAGGCCGCTGCATACATGGCCGAGGCCGGGTTCCCTCATCTGGACGAGTCATACACTGCGAGACCGACTGCACAGGGTGCTGTTGGAGGGTACGGCCACGTGGGCCGTGCTCACCCACACAACGCCTCTTACCGCAGCCTCAACGAGAAGCGGGTCGCCGATGTTTCTGGCTTCGAAGACTTTGGTCCCGGTGCGTCGCGGTCTCTGGTTCCCCAGCACAAGTCGACGCCGCCTCTCGCGATCCACACAGACGAGGTTTCAGACCATGGCTCACCCAGCACGCACTCGGCTTCGTTCCCTAACAGCTGGTTACCGCAGGGATTGGTGCGCTCGCTCGAAGGCGACATCGCTCCCCTCGACGGCGGTGCGTCCGAGACTGAGGACCCAGACGACTCGCTCCTCTCGTCGCTCGAGGACGCTTTGGCCACCGGACCTCGTTCAGATGACGGCTCGCCAAACTACGATTCAGACCAGGACTCACCTCTCGGCTGGCCCTCCTCTGCTACCGGAAGCGGTGAACGAAAGGTAACCCCGACTTCGCGCTTTAACTCGACTCCGCCTGGGATGGTTAGCGGGTCCGCTTCGACGTTACCCGGAATGGGCAACTTGCCGTCGTCGCGTCGGTGGTTCTCCACCTCGCCTTCATCCGAGAACGTCTCGACGCCCTTCCATCTGTTCAACGCTGGTCTGGGCTCGAGCGACTCCCTTCCTGGTGGCTTTGAGTCGGCATTCGCTCCCTCTGCGTCAGAGAAGAAAGCCTTGAAATGGCCCCTTCTCGGAAAGTCTAGATGGACAGGGGGTGGGAACCGGTCAATCTCCGCGCTCGACGAAGTCACGGCAAACCTGAAGCATGACGCGTCTATCGGCCCCATTGGGTCGTCTCCGAGGTCCCAACCACCCAGTGCCGGCCCCGGCGCGACCTTCACCCTCAGTCCGCCGACAGCAAACGGGCTGAGCGCGGAGGAACTGTTCAACCGCGTGCCTGCGGACCGCCCAACCTCACTGGACATCTGGCCTTCGCACCCGTACACCAATGGCAACAGTGGTGGCTTCGGTCTATCGGCTCGCGCCTCTCCCGAGTTCCCCAAGTCCGAATTTCTTAGTCCTGGCTTCCTCCACCGTCCGGGTCCCTCGCGGGCTCCCGTGGGTAGCGAGGAGAACAGGGAAGAAGGTGACGGCCCGAGCGGGGATGATGATTCGCAGCGTGTGCCTGAACGCAAGCCGTCATTCCGTTTCTTTCACTCGCTCGGGCGCAAGGGCGCCGCCTCGTAGTTGTCGCAGTCAATCCCAAATTCTGCCGAATGCAGTCTGTGTCGTGTCGCGGTGCTTGCGAAGCGCGAGGTGATGGAATCGAGTCACAGTTCCGTCACTGGTGCGCATGTACGGGTAGTTGTCAGTGTTTCTGGCTCGGCGTCAGTCAAAATGTCGTGCCCCTATTTTGTCAGCTTGTCAGCATGTCTTGGGCGTAAGCCAGTCGTGTCATCATCTGGTCAAAGCAAGGGTGAGAAGTACAATCAGAGGACTAACCAGGGTGGACCACGGCTGAGATCAGCCACGGCTGACATGGGGGTTACGAAACAAGTCCAGTTCCGAGTCTCCCATGTTTTAGCATCCGCTTTGGGAGACTGGGTTGCCAGCTGGACGAAAGCAGACTGACCGTGCATGATGAACAAGGCATAATCCGCATATCGGGACAATCTGGTTGGCTACTTGAGCAGGAGGGTCCCGGGTAAAAGACGGAGATTCGGAAAAGAGTAATGAATCACGTGATGCGAGCGGTCCATGATCGGCCGAGGGCGGCAAGTCGAGTCGAAGCGAGTTGAATCGATGGCGACATTTCAATTTCATTAGATTAGCTATAGGGAGTTCAGGCGGAAATTGTACGCAGGCAGGCAGGCAGTCAGGCAGTCAGGCAGTCAGGCAGTCAGTACGCAAGCGGAGTAGAAGCAGAGGTCTGGAGAGAGAGGCACCACCGTGAGGCCGTGAGCGCCAAAAGTTAGGAGGCAAAGTCGACCAACCGCAAACTCCAACTGCACTGAAACTGATCCCTACCTACTTAGACATTCTTGGGTCTCCTCGGTTAGTCGACTCATTACCCATTTCACCATTGCTGGCTAGCTCGCTGGTAGCTGCCAGTTACACCCGTGGTCCCGACAGACTCCACCAACAGACTCTACCACCCATATCAATATCTCCGCCATCTCGTCTCGACTTACCCAAACCTTCAGCCCTTCTGCCCCCTAGCAATGGTCACAACAGCGTCTCCCGCGCGCTCGGCGTCGTCTTCTACGTCGGGGCCGTCCACGCCCACGTACTATGGCGACGAGAGCCTCCTGCGCAACGCGGCTGACGAGAGCGTACCTTACGTTATCCAGAAGTACGGTGGCACCTCTGTCGGAAAGTCGCTCGACTCCATCACGGCGATTGTTGAGTGAGTGTCTGCGATGGCGACGAACTCGGGTGTGGGGTACCCCGTAACCATTGCTCGCCCCCAACCCTCTGTCGCACCATCGCGACGGGTCCTGACTCCCAGGTCCTACATCCCCGCCAACCGCGTGGTCGTGGTATGCTCAGCGCGCTCGACGCAGACCAAGGCTCTGGGCACGACGAATCTCCTCCTGCAGGCGTCTCGCGAAGCCCTCCAGCCCGCGAGCGCTCGCGCATCGGGTACAAGCGGGTATCAGACGCCGTTGTACCCCAAACGTGTGGGCAGCGGGTTCTTTACGCAGTCAATGATGTCGTCCCTCTCCAGTCTGAAGGATGCGGACAAGGAGCAAAGCCGCTCGTCCTCCCCGTCGCCGTTCCAACCTTTGTCGGGCGGCCGGATGCGTTCTTACACTGCCGACTCGGGTCCTGAGACGCCCACTGCTGAATGGGCCGGAAACGGAAATGGCGAGTCGTACGACTCGTCATTCAACGCTACGGTCGACACTATCAAGCGGGGCCATCTGGCCGCTGCGCGCCAGGCGCTGTCCCGCGGCCCCCTGCGTGAGGAGCTCGAGGAGGAGATCGAACGCGACTGTGAGGCGCTGCGCGCTTTCCTGAATGCTGCCAATGTGAGTTCGCTGGCGGTCCGGCTGGATGCACTGTAGTGCGGGCTGTGGTGTAGGCTGTGGTGCAGGCTGTGGTGTAAGCTGTGTATAGGCTGTGGTGTAGGCTGTGCACTGCGATCTCATCGACGCACCACGAAGGACAGCGCCACCAATGACCAGCGGCGTGCTGACAACCGGCGCTGTGTGGGATGCGGATGCGACTCAGTCAAGTCGCTCCCGAAGTGAACGGGGCAGACGGGGCAGAGACTTCGGACGCTGTTCGGAAATTGCGTCGGTAACACACAGCGGTGTTCTCAACGCCGTGCGGTGTGGACATTTAATAGCAACTGCACAGTCTGACGCTACAGATCATTGATGAGATCTCCCCTCGCTCGCAGGACTCCATCATCGGCACTGGTGAAAGGTTGGCGTGTAAGATCGTCGCGGCAGCATTGAGGGATCGCGGCATCGACTCGGAACTCGTGGTGCTTGACAACATTGTCGACCAGTCAATGACGTCGGCGATGGATCAGACGCTCACGGCCACTGGTGACCAGGGTGTCTCTCAACTCGGACAGGCCTTTTACGACGAGCTCGCCAAACGCCTCGGCACAAGGTTGCGCGAGTGTGGCCAGCGCGTGCCGGTAGTCACCGGTTTCTTCGGCCCTGTGCCGGGCTCGCTCCTCGCCCAGATCGGCCGAGGATACACAGACCTCTGTGCTGCGCTGTGCGCTGTTGGTGTACAGGCCGCCGAGCTGCAGGTGTGGAAAGAGGTCGACGGTATCTTCTCCGCCGACCCGCGAAAGGTGCCCGGTGCCCGCCTCGTGCCGTCGATCACACCGGACGAGGCGGCTGAACTTACCTACTACGGCTCAGAAGTCATCCACCCCTTCACGATGGAGCAGGTCATCCGCGCCAAAATCCCTATCCGTATCAAGAATGTCGAAAACCCAAAGGGTTCCGGCACCATCATTCTCCCCGAGCCCGATCTCTCAGGCAGCGTCGACGGCCTCGACCGCCTCCCGACGGCCGTGACGATCAAGGACCAGATCCTGGTGCTTAACATCCACTCAAACCGCAAGACCATCTCGCACGGCTTCCTCGCGCGTATCTTTGGTACTCTGGACCGCGCCGGCGTGGTCGTCGACCTCATCTCAACGTCGGAGGTGCATGTGTCCATGGCGCTGCAGGACTTTGGCAACTCGCGCAGACTCGAGCGCCTCGTTAAGGACCTGGAGAAGATTGGGGAAATCACTATTTCGCGCGACATGGCAATTCTGTCCCTAGTGGGAAGGAACATGCGCAACGCGATTGGTTCGGCCTCGCTCATGTTCTCTGCGCTCGCGCGGGCCCAGGTCAACCTCGAGATGATCTCGCAGGGGGCGTCGGAGATCAACATCTCCTGTGTCATCGATGCCAAAGACGCCGTCAAGGCGCTCAACGTCATCCACGACTCGTGCCTCTCCCACAAGCCCGTGGGCGTGCAGGGGAAGGGCCACTCCAAGGCCCTCACCCGCGCCACGGTCAACCCGGCAGTCCTGCACGTGGAGTACGCTGTTCGAGGCGAGCTGTCTCTCAAAGCCGACGACCTCGCTCACCGCCTTCAGGCCGGCGACAAGGACCTCCCGTATGACAAGATCATTTACGCCAACATCGGTAACCCGCAAGAACGCGAGCTCAGGCAGCAGCCACTGACGTACTGGCGCCAGGTGGCCGCGCTTGTGGAGTACCCCGAGCTCATGGCTCACCCCGTCGCAGCAGAGATCTTCCCGGCGGATGCGATCGCCAAGGCCGGCCAACTGGTCAAGGAATTCGGCTCCGTTGGCGCATACACTGCGTCCAAGGGCTCGCTGCCAATCCGCAAGCGCGTCGCCGAGTTTATCGAGAGGCGCGACAGCTTCCCCTCGAACCCGGAAGAGATTATTCTCACTGGTGGGGCGACGCCTGGTGTCGCCATGATCCTCGACCTCGCTCTTTGCCCTGGCGACGGCGTCCTCATTCCCATTCCTCAATATCCTCTCTACACAGCAACGCTGAGTCACCTGCAGGCGGCGCCCGTTCCGTACCACCTCTCTGAGCAGAACGGATGGTCGCTCGACCTACCGTCGCTGCGGAAGGCCATTGCGCGAGCCAAGACTAACCCCTCGCTGCGTCGGCTTAAAGCACTCGTTGTTATCAATCCGGGTAATCCGACCGGCTCCTGCCTCTCGGAAGCGGATATGCGCGAGATCGTTCAGCTGTGCTATGACGAGAGCCTCCTTCTCCTCGCCGACGAGGTGTACCAGAACAACGTCTACCGGCCCGAGCACCGCCCCTTCGTGTCGTTCAAGAAAGTCCTACGTTCCATGCCTGCTCCCGTCTCTAACGCTGTCGAGCTCGTCTCCCTCCATTCCATCTCCAAAGGCGTGTCTGGCGAATGTGGAAGACGCGGCGGATACCTCGAGGCAGTCAACCTTGACCCCGAGGTTGACGCACTCCTCCTGAAGATGGCCAGCATCAACCTTTGCGCGCCAGTGCAGGGTCAGGTCGGCGTGGACCTCCTCGTCTCACCTCCTCGTGAAGGCGCTCCCTCCCACGCAGCCTTCGCGAAGGAGAGCGAGGCGATCCATGAGGGCATGAAACGACGCTCAGCGTTCATGGCGGAGCGGTTCAACGCGCTCCCCGGCGTCGAGTGTCAGCCAGCCGACGGGGCGATGTACCTGTTCCCTTCGCTGCGGCTGCCGCCCAAGGCTATCGAGGCCGCACGCAAGGCCAACAAGGAGGCGGACACGTTCTACGCACTCGCCCTCCTTGACGCAACGGGTATCTGTGCTGTCGCTGGCAGCGGTTTCGGGCAGGAGGACGGAACGTACCATCTCCGTGTCACCACGTTGTCGCCCGACTCGGAGGAGATGATGGCTCGTATCGAGAAGTTTCACCGTAGCTTCATGACGAAGTACGCATAGTGTGTGGTCACAGATCAACGGAAGGCAGTGGACAATAGTGCATATCTGGGATAGAGCAGACAAAAGCCGGCGGTGGGCTTACCGCTGGGACATACAATATCATAGCAGCTGTAGTGGAGGTGCATCTTTATATCCGAGCGCAAGGACTGGGCCAGAGCCAGAAGTTCTTTCAATGGCCCATCACATTTCGGTGTCGAAGCCCAGGCACGGGCCGAGTTCTAACCTCCACATCTGCCAACAGCGAACTTCTCCGCCTATAGCACACGACCTGATTACAGTAGTAGTAATCTCCATCTTGACATCTCAGCAATATACCCACGCCCCTCAACAATAATGGCCTCGCGATCAATCTTTGACCCAGCATCCCTCGTGCGCATGTCTCCGCTCCTAGCGGCAACATGCACGCTGTGGGCGAACATCGACCACTCCCTCTTTCTGGATTTTACGCCGACTCCAGCGCGCCCCTCCCTCACGCGCTCCCTCTCCGACCTGACTCCATGTACAGCCCACACCCCCACATCGCCCCTCGCAGCCCTGTTCAGCCTTTACGAGGCGAACACAACCGCTCTCGCCTCCCTCGTCGGCGCAGCTCTCAACCTTGTTCCTCCTGCCGGTAATGCTGGATCGTTCCTCTCTCGACCGGGCGACAAGCTCTATCTCGCCGGAATGGCGCTCACGGCCGCCCATCTCGCTGTACAGCCCTTCCTGTCCCGCGTAGTCAAGTCGCTTGCGGACGCGCAGACGGACGTAGCGCGTAAGGACGCCAGCAGGAAGTGGTACCGCGCACTGCTGGCCAGAGCGATTATTCTCGATTTGCCTGCTTGGGTGTGCTATCTTGGCGCTGCCATGGCGAGTTTGCGTCCCGTAGAGCTCTAGGAAGGGCTAAGATGATCGCGACGGGACAGGAGGACGGGTATGTGTGAAAGCGTCGAGCAGGAGATTCAACACGCATCGTAAGCCCGTCGGTGCGTGCAGCCATCTTCCAGAATCTCGGCAAACTTGGGAGCCGCGAGACGGCCAAGACAACGATATCCCCTCGCGTTGCCAGCTGGTCTGAGGGCTGTTCCGGGAATCACTTCCTCGTGATCGTCGTTCGTCAGAGCAGACCGACTGCTCCTCTGCGCTGGCAGCCGCTTAACCAACACACTTCTCCTTGGGAGGTCGCCCTCCGCCATACAAGCCCATGACATCCCCACCACCGAAGCATCACACTCCATTTCACACTCCATTCCACTTTCCGCCATTCAAAAGCAGCCAATCATTAGCGTCACATTATAGCCAACACATCGCACTTTCCTCTGGGCTCTGTGGATCTATGCATACTGCCATAGCAGGTATGGGGTATTGACCGGCGCCGCGGCATGGCCACTGAACTCTATGCGGTGGTAGGAGAGGTGGCAAGGTGGGAAGTATCGTATTGTGTAGATTACACCCAATCCGCGGTTTCAGACTGCGCTGCTGGAGTGTGTGTGACGGAGGAGATCGACTACGACACAAGGGGAGATTGCCGTCAAGCGAGATTGTGGTTTCGTTCGCGGTCTCATGCCGCTCGATTAATCGTCGAACTTGATGGAGTTGGTTGCCATGGTGATCTCACCACCGGCGTATGATCCGCGCTTCTTCTTGTTCTTCTCCTTGCGGAACCCTGCGCCGCGGGTCACAATGAGGTCGCGGGAAGCGCGGGCGCCGAAGTCGTTGTGCGAAGCACCGTTGCGGATCTCCTGTCAGCAACTGTCACCGGCGGTTGGCAATACCGGGACACAACAAGGCACCCCTTTCACCTTGCCTGTTCCCATACATGCCCAATCCATACTCACATGAGCGTCGAACGAGTTATCCATAAGCCTGTGGTCGTGGAAGCTGACGTTGGTCGCCTTGATTCGCTCAAACCGCGCATTCTGCGGACGTCCCTTCTTCCCGTTGGGTCCGTTAGGCGTCGATGTGCCGGTAGGCGTGAACGATGAACTGGGGGTCATGACAGTGGCAGTGGTGGTCGTCACGACGTTGACAGGAGTCGAGGAGCTCGTAGAGGCGGCAGAGGTAGAAGTAGAAGTAGTGGTCACTGAGTCAAGCTTGCGCTTCTTGACATCGTCGGACGAGGAAGTGGAGGGTGAGGAGGACGGGGATCTGCGGCGTTTGGCACCGAGGCCGGGCTTGGCCTCCTGCTCAAACTCGGAGGACGAGCTAGAGGAAGACGAGTTGGAAGAAGAAGAGTTCGAAGAGGTTGCGGATGCCGAGCTGGAAGAAGAGCTGGACGAAGAGCTGGAGGATGAGGAGCTGGACGAGGAACTGGAGGATGAGGAGGACGAGCTTGACGACGAAGATGAGCTCGAAGAGGATGACGACGATGACGACGATGATGATGATGATGATGATGATGATGATGACGACGACGACGAGTCACTCTCATCACCACTGTCTTCCTTGGCTTCAGCCAACGTCGAGCTGCCAGACGACGAGCTGGAGCTGGAGCCGCTGGACGACGAGTCCGAGCCAGAGCTAGAGCCGGCGGACTCAGGAAGCGGAATGGCCGCAGCCACAGCCACTGCGTCCTCTACATCGTCCTCGCTGTCAGCCTTCTTCTTTTGTTCGCTCTCAGACTCGCTGTCCGAGTCAGACTCCGAGTCAGAGTCAGAGTCCGAGTCCGAACTCTCCGAGTCGCTCTCGCTTCCGCTGTCGGACTCTGAGCTCGAGCCAGAGCTAGAGCTCAAATCGTCTTCGTCCTTCATATTGACATCCACTGCAGCGGCAGCCGCCGTCGCTACTGCAGTGGCCTTGCTCACAGCAGCCCATGCCGCCTCGAGGGCCTCGGGTGAGCCGCCGGACGCGGCGTTCGCCTCCTTCTCGAACGCCTTGGTAGTGCGGGTAAGGCCGCGGGCGGCGAGGTATGCAAGGATCGCCGCGTCAAGGGCTGCGTGTTAGTGGTCTATCAACTGAAAAGCACTCACCCTTGGTGTCCTTGGTCTCTGACATTGTGCTGTGGTGTAGAAGTGGAGAACAATAATAATGGTCCATGATCACTCCAGGGCGTCAAAATTACGACCCCACTGCGATCACAATCGGTGGAGGTCCTTTCAGAAATATTATATATTTTTCCTATTTATTACTGGATTTATCCATCCTTTCAGGGGTCACGTGTTATCTCCCCTGGCCGGAGAGGAGAGCAGCCGGGCCATGCGGGTAAGCCGGGAAAGACGCGTCCATCCTACGGTCCATCCTACGTTGGCCCTCCAGATCCCCCGAGCCCCGAGGCATCGCAGTTACAAGGCAGTTAGTATCCGTGCGCAGGCGGCGTTGAAACCATACCTCACCATTCTTACCCGTATCCTTGTCATTTCCTTGTCCTCGAACCCAGCCTCACCTTGCCACTGCAGTTATCACCTATCTGTCTCCTCGCCAACAACAAGCCGACCTACTACTTGCGCCGTAGACGGTCATACTCCTTAGTCAGAAGCGTTCACGATGACGTTCGGCTTCTCGCACACGCCGCTCGTCCATCTCGCCGGCAGCGCTATCACCTCCTTCTTCCGTAAGATCGAGGTGTACGGCTCCGAGCATGTCCCCGACGAAGGTCCCATCATCTTGTACGCTCTTATACTGGCTCCGGGTTATCTGACTTCAGCGCGTGCACGCACACCAACATGGCCATTGACGTGAGTAGGCTGCGCGGCGCGGCTAACTAGAACTAGCTAATCCCAGCCCGCTGTGTTGAGCAACACCATCCCCCACCGTCACAAGCTGCACTACTGGGTGAGCGATGACAAGAAGCTGTGAACTCACTTCAGGTCAAGGACTCCCTGTTTAGGCATCCGGCAATGAAGGTTATGCTCACCAATGCGGGCAATATCCGTGCGTATGGCGCGGCGATCGTGACTGACCGCAGCCGTCGACCGCAAGAACAAGAACAACCAGCATCTGTTCCGTGGTACTTTCGAGGGTGCGTCTAGCGTTGTTTTGCCTCTCAAGCTAACCTCAGCTCTCGCCCAGGGCGAGTGCATTGGCGTCTTCCCCGAAGGAACTTCTCATACCGAGCCACACCTTATCCCCATCAAGGATGGAACATCGTGGGCGGCGCTCGAGTATCTCCGCTACCTGCGTGGCACGGAAGACAACCCGGGCGTCAAGGAGGGCAAACCTGCTGTCATTGTGCCAGTCGGCATCGCGTACTGCGACAAGAGCAAATACCGCTCGCGTCTGGTAGTGACGTACGGTCCGGTGATCACCATGGACGACTACGCGGAACAGTTCCTTAGCGGCGTCGAGGGTGCGAACAAGCTCGCCGTGAAGCGTCTGACGAAGCGGATGGAGCTCGAGATGCACAAGATGACGGTGAACGCGCCGGACTGGGACACCTTGAACGCAGCCAAGATGGCCATGGAACTTTTGTGGCGCAGAGAAGACAACCTCGCCCTCGCGGATTACGTCGACGTGGGGCAGACTCTGGTTGATCTCTTTGCGACAGACGACGACCGCATCGATCGGCTCAAGACCACGCTAGTTCGATACCACCAGCTTCTGTTCTCGTCGCGCCTGTCCAACGCCGCCCTCACCGACCTCCCTTTGCCAAAGGACTTGGACCCGGCGCAGTCGGTCCCTATGCCGGGCCGGTTGCGCACCCTCGCGCTCCTCATCAAGGACACGATCGTGAGCGTGATCCAGTTCCCTCTGTTCATCATTCCCTTCCTTTTCCACCTTCCGGTGTATGCTATCGGCATTTTCGGTGCCTCCCTTGCCGAGGACGAGCTCGAGACCCAAGCACAGATGAAGGTGTTCATGGGCCTCTTCCTCAGCATTATCATGTACCCAGTAATTTTCGGCTTTTTTCTCTGGCTCTTCGCCGCTGTCCCACTGAGCTTCGCTGTCGCTCTTGGCGCAGTCTGGCTGTTGAACAAGTACCACACGGCTTTAATCGACCAGAACTACAGAGCGTGAGCCAACATGTTCAGCCGGAAGCTTACGTCAGTCTGAAGCGGTTGATCGCGGCCTGGCGCGTGCTCGTCGGCGTCTGGTTTGGGCCGGGGCTCGAGATGTCGATCCAGGGTTTCATTGACAACGTCGCCACCTTTGCTCCCAACCCTCCAGCTGTGGCTGGCTTACCCCCCGGCACTCCGAAGGAGAAATACAAGCGGCCGATGAAGATGCCCTCGCGTCTGCTCGTGCGGCATGTGCTGCGCCACCGCATCGAAGCGGCTAGAGAGCTGGGCCGCACCCTCCTGGAGCTAGAGGCGGACGACACGCGGCTCAAGGCAAGCTTTTGGCTGGCGGAGCGGTACGGAGGCGAAGTGCTTCCCGCGGACTCGTCAGACAGGGTTCCTGAGTACGAGCGGGACTGGCCACAGGGGGCGCGGTGGAGCAGAGAGGTTGTGCCCTTCCTTCGCGGGCGCGGGGCGCGACTGGGCTCGGCTACCAGCGACGAGTACTGGGCCGAGAAGAGCGGCGACGAGGACCACCATAAGTGCGAGTAAGTGGCGAGCCGAGAGAGGGGCGAACTTCGCAGAGCCGCGAACGAAGCCTTTCAGGACGTAGATCTAGGTATACGGGACAACTGGAGGTGGGTCCCCATGCTGTGTATCTTTGGCTGCTCAATGCAATGTTATCTATCTTGACGCCTAGCCCGCACTATCAACTCCATGATCTAGACTCTTGCCACGCCTGGTCCAGCTCAATAACCCAGTTCCGCTTTCCGCATCTTAAGAGCATTGATCCTCGCGTTCCGCGTCGCTTCAGACGACCTCGGCCAGCCGCCCTGGCGGCCACCGTCCTCTCCGCCTTCGCCGATTGCGGCGAGCCACGCGTCCTGGTTATCGAACTCAGCGGGAGCTCCGATCTTGATTTCCCTGGGCCTATCGCTTGCACGGATCAGAGGTGGGAGAGGAGGAACGTGGTCGTGAGTGAATGCGTAGGCGATCAAACGCGCGGATGCCTCACCAAGAGGAAAGGGGTTGACCTGGTAATCTGGTGTCAGCGAAACCACGGCGTTTCTACAGGGTAATGCAGACGCCCGACTCACGCAATCCGATCAGTGCCAATGTTGGGTCCGGAAGGTAGAAGGTATCCGTATTGTTTAGGTTGAGGATATCCTGGCCTCCAGCTGGTGGAAGATCACCTTGCGCAGGCGCGAGGCTTGTCGTGAGGGGATACTTGTCGAACGGTGCGCCCTTGGCGAAGGGGTAAGAGAAGAGATAACCCGTTGCAAAGACGATAGCTCTCACGCCACGCAGAATCTTCCCGTCGGCGAGGAACAGCTCATCACCGTCAATTCGTACGATCTCGGGCACAACGATGATACGACGCGACCAGGCAAAGTCGTCGTCCCAAATTTTGTCCCCAGGCTTATACCCCCTAACGCTCTGGTAGATTGTGCGCCTTGAGTCGCCGTTGGCCACATTGGTCGGCTTCCCCCCTCCGCTCTCATCGTCCATGGCGAGCTCGCGCGCAATGTCACTGCCTGATGCCCTCGACCCGACAACGACAATATCCTCATTCCGAAATCGCCGAGGATTACGCCACCACCGGGCATGCACGATCTCGCCTTTGAACCCATCCAGGCCTGGAATCGGGGGAAGATATGGCTCGTTGTAGTGCCCGTTTGCCAGGATGACGTGCGACACGTGCTCAAGGGTTTCCGTTCCAGACTTGTCGACGGCCTCGACAGTCCACCGGTCCGCATCGGTTCCTCCTGGTGTGTGGTGCAATGCCGTCACACGGCAGCCCCAACGTATCACCATGTTCACCCTGCTGTCAGCCTGCGTCAGGATCGGCGAGCTCACCCGCTCAGCTTGGCGTAGTCCTGGAGATAGGCAACCACCTGTGCGTGCGTGGGGAATGTGGGCGTGCCCTCTGGAAATGGGGTGCAGCGGTAGTTCATGATCTGGTTAGGGAGATTGGTGCGCAAGCGATCATACATCGCTGCGAGTCAGTGAACACCACAATGTAACACCTGCTCCACGGCTCACCGCAGCCAAGCGACCGAAGCAGGGGCGATGGGCTGCCGATGTGAACCCGACTCACCAGACGGGCCATTTGCGCCATAGTGCTCCAGCTCCGCGTCAGACCGCACGGCCGGTGGGGCGTCCTGGCGCCAGTCGATGTGCATCTTTCCAGGATCAGCTTCGTAGTTCCACACCCCCCCTGCGCGGTCGCGCGCCTCAAACGCGAGGATTTTCTCCGCTGGAACGCCGAAGTCGAGCAGCTGCTTCACAGCCACTAGGCCGCTGGGGCCGCCGGCGCCGATGACGGCGACGCCGGTTAGCGGCGGCAGGGGGATGGACGGTGCGAGGTCGAGGGTCATGATGCGGATATGAGGGTTGCAGCTCGCAGACTGGATGAAGATTGGACGACGTCCAAGTTGGCGGGGGTGAGTGTCTTCGACCTCAGCCAGCGGAATCGGAATCGCCTGATAACGGAGTGGGGCCGATTTGCGGAGATGGCCGGCCTGCCTGAGCTGATGCACGTACTGTCTTGACGTTACTGCTATCCCTCTCTCCCCGCCCTTGCCCCAGCGCTTTCCGAAGACGACTTGGAACCTAAAACAACGTCCACTGATAACAACGAGGCTAGGAAGAAGGGTAACATCCGGATATGAGCCTGATGCTTCCTGCTGATCCTGGCTCCTTGGTTGCTTGATTTGTGGCTCTGCCACATTTTGATAAGGACACCTTCAACCTTGGGCATCCATGACCGTGTATTCTGGGGGGCATAGCCTTAGCGTCTCGGAGTTCGAAGACCCCGCTTGTGGTCTCCTATCAGCTCCATGCATGCACATGCGGTACAGCCACCTATTCTTGGAACGTTAGGCCCTTCCGGCACACCGTCGGGCGAGTTTACATGGGTCCAAATCACAGCGTTCTTTATCATCGTCTGCTCAGATGGCCAATGTCACAAAGTGTGGGCACTTCATGACGACTCCTATCTCCGCCAAGAACGAAAGAACACATCACCACACGGCGCTTCTACCCTACATACCCCACTAGTTATCCCTGTAAACTGCCGTATGGAGCAGGAAAGATGAAGTTATGTGGGAGCTTGCAGATCAAAGGGGACCTCGGCTGGGCGTTATGTGACGTTGACTCGAAGTTGCTTCGGGGGAGGACGCCGCGCGGGTCTAAATCGGGAAGGGTTGCGTTGCTCATGTTGCTGTGCCTTCGACCGCAGCCCACACGTGCGTTGATCGGGCCAAACCCTCGACCACGCATCTCGGGGGATTACAGCGTGCGTGCAGAGCATGCAGAGTTTGAAGTGTGTGGGGGACGTGGCCGAAGGCGAGAAGTGGTAGCGAGTAGGCCGGCAGAGCAGAGAGCCAAGGGTGACATTACAAACCTTGGGACATCCTGAGACTTCGCAGGTTCACAGGTGAACACGGTGTCCTACCCCATTCCGCGCCACTCACCCCAACCACTGCCCAAGTTTAAAAGTACCTCGATGGCATTGTTGTTGTTCTTACTGCTCAATCTATCTCCCCTCCTCATATCACCCCTACCTCATCGCTTGCCACTCACATTTGACCGCGATCACTCTTTTCGCGCGGCCACCAGACTCCCCTCTCTTCCTTGGATTCCGACCACTCAAGCCATCTACCATGGTCAAGCAGGTCCCGACCACAACTCCGCTTTACGCGCCCAAGGACATCGAGTGCTGGGGCCATCGCGGTGCCTCCGCTTTCCTGCCCGAAAATACGTGAGCGGCCGACTGCCGTTGAGCGGAACGGCTCGCGCCGCGGGCGCGAGGCCTCTAACACACAGGTTGGCTAGCTTCCGCGCGGCCATCAAGGAGGGTGCGATCGGGATCGAGAGTGGTGGGTGACGGGCACATCCGATCTTACTCACTCTCAGATGTTCACATCACGTCGGACGGCGTGGTGCTCATGTTCCACGACCCCACGCTTGACCGCACCACTAATGGCACGGGCACGATCCGCTCGCAGCCTTGGCATGGCAAGATCGAGTGCGTAGCGAGGTGTCGCAGCTGCAGCGAAGCTCCACTCACCCCAGGCACGTCCGCACCACCAAGGAGCCTGTCCAGCCTATCCCTCTGTTTGAGGAGCTGATCGCGCTCATTATGGAACCGGAGAACCAGCATGTAACGCTCAACATCGACTGCAAGATGCAGAATGACCCCAACGTTATGTTTGTGAGTACGCGCCGCGGGCTTAGTGAAGCTTATCCCCGTAGCCCGAGATGGCGCGCATCATCCAGTCCCACCCGGAATGGGAAGTTAAACTCGCGCCTCGACTGATCCTGGGCCTGTGGCACCCGATGTTCATTCGTGCTGCGCTTGTTCATCTCCCGAGTCTGCGACGATACCACATCGGCATCTCGCCCATGCTCGCGCGCCAGTACTTCTGGGACGCCTGCGAGGGCTTCTCCATTGCCTTCGCTATGCTGATTGGTCCCGAGGGCCAGCAGTTCATCCGCGACGTCCGCGAGGCTGGAAAGCAGGTGTGTGTCTGGACTGTTAATGACCCCAATGAGATGCGCATGGCTATGACATGGGGAGTACACGCCGTCCTCACAGACAAGGTCGCCGCGTTCGTCAAGCTTCGCGAGGAGGTGAGTTGAGCAGAGTTTCCTGATCCGAGAACTGAGCTCACCCCAGGTCGTTGCCGATCCCTCCAAGCTTGCAATCCCCGGTCTCGCGGGCTGGATCTTCCCATGGTCCAGCTGGAAGTACTACTCGGCAACCCATGTATGCGCTGGTCTCCTTGTTCGTACATATCTTCGCTCACGCGGGTCGCTCTCTCCGCCCGATTCTCCTCCTGCTTCAACATTACCTCTCCCAATTCCCTTGGAATCCGAAACTGCAGCTTTGGTTCCAGCGCACGCAGCTTGATCTCATGCGGACCATCTGCTACCACCCCGGCCCGCTCCAGATGCCTGACCTCTCTGGTCTCGACGTCAAGGCCAACCCGGCTGGCCCGGCCAAATCGATCAACGTCGAAGATGTTCCCATTAGCGACACTAACGGCACCGCCGACGGCCACGCTACCCCCACTGACGGGATCTCTCACGCCGATCGTGCGACCAGCGCCGTAGCCCAGGACTTTAGCCAAGCCCAGTCGGACATGCCCTTCGACATTCCGGAGTTCGATGATGCTGTCGACAAACCGGTCTCCGCGCTGCTCGTCCACCCCGTTGCCGTGGCTGCCGCGTAGCATCCCTGCACTCTCACCATGACTGTAACTACCGGTCATTTCGCATCTTTACATACGTTCTGCGCCCCATTCTGCGCCCCATAGATTTCACCACCCTTACTACTCCCTCACGTCCTACCGCATCCTTATGATATTATGTCCATATCCACACCCGTAGCCGTTCGGCCTACGTATGCAGCGATACGGTGGGTGCGTGAGTTTCGAAGGTCGGAACGTAGTACGCTCAGAACATAAGGAACCACACCAAGGGTCGCGTGGCGAAATGGCATCGCGTCTGACTACGATCTATTCGCTTCGTTCATCAGGAGATCGCGGGTTCGACCCCCGTCGTGACCTTGGAATTTATTTTTGCGGCCTTGCGTTCAAGGACAAGGACTTACTTAGGTGGCCTGAAATAACGTGGAGGACAATGACCCCCAGGGCTATTTCAAGGCGTATTTTGCATGCGTATACATCCTCCTCGTCTTTGGTATCCTCTTCAGCTCTGGGAAACTCATAATTACCTGCAAGTCAGGCCTTTGGACCACAAAGGCGGTGGGCCGCCGCTGAACCCAAGATTTTGTTGGACTGAAGAGCGGAATAGCAGATCGGGCAATTTTATTATCTAATCCACCCACATTAACTGATACAGATCAAAAAGGCACTGTCTGTTAAACATTACTGTCCGCTTCGGACGAGTACCCGAAGATGGTAACCGAAAGTCCGAATCTTCCAATGTCCTCGCTTCTCTGTCGGCCTTTGCATCGTCAAATGCACGTTAATCCTTCAAACAAGTACAAGGAGTGCTCTGGTCGACAAAAAGGCTGCTCGGGATTCGAGCCCAGGACCTGCGCGGTCAGACCCCGAAGTTCCAGGAGATAGTGTAGGACTGAAACGAAGTGCCAGCTCCACGCGGTATATAACTGAGCCATAGGGCGGATGATCACGTGAGCCCTCCATGCTTGTTGTATGACAAGTGTGCAGCAGGCGGCCAAGCGGCCTGGGCTGACAGAGGGAGGTCAAGACGACCGCTAGTCAGCTCTTAGGATCTACAAAGGCGTCATGTACTTTTGCAGGAGATACTTCGGTGGGCAGTATTCGGAGGCCTGTGATCATTCCACATCATTTGCCGATCTCAAACTAGTCACGGCGAGGAGTGGTTGTTGCGCACATGGCGCACAGTAGTAGTAGTAGTCATGAGAAATCGTGATGCACTCTCCCCAACATTTCCCAGCACTTGCTCTGACGCAAAAAGGATTATGCTAACGCTCGCAAGCACGTAGAATTCGGAGTCCCAGAGTCTATTTGACCCTCCTATTTTACAGAGTGGAAAAGCCCAAGTGGGCTGCATAAGGTAATCACGCAATCAACCGCCATTGAAAGTAGAGTGGGGCTTATGGGCCCCGTCTCGTCCGCGCGGCAACCGCCCGCCAAAACTCCACTGTACTGTACGGGCGCAAGAGGTGGCAGGCCGGCAGGGCGGCAGGACGGCAGGGGCCGGTACCGGAGTGATGAACATTCGGGAGATGGCGTTCACGCTCGCGCACGCCATCACTCTGGCAGGTCTTCCCATTTTTGTGGCTCCGCAGATTGACCAAGCAACCCATGCAATCCAGCCCACAACCACCATTCTCGTTAAAAGAATCCCACAAACGCAAGCTTTATGCATTTCCCCCTTCTTCACCCCACCTCAGACTCTCACAATGGCCCCCGTCGCCATCTCCGCACCCGCTGTCCCGGCCGGTGTCGCTGCCGCTAAGGCAGCCCTCGCGTCTGCCGGCACGAACACCCCCTACTCCACAACCTCGACTGCGGTGTCCGAAGCCGGCGACAAGAGCCAGATTGGTTCGCCCACGGCAGAGCCGACCTCGCTTGCCGACGGTGTGCTACTGGTGCCCGGTCAGCCAGGCTACATTGACTCGCTCATCGTCGCTAACGCCGCCCTCCCTACCACCCCGGCTGGCGCGACCGTTTACGCCACCGGCCTCCAGGTTCTCGAGGCTCTCGCTATTCAGAACTCTTCTGCTGTCTGGGTTTACGACGACGCCGTTGAGGTCGGCTTTGGCACCCGCCTCACTGGATGGGATGCCGAGGAGCTTGAGGGCGTCGCTGGCAAGGTGCACCCCGTTGAGACGCGCGAAGGCGCCGGACTCGAGATTGCGGGTTATGCTAAAAAGGCCGGCGCCGGCAAGATCTCGGTCTTCGCCTCGGCCACCACTCTCCCATACCTTGCCTCGAACCTCGCCGCTATCGATGGAGACGTCGTGATCCACGTCGCCTCCACCGCCACTGGCGCTGACTTGGAGCTCACGGACGCCCTCGCCCAGGCTGGTGTTCTCAAGGCCATTACTCAGCTCCCCGAGGAATGGGACGTCGTCTTCTCGTCGGGTGCTGATGTCGTTTCGACTGGAGCCAACCTCTACGGCGCCAGCGGCAAGGTGATCCACATCGTTGAGTCGACCTACTCTGCCCGCGAGACTACGTCGTACAAGTTCCCCGCTGTCGGTGCGTTTGACGAGTTTGTCGTTCTGGGCCAGGACTCGGACGTCTACCTCGCCGTGGCGTCGCACGCCGCGTCCAACATTCCGGGCTCCAAGGTTGTCCTGAACACCATCGCCCCCACGCCTGAGAAGCTCGCCGCTGCCCTCTCGAGCAAGAAGACCGTCACCGTCACTGGCCCCACTTTTGCCGACGCGGAGGCCCTCAAGGCCGTTGTTCTTGCCGCCCTTTACTCTGCTCCCACCTCGAGCTCGGCTCAGCTCCCCGCAATCAAGGTTGCTGTCAGCCCCCGCGCCACTCCGACTGTCGAGGACGCTAAGATCGTTTCCTTCTTCACTCATCCTAAGAACCCCCTTCCCCAACTCGTCGCCCAGCTCTACCTCGCTTCTCCAACCCTCAACACAACCCTTGCGGAGTACGGCTCGGCTACTGTCAACGGCACAAAGTCGGTCCTTGCTCTGTCTCAGACAGACGCCGTTCCACTGTCGCCCACCACCCCTTCAGACCTCATCTGGGTGTCTGACCAGGGTGTGTTCAAGGGCACTGACATTCTGGCAACTGCCAAGGATGGCGCGACTGTTGTGATCGACCTTCCCTGGTCCGAAGATGACCTCCAGTCCAAGCTCTCGGCGGAGGAGATCCAGACCATCCAGAACAAGAACCTCCGTCTCTTCCTCCTCGACCTCGAGCCCGGATGCCCTCTTAATGCCATTCGCGAGCAGGTTGCCTTCCTGCTCCTCTACACTGGCTCCCAGCGCCTTCCCCAGGGGGTGTGGAAGGTCCTGGATGCGTTCCACGGCGGTGGCTTGGGCCGCGACCAGGTCGAGGACGCTCAGGCTGCCCTCTTTGAGATTCCCACCAACGTCATCTCCGCGCTCGAGGTTGACCCTGAGAAGCTCGGGAAGACCAAGGACGCTTGGACCTGGGACGCCGTCGCTGGCGAGCCTGTCGTTATTGACGGCCCTGACGCTCCGACGCTCTCTTCGTGGGACCTTGCTGCCCGCCACCTTCTCTTCCGCGAGGCATACGCTGTGCCAGAGGCGAAGACTCTCGACTCCGATGAGATCTCCACTGGCATCGTCTCCCTCTCCCCCGAGCTCGCTGAGGAGACCTTCCTCGTCACCGTCAGCGAGAACACCCGTCTCACTCCCCTTACCTACGAGCGCAACATCTTCCACCTCGAGCTCGACACCAAGGGCACTGGTCTCAAGTACGAGATCGGTGAGGCTCTGGGTGTCCACGGCTGGAACGACGCGACTGAGGTCGCTGAGTTCATCAAGTGGTACGGTCTCGACCCTGATGCCGTTGTTTCGGTCCCCAACCCCCAGAAGGAGGGCACTCGCACGACTCGCACTGTGTTCCAGCTTCTCCAGCAGAACCTCGACCTCTTCGGCCAGCCGGGCAAGTCGTTCTTTGGTGACCTTTCCAAGTTCGCAACGGATCGCAAGGAGGCCATGAAGCTCAAGTTCATCTCTGTACCCGAGGGTGCTGAGCTCTTCCAACGCATGTCGGAGAACGAGACTGTCAACTTCGCCGACGTCCTCAGGGAGTTCCCGTCGGCACACCCCTCGATTGAGGTCCTCCTAGAGCTCGTACCTGAGATCAAGCCTCGCCACTACTCGATTGCGTCAGCTCAGGCCGTTGTGGGTGACAAGGTCGAACTCCTCATCGTGACCGTGGACTGGGTCGACACCAAGGGCCGCACCCGCTACGGCCAGTGCACGCGCTACCTGGACAACCTCAAGGTAGGCGACAAGGTCACCGTCTCCATCAAGCCTTCCGTCATGAAGCTCCCTCCTCTCCCCTCGCAGCCCATCATCATGGCCGGTCTCGGCACAGGTGCCGCCCCCTTCCGCGCCTTTGCCATGGCCCGCGCGCACCAGAAGTCGCAGGGAATCGAAACTTCCAAGCAAGATTCGTATTTCTTCGGCTCGCGCCACCGCTCGGAGGAATATCTGTACGGTTCCGAGTTGGAGGCTTGGCACGCTGCGGGCGTTATCGAGACTCTCGGCCTTGCCTTTTCGCGTGACCAGCCACACAAGATCTACATCCAGCACAAGATCAAGGAGCACGGCAAGCAGCTCGCACGCCAGCTGCTCGCAGACGGAGACAAGTCAGGTTACTTCTACCTCTGTGGCCCAACATGGCCTGTGCCCGACATCTTCAACGCGCTGGCCGAGGCTCTTGTGGAAGAGGGCAACATGTCGCGCGAGGCGGCGGAGCAGTACCTTGAGGAGCTGAAGGAGTCTGAGCGCTACGTTCTCGAGGTGTACTAAACGCACGTAAACGGAGTGTTTGGATGTGATTATACGTAGACTGCAACTGCATATACAGCATAGAGGTGCAATGCATCATCATCTTGGGTTGTTCTAACTGTGGTAAGAAGTGTTCGTCAAGTCACAGGTCCGCTTGGCGTTTTGATCTGTTCCACTCCCACTGGGAAGTTGTCTTCGGTCTGAAAGCACATTGAGCTCAACGGAAGGACATTACGTTTGATCCGCCAGTCGTGAGGGAATGACTGCCCGTAGATTGAGGTGCACGCCTGGAGGCTTTTCACTGCTGTGCAGCAACTGCACCAACGTGGATATTCAGATCTTCCTCGCCACCTCCACGCCAGCCTTCATCTCCGTTCGTCGTCCCACGCTCAGCTCTCCAACCTCCACTTCATCTCGTCCTCCGGATGTTCTCGACAAACTGCATTCACCCTCACCCTCGACTTTCCCAAGTCTGCACCACAGAGATACCACGCGTGTCGATATGGCAACTTACTCCCAGTGGCCGTCGCACTTGGCTGCACGTCCTTAGTGCCCACGCCCCCTCTTTTCATCTTCAAGCTTCCGAACCGATTTCTCTATTCAAAGCAGGTCGACAATGTCCACTACACTCTGTTACTCGCAACATATGGTTAAATCCGTCATCTCCGAAGGTCCAGTGCGCCGCCAGATGAGTGCCGTTCATGCATGTCTCAGCAGGCTTCCCCAAACCCTTCTGCGTCCTTCCCTCCAGCTTCATCGAGGCTTCAGGTAGGCTGTCCACATCCGGCACTCATGCACTGTCTACCCCCGCGTAGCACTATGGGCTCCGAAACCCTTTACACTGCATCGATTATAGACTACACCACGGTCCGATCAACCACTCCCTTCGACCCACAACGTCCCTGTTCGGAGGATTCTTGCCGCTAAGACCGTCACCTCTTCTCGCCACCACTACGTCCTTCTTCACGATTCAACATACTGCTACTGCCCAGGAGCTGCGGGGATAGAAGAACGGACGGAGGAAGCAAGAGACGGAGGAAGCAAGACCACTTTAAAGACGCCGATCGCACTCAGTGGAGAAGGAGGCTGATCAGAATCCTGATCAACATGGATCCTGCTGACTTTGCGCAGATGATTACCGGCCCGTTTAGCTCAGTGGTTAGAGCGCCTGGCTTCGATTGCCTTTCCTTTGACACCAGGGGGTCGCAGGTTCGAACCCTGTTGCGGGCTAATTTGTTTTTGTCGTGTTCAGCGACCGGTACGCATACTAACCGCGCCAACCGGAGCTTATGCGCAATCACCGGCGGTGACTGATTATCGCCCTGGAATGACTGGCATTCTACCCATGTTAGGCCATCACGCCACTGAAGCACGTCATGAAGTTTGGATGAATTCCGAAAGTAAAGTCAAGCGACAGTCATCCATTGGGAGCCTGGTCAACGTCTGTGTTGTACTTTCTGCTTCATTTCTTCTCCTCATCTCGCGACGACCAGCATGACTATCGCAGTGCTCAGGACTGCTCGGGCTACTCTGCGCCTCTCGCGCTCGTTCGCGACAGAGGCGCGTGGGCGTACCGTCAACGGCTTTGTCGGTGCAGTCGGCAACACTCCCCTCGTGAGTGGTCACTTCGAGATGGAGACGGACAACGGGCAGCTGGCTGTGGACTAATGCATGTGCTGACCCCAGATCCGCTTGAATCACGTCTCAGACGAAGTTGGCGCCAACATCCTCGCCAAGGCCGAGTTCATGTCACCGGGTGGGTCGATCAAGGACCGCGCTGCGCTGTACCTCGTCAAGGATGCGGAAGAGAAGGGCCAACTCCGCCCCGGCGGAACCGTCGTCGAGGGAACGGCCGGTAACACTGGTATTGGCCTCGCCCACGTCTGCCGTGCCCGGGGATACAAGTGCGTCATCTACATGCCGGACACGCAGAGCCAGGAGAAGATCGACCTGCTCCGCATGCTAGGCGCAGACGTCCGGCCCGTCCCTGCCGTCGCGTTTGACAACGAGATGAACTACAACCACCAGGCTAGGAGGTTTGCCGAGTCGCTTGACAACGCGGTGTGGACGAACCAGTTCGACAACGTCGCCAACCGCAATGCGCACATTGTGTCGACTGGCCCCGAGATCTGGGAGCAGACGGGTGGAGACCTCGATGCTTTCATCTGCTCGACTGGTACGGGCGGCACCCTGGCGGGCATTACGCGGTATCTCGTCGAGAAGAGCGACGGCAAGGTGGAGTGTTACCTTGCTGACCCGCCCGGATCCGTCCTTTACAACCTTGTCGAGAACAACAAGCTCGCGCGCGAGGGTAACGGTTCGATCACGGAGGGTATTGGACAAGGCCGTGTCACAGAGAACCTCAAGCCTGACCTCGAGCTTCTGTCAGGCGCTGTCCACGTGCCGGACGCCGAGTCGATCCGCATGATTTACCGCCTCCTGGACGAGGAGGGGCTGTACGTCGGTGCCTCATCTGCCCTCAACGTCTGGGCCGCCCAGCAAATTGCCAAGAAGAAGGGCCCCGGGAGCACAGTCGTCACCGTCATCGCAGACGGCGCGTACCGCTACCAGGCGCGTCTCTTCTCCCGCGTGTGGCTCGAATCCAAGGGCCTTCTCGAGGCCGTCCCGGAGCACCTGCGCCACTACATTGTTCTGCCATGATGAAGCGTGACCGCGACGCATGTCTCGCTTTCTCAGCTCCATGCTGCAATTCGCACAGTCTACCGCACCCCCGCGGGGGCTGAATGCCGGCGCCGGCAGTGGTCCACATTTTTGTCACTGGTATCGCATATGCATTGGTAGGGAGAGCCATCGATGATTCCGGAAGTTCAACATGTCCCCTCGGGGCTTACACCCCTTGCTGCAGGCAAAGCTGCAACTGACTTAAGCTAGCACAGACTCCTACAGTGGCAGGCTCGTGCTGACAGTTCCTGTCCTGAAGCATCACTGATACAGAGAGGCCTCGAGGACGCGCTGCCCAATATCTGAAGGACGTTATATCATAGACTTAATTCCGTGATGTCCGTGAATCAAGGAGTTTTGGGTCATGTCGGCTGAAAGAGTTCCATCCCGATCCCGTTACGCACGGACGGATTAATCGATCGCGTCAGCCAACACCGATAAGTAGGCCCGACATATGTAAACAAGTCCGATCCAAACGGCCGCGAGTGACGGCTCAACCACCCATGACGGGCGTGCGCTTCGTGATCGCGGCCATGGGCGGTATAGGACGGTGCATCGCGGTGCGGAACGGGTGCCAGCGGGTCGAAGTGAGACTGCGTACAGCTGGCCGACGGCTCACGCTGTCAAATGGGGTGCGATTGCTGCTGTTACCTCACATTGGGCTGTGGACGAGCGCAGGCGGCCTACTTCGCTGCGCGGCCTCCTTCTGCCAGTGCGCGCGCGGACGATGCAGGAAAGACAGCTTACTCGAGCGGTTTCTGCATGCCGTTGATCGTGACGCA
Organism: Cutaneotrichosporon sp. PL3408A; assembly: GCA_023629975.1. Classification (NCBI taxonomy): domain Eukaryota; kingdom Fungi; phylum Basidiomycota; class Tremellomycetes; order Trichosporonales; family Trichosporonaceae; genus Cutaneotrichosporon; species Cutaneotrichosporon sp. PL3408A. Next base: position 35,413 of record JAMAMB010000005.1, read on the forward strand.
CCGAAAGATGCGAGCTCTCATCACCCCAACAAATGGTGGGTGGGCTCTGCGACATCGACGAGGCCAAAGCGCCCGTTCGGGGCCGCGCCTCCATTCCAAAACAATCCCTCGTAGACGCTTCACCGCTAGAAGGTTGCGGTAAACTCGTGTATCCGTTGCCATCCGCTCTGTACCGTCCCAATCCGTCACTCGCCCGCCTCTCTTGCCGTTTAACACCCCGTGCTGCCGCCTGCCGAGACTCACCGGCGTATCCGCACACATACCCTCTTCTGGCCGCCTCTCACCGCCGCCGATCGAGCTCGCGGTGCAGAACCGCCTCTGGCCTTGCAGAACCGCCAAGCGCCGTGCAACCCCGTGCAATCCCTGTGTGCCGGGCCCAAGCGCGAGCAGCCGTCCACAATCCCCACCGTTCCCCATCATCGCGAAATGCCCAGAGCTGAGTGCCGGTAGGGACCTCGGTTGCGCCGGAAATAACCAAGTCCGTTCGGACTTGGTTCGCGGACTTGGCTATCCCGCTCCGCTACCGGACGTATGGGATAGCTGATCGCGTGTAGCCCATGCGCGGACTACATCAACCTCCTGCATAGCTCTTATCTGCTGCCTACCTCCCTGCACCCCACTTTTCGCCTATCTCCGCGACCTTGACCACGACCCCCGCTGCAGCGGCGCGGAGGCGCGCCTCACGGTTTCCGGCGCCCGCCGCAGGCATACCGCGGCCATTCTGGGCGTCGAACACGGCCGTTGCCCATTCGCCGACAGCGAGGACGAGTTCGGGAGAGTCGAAGGCCAATGTCCGGCCCTTGTCTAGATCAACAGCGGTGTCGAGGGCTGCGAGGGCCAACTCGAGCGCTGCGCCGACAACTTGCGCTTCGGGAGCTTCCTGGGCGTTCTTCGCTTCACTTGGCGCAAGCAGATTGTCGTCGGGTTTCACGGGGTGTCTCGCCCCGATGGTCACGGCTAGCTCAATCGCACTTGGGGCGAGCACGGAGAGGAAGGTCGGCGCGTGCCGCGCCGCGTGGATCAGGAGAGCGAGAGTGGCGAGGAATTTCTCCAGGGAAAGTGGAGAGAGGACCATGCCCGTACCAGCCCCGCGATATCGGCCACCATGAGACAAAGCGCGGGTCTCCCGCACACTCGCGTCCTGATAGTAGTCCCAGAACCGGTTAATAAGGGGGAGAATGAAGTACTCGGCCGCGACGGTGGTGTACGCCACCACAGGGGGAGGCGTGTCACCGCCGTGCTCGTGGCCGTTGTCCCCGCGCCCGATGCCCTTGGCGGCAAGCGTGCCGTCCTCAGCTACTTTTTGGCGTTTAGGGCTCGATACGCGTAACCGTCGCTCGCGCGCAATTTCAGGTACTGTCTCCTCGCCTTTCTTCGCGCCCTTCGAGAGCAGAAGGTTTCGCATACCTGACACGGCGTCGTCCAGCTGTCCTGCGTAGGTTGGCTGGTCAGCTGGTGAGATATACTTGTTGTGTAGTGCAGGTGGGAGCGTCTTGGTAGGGAAGTCGATGTGGCGGTTTGTGCGCGGTGGGTCGGGCACCGGCAAGCCGGCCAGCTCCCGAGCACCCATGGCCAGTGCTGTCAGCATCACAGACTTTTGCAGCAGAGAGTAGCTCGTAGCGAAGTATTGTTCAGCTAGGAACCTGGATGAGTCAGCTACGACAGCTACTGCAACTTACGGTGGCACGTTGCGCGGCGAACAGGCAACCGTGGCCGTGACCAGTCCTTGACGGCGCGCCTCAAAGTCGTCGAGGTTGAACGGGTTGGCCAGTGCGAGCGCAGCCGCAGCGACAGCGTCAGCGTTGTCAGATACCTCAGTCCCGAAGCCTCGCTTGGCACGGATGAGACCTTCGCCCCACTGAAGAGCCAGCTCAATGGACTCTGGCTTGTCCTTGTCTCGCAGCAGCTCCACCAGCTGGCGCACATACACGGGTCGCCTGAGCTTCCGCTTCTTTGTCGCATCGATGGCTAGTGTTGGATCCGCAGCCACTTCCTCGAGGAAGGATGGCGTCGGTGATGGCGAGCGTGATGATGACACGTCCGATTCGGCGTATCCCTCCAGTGGGTCCGCAGCCTGCTCGTCGTCCAGCATTACAATCTTAGGCTTGGACTTGGGTTTGGATGTACGAGGCTCTTTCTTCGGTGGTGGTTGCTGCGGCTGTGGTGGCTTGGACTCCAGCGGTACGGCCTCCTCGTCCCAGCCCAACATCCAGCCTTCCAGGTCGTGGCCTAAGGGTGCATCTCCATCTCGCACCCCAACACAACGGCGGAGCCAGCGACACTCCTCCTGTCCCTGTTCGCTGCCATCCCAGATTCCGGTGAATCGCAGCCGTTTTGGCCCTCGTGGTGGCTTGGGCGGCTTCAGCGCCGGCTCGCCAGTCTCGTCGTTCACCTCGAGTCCAGCTTTCAAGTCCTCCATTTGCTCTTCCGTACTGGGCTCCGCCTCGTCTCCTTCTTCAATGGTCATGTCGCTGACGACCTCCGCAACAAGCATACCCAACCGGCGAATTTTGGCGTCAGGATGGGACAGGTACGCTTGTATTGCTTGGATAAAGCGAGGCCGGCGTGAGAGGGCAACGAGATGTGGGTCGAGAGGGTTAAGGAGTGACAGGGCGAGGAGAACGGTGTGTGTGAGATCTGGTGTGAGGTAGTGGTGGCTGCAAATGCTCACTGAGCTGCTGGGCAACGAGACCGAACTTGATGCTCTTGGGATCAGACCATGCCTCCATAACAGTATCGACGAGGGCTCTTGCGGCTTGACGTTAACCTTGTTAGCAAAGGCGTTTACTCACCTACCATCCCTCCGGCTCCCACCCAAGTGACGACCATCCTCCTCCGAGCATGATGCACTGTCTCGCTCCCAGTACTCCTTAGCTTCCCCACCAGGAGAGACTGCACAACTGCAGCCCAAGCATCCCCATTAACCTCTGCCTTCCCAACGAACTGGCCGAGCACTATCGCGGCGCGGCGTACCCGCCCATCTGGCACGTCTGGTTCGAGCGGGGGAACAGTGATAAGCCGGTAAGGAAGGTGGGCTAGAAGGCTGTCGGCAAGGGACGCAACCGTCGAGGCCGGCATGCCTAGGAAGAGCGCTGGGAAGAATATGTCGGGGTATCCCTCAAGTCCTCCCGGTGGAGGATGGAGATGTCGCAGAGCAGGAGGAAGGAACGGGGGAAAGAAGGAGGGGCTCGGCCCTGGATCTGGAGGGACGCTCAGCATACCCAGCGCTGCCAGCTTTTCCACCAACACACGTAACGGTGCAGCGTCTCCCTTGGTCAGAGCAAGCTCGTACGCGAGACCCTCTAGCCTGCGGACCAGTGCATCGAAGTATGCCCTCGGCACCAGCTGTGACGGGATATCCCCTCGCCATCCGGCTTCGCGCCATCGCCCGACAGCGTTGGCGGCCTTGGCTGGAACGCCTGTGGCCGCACGCACAGCGTCGTCCCATACTAGCTGTTTCGCGCGCCCATCAGCACCCCATACGGCCCAGTAGAGTGCGTCGATGCCGTAGCTCCCAGCCAGGCATGCCAATGTGTCGAGGACGAACGCCCGGCTCTCCAACGGCAGTGGCACCGGCGGCGACGGCGCCAGGCTGCCGCTAAGAGTGATGTATGACGTGAGAGCGACTGCGTTACGCAGTGAGGGAGAAGGTGAAGAACCTGGGCAGAAGTAAGAGTCAAGAATGACACGACCTCGTTGGTCGAGAGCAGGGAGGAAGGTCGGCAGAACAGAAAGGAGAGCCTGCTGTGCACTCGCGAGGTGTCGCTGGATCGCGCTGCCGGCGTCTGGCGCTGCTGCGATGCTAGTAGGCGCTAGCCCAAGCGTGTCAAGAGTGGAGGAGAGGCGGAAGATAAAGTCGTCCGTGTCCGGTATACCTGCCTGCACTGCGTCACGTAGGTCGCGCAAAGCCATCGCGGCATCGTCGGACATGGTGTGGATGGGTAAGGTGATGATAATGGGGCAACATTCCGTACGCACCGAAGGTCATCGAAAGTGGAGGCCATTCTGAAACTCGTCATTAGAACCACGTGGCTTTTCATTAGAGGTCCGACTATCCATAATTAACACCCCCCGTACACTTTAGGATTGCTTCCTGAATCCTAAATCTCAGTTCGGCTTCAACGACACACAGGCCACAATCCTTGTTTGTCTCCTCTCACTCACTCGCCATGTCGCTTCTCGAGGAGTCGTTCGAAGTCAAGCCAAGTCTCGCCCCTCTCCCCTCGGTTGCACCCGCTCCGATTCAATCATACTCGCTGCGCCAGGACGTGGGGGGTATTGAGACTGAGCTCCTCGTACAGACTTTTGACGACCGCATCCTCGTCGTCGTCACGCAAAGCGGCAAGGTTGGATGTCTCGTACGTCTGTCCAGCTGCAGTCACGTGGAGCACTGACATCAGACCCAAGCTTCACTCCCAGCTGTGCAGCAGCTCCTCCCCCCACCAACAAACGTTGCGTCGGATTCAGACGCCAAACTCGCAGCTCTTCCGCCCCCGCCTGCCGCTATTGCAATCACCCCGCTTCTCGGCAGCCCGCCCAATGCAGCCATGCACGATCTATACGTCTCCCAGATCGCCACGCTCGTTTGGTGGGCACTGCAGCTCGCGCAAGCGCCCCGCCGTCCCGTCGTTGTAGGGCTGGCACTCAAGCGAATTGGTGAAGGGGTGACTGAGGAAGAACGCGCCCGTTTCTCAGGTGTCATGGACATGATTGCGTCATGGCCTGGTCCGCAATAGAACTACAGACTGTAGCATATAGATACGTGGGATGTAGGGTTGCATGGAGTAATGGTCCATCATGTGTGTCAGTATGAGGCTATGGGGCTATGAAAACGTCGGCAACAATGCCGGGATCTATGCGTGAGAGTCAATGTCAGTGGACCTTGCCTAAGTCCTGTTGTATGGGTTGTGGAGGTTTTGGGCCATCTCAACGTCGTAACCGTTGCCTGGTCGAGGTGGAGAGCTGGCAATATGAGGCTCGCTGATTAATTCAGCACGGTGGGCCTCTTTCTCTTGCTGGGCAGCCGTGGTGGCGGTGGCCGGGTCTCCGATACCGGAACGAGTACCCCACCCAGTCTTGTGGAGCGTGAAGAGAGCGTAAATCTTCATGATGGCGCTGACGCGTTAGCGACTGTTCAAAAGCGGCGATTATTCCACTCACAAATAGTAGCCAAAGAGAATGAAGACAGGAACATAGATAATGTCCCTAGGGCGAGACCAGAGATGGGGCAGAACCTTGAGGGTACGGGTGCACATGAGCCAGACAATGTATGATACAACAATGTCCCAGGCGGGGAGATGGTAACCACCCTGGTCGATCGGTTTCGTCGACTTGTAGAGCAAGTAACAGACAAGAACGGGCCCGACAAGCAGGGTGAGAGGGTTGATGAACTTGTCAATCATGGTGTATGCCACGTAGGGGTGCGATGTCCAGACGTAGCGCTCGGTGAAGATGGAACGGAAATCGGAACGCCAGGTGTTACGAGTCCAGCGGAGTACCTGTTTGAGGAAACGCCAGTTGGGCTTCATAGTCGAAAGCAATTCGGCCTCCTTGCACACCTGGACGTACGTGTTCCAACCGTGCGAGACCATCCAACGGGTGAGGAACTTGTCGTCGCCAGAGTTCAAGTGGTACTTGCCGAGCCAAAGATCGTTGGTGAAGCCGTGAAGGAAGTCGGGGTCCTTGAGAATGACAGTGCGGTACGCGGCAGTACGGCCAGAGAGACAGGGGATGCCGCCGTCGATGTGGGTAGCCGATGCAATCTCAATATTACGGATAGTGAGGCGGAAACCGGCAAGAACCTCCCAGACGGTCATCTTTTTACCGCACGGCTTGACACGCTGCGAGGTGCCAACACCGCCGACCTGCTGGTCCTCGAAGCACGCAAGGACGTAAGGGAGTAGCAGAGGAGGCCAGATAGCGTCGTCATCGGCAAAAACGATAATGTCGGTTGTGGTGTTGCGGATACCGTGGGCCATTTGCAAGCGCTTGTTTGCGAACGGCACAGTGAGAACACGGATGCGGCTGGGGTCGACACTGTTGGCAAGCTCCTGAAGGGGACCCTTCATCTTCTCCTCAGTGACGATGATGATCTCCTTGGGATTTCCGACCAGCCATGAGAATGCCGCCTCTGAAAATGCGTCAGCCAGACTAGTCCATTTCTGTTAACGTGAGACTTGGCCTCAAGGGCGGAGGCCAAGGCAGCGCCATCACCCGGGCACTCATCGATACATACCGCGGAACTCCTCGCCGGCGTCGATGGTGGGAACGATGATTGTGACATCCTCGTCTGCGCGATCTGTGGTGCGTGAGCAGATGATTTATTGAAGTTGGAGGCTTTGAGCAGATGCGCACATGTAGGGGTTTCTGGGAGTGGGATTGGTCGGTATACGGACCACGCAATCAAGCGGATGCAGTACCACAAGTAGCGGTAAAACCTGTCTCGTCAGCAATCGGCCACTGGTCCATATCGCCGTCCGGTCCATGCTCGTATCCGAAACGAGTGGAGGATCAGTGCTGAGCACGGAGCCAGCTGTGTGCACGTACCCAATGACGCCAAAGGGCACGACTGATTGTCAGCCAGGAGCCAAGCCAAGGTGGAAGGTCATTGGGGGGGCCCTAGTCTATTATAAGATGGGTAGAGAAACTTACAGACTGGGAACTTATCCGCAGTGAGATCTGTTTGGGTGTCAGCTGCTGTGCATGTAGTACGTGCACGTCGTTGACGGCTTGGAGAAGACGCACAAAGCATGGTGGTAGGGGAAGCGCCTTACGGCGGTGGAAGGTGATGGGTGGTTGAGGGGTTTTCGCTGCTTTCGAAGGGCACCGTTTCAATGGGAGGAGGTGAGGAGGAGGTCCAACGGGCGCCGATGCGCTCTCAACGAGAAGGGGAGCGCCGATAGCGTCGAGTCGAGTGATGGGGGGGGGAGGGGAGACAGGGGTCGGAGAGGAGATGGGGAGATGGGGAGATGGAGATGAGGATGAGGATGAGAGATGAAGATTAGAGACACAGTGCAAGAGAGACAGAGACAGTGAGAGAGTAGAGAGAAAGAGAGGCTGCAAGATCGTGCCAAACACCTTGAAGATGTTCGTTGGTCGTTCGCGTTATGGGCGTTATGGGGGGGCGCAGCCAGGAGGCGAAGCAAAAGGAGAGTGACGTGCGGGGAGGTGGCGGCCTAAGGGGATACAAGGAGCTGCAAGACGAGGCGAGGAATTGGAGGATAGCCCATCAAGCGAAGAATGGGCAAAAGAGCAGAAGCCACGAAGCAATCCAAAAAGGGCAGCAGCAGGTTGAGATGTGGCTGAGGGGTGGGGGGATTGGGGGGGAGGTCGTGGTTTGGTTGGGGGGGGTGGTTGTATGGGTGGTTGGATGGGTGGATGGGTGGATGGATGGAGGAGGGGGATTAGAGAGAGGGGGGGGGGTGAGGTGGGATTGGAACAGTAGATGCGCCAGAGTGAGGGGGTGAGGGGGGATTTGCGTTGCTGGTGGGCGGAAGCAGAGGAGCTGGCACGACCAACGCGACCAGAGCGACCAGAGACAAATTGTGACGACAGGGCTTGAAGCTGTCAGTTTGTTGGGTGGCCGGGGGTTTTTAGGGGAGCGGCGGCGAGGGCGGCGGCGAGGGCGGCGGCCGTGGATGATGATGGTGGTTGATGGTGGGTAAGGGGGGCAGTGAGGGCGTGGGCGCATGCGGGCAGCGGCAAGAGTCGTAAGGGATAAATCAGCCAAGCAGCCCAGGCGGCCAGGGGTAAAACCTAGATTTAGAACTCGACGCTTGATCAGCTCACCTCCCTTTTTTTCTCCTCTTCGTGCTGTGGTGTATGACGAATCCCTAGCCGCCCCTCAACTCTGCTCGCAGCTGCTCGTCTGATGACAAGGTACCGTAAGGTACAGGACATTTGACAGCCAACAAAACTACTACTCAGTTGAAACGCCAACAATACAAAATAAGTTCCTAATGAGTTCCCTAATAATCCCTCTTAACCCTGCTCCTCCTCCTCTTCCGCTTCTCCCAACTCTCCGGCCATGCCGACCAGTAACGTCAATTCAACCTTTAAGCCCAATGACGTTGACGCCTGCGCTATTCAGCTCCTGCATACTCTCCCCATTGCTTCTCCTTCCGCCCCCCCCCCCTCCACCAAATACCCGCTTTTCGAGAGACGAGGGTCACAGGCAACGACTACGTGGGACGTCACGCGTACTTTCTCCAACCCTAGCATTTCCTTTAGACCCTTTCAACCGCTCAACTCTTCCTTGCCCAAACACACTCATTTATTGCATGCACCTTCACAGATCAAAGATCTACAGACAGAATCCTGCGATCCCGCGTGTTCCAAGTGATCCGTGGTTATTCATTTCCGGATCGTGATAAACAATTGCTTAATAGCACACAAAACTGGACAACGCCTGGCGAGCTGGTGAGCAGGGTGGCCGAGTCCAACTGAAATGAGGATGGACACTGCACTGTCCCAATCCAGCCATTGTCTGTTGGTACGCAACTCCGACTGCGCATCAGCACGAATACCAACAATGATCACCAGCACGTGCCATGTAGCAGTTTAGAAATTCGTCGTGGAGCATTTGTTTGGGTGCTAGTGGATTAAATCTCTCGTGGCGTCGTCACCACCTCATGCCCCTCAGGACAATGATAATGCACATGTTGCAGAGACGACATGTCAGTTGGTTGGAATGATCAAGTCTAGATGCACGCCTGCCTCGGGTTCAAGTTGTTCCTATGCAGCCAAGTTCCTGACTGCACCGCCTTCTGATGATCCCCCCATCTGCTGGCGCATCCGCTTGCCCACGCAAAAAGTTCGACCCCCATCTCCGGTATTTGGAACCAGTCGCGTCCCTTATTTCACCCTTCCATCTCGGTTCGTCTGGTCACCAGACGACGCGTCTTGCAGATCCCTGGCGTTGGGGAAATGGTCGTTGCTATTCTCGACCCCGTTTTCACTTGGCTGTTAGGGCCCGGAACAGCGTGGCGTACCGTCGGTACCCTTGACATGCTGCCGTTAATGATCCTCACTCTACCGTTGTTGATCGCGGCAGGTTGCTTTGAGTAGTGATCCCGTAGGCCGGATCACATCATGGAGTGCCCGCAGACGATCTAAAACATCACACCAACTGCGTCCCATTCTCCCGCACCATCACACAGCTCTGATGGCACTCGTCACCTTTATTGTCTTTCCCATCCCGACTGTCTACCTTACTAGTACAGATGTTACTGGTACAAATTTGCATACACCTCGGGACCGCATGCACCACTCTATGGAAGAACTACCCAAACATATCACAAAAAGTCAAACGCGTCAACTACCCCTGACCATACGGCATTACCCGCAGAGAGGGACAGATCGCACTTCCGGCCAGAAACCCAGGGTGTTGTTACCCATCGAGGGCGAGATTCCGAGGGCCGAGACTCGCGTTCTATCTTCCATACGGCTCGATCTATGCGCCGATCTGTACATAAAATGGTACACATGCACACGTGAGCAAAGTATCGACCCGGCGAGCTTGCCTGGGAGTAAACAAGCGGCATGCGAGTCGACAGATACTGGCAACATCAAGCGCGCCGTGTCGTACTCCTTCCCTGATGCACGCCTGACTTCACCCCGAAACGCCGATCGCGTCCTGTACCTCATCTCGTTTCCTTCCTCATCTTGATTTTACCGGTGCCCGATGTGCTCTTTGCCATGAGCTCATGGGCGAAAAGTCCCTCCGTCCCTTCCCAATGTGCGAGGTTACACAAATTGAGCGTCGCGGAGACGCTTGGCCTCCCCGCGCACCTTGTGCTCCCAGTGACGCTGGGCCAGTGTCTCCAATTCGAACAAGCTCGACGTGAACGGATTGGCGAGCTGCGGGTCGTCGATTTCGGGCCGGTACACGCCGTCGAATGTCCGCTCCTCCGTGTCGAGGAGGTTGGCGAGCTTAGGTTCCTTGGACGCGAGACGGCGGACAAACTGCAGCGTCTCGCGTGCTGTCGCCGGCGGGAAAGTCAGAGCACACTCACACAGACGCTTGCCGAAGGCTGCGGCGCGGAGTGGTGGCGTGCGGCCCCAGCGTGGGAAGAAGATAGCCTCGAGACAGCGGAAGAGGAGGGCCGACGTGCTCAGTGTGTGGGCGGGCTGACGTTCAGCCGTTGCGCGGGAAGCGCCGGCTTTCCGTTGCTGCGCAGCGGCAGCCGCTGTGGCTGCTGTCATGAGAGGGGGGTCTTCCAAGCCAGTATCAATCGCTAGCGGGCGGAGGAGGGCATAAAGCTCGTCGATAAAGTCGCCCAGGTCGATGTTGAGCGCCTCGCCCTGGCCTGAGAGGAGGTCGAACGCTGTGACAATGCCGAGCATACGGATTCGCACGCGCGCCCCAGCGCCTACAGGATCATTCTCCTCGTCCACCACATCGTCGTCGCTCTTCCGGTCCTTGATGATCTGGCGCAGCACCTGCAGGAGGTCGCGGAAGAAGTCGACGTTGATCAGATGCGTGAAATGACAAATACCCTCGAGGGCAGCGGGCAGCAGCGCGGAGCGCCCAGGGAACTTGAGGATGGAGAAGTAAAGCACGAAGAGGTTCTTCAGAGTCTCGGTCTGAACCTGGGCGCGCTCCTCCTCGTCCACCTCAGCCGCTGCCTCAGCCATCTCCTTCTCGATCTCCTTCATCTCCTTCTCCTTCTTCTTCTGGTTCTTGGTCTGCCACTTCTTGCGGGTCTCGCTCTTGTACTTCTTTTCTGTCTGGTCGCGTGGGCCCTTCTTACCTTTCTTGCCCTGGCTCATCTGGTTGAGCTCGGTGCGGAGACGGAGGTGCAGGAGACACGAGAGCACATTGGGATGCACCTGGAACTTGCGCTCCTTTATCATGCGTGCGATGAGGCGGACGAGGGCTTGGGAGTACGTGGCGGCCACGTCCTGCTTAAACACGCTCACAAACGTGTGTAGGATCAGGTCCGAATCGTCGTCCCATGACCGGCGGCCAATACGGCCAACAAGCACGCCCATGATGTTCTCGGAGAAGTTGAAGTGGGGGACAGATGAGAGGAGGTCTGCCATGCACTTGAGCGCGACAGATTGGAGGGGTGTTTTACCTGCAGAGTCAACAACATATGTCTCAATGCCACTCACGCTTGATCTCAGACTCCAGTCCCTTTAAATAACTCTTGTAGTTGCGCACAAGGATCTTTTCGCCCTCACGCAACCGTCGGACCTCATCACGCACGCGCTCTGCCTCCTCGGCAGCAGTTAGCTGTCGGATACGATAACCGGGGATAATGTCCTTGAACACAGCCAGCTGCGAGAGAAAGGCAAGAGCGCGTATAGAGTTGGGCACCGGAACGGTTCCCTCTGCGCCCGTCGCTTGCACTGAGGGGAGTGCAAACGTTGACAGTCGCGTGAGTGTCGGCCCAATGTCGACGAGCTCGCCACCGCCAAGGATCTCCGCACCCACAGCTGCAAGCTGCTCCTTGGCTGCCTCAAGGCGCTGGGCATTCTTCCACCCCTTTTGGGTGACGATATCGCCAATATTCAGCCGCCCAAAGCGCCCAGGCTGGGCGGCCATGCGCGTTGCGTCGCGTCCGTCGTCGCTGCCTTCCGACTCGCTCTCCTCCTCTTCTTCCTCGGATTCGGACTCGGGCTCCGGCGCAGGCTTCTTACTGGGTGGAAGCGCCACTCGCGTCGTGCCCTCCACCAGCTTGACCTCGCCCGTTGGCAGCTTGATGGGTAGTCGGCCAACCTCAACCATGTCGTCGTCTTGCGTGGACTCCGGTGCAGCCCAACGGGCTCGACCAGTACGTTCGTACTCCGCCTCCTCGTCATCGCGCTTTTTCCGCTTCTGCTTGATCTTAGTGACGTCCTCGTCGTCGCTCAGGTCTGAGATGTCGTCATATCCGTCGTTGAACATGTCCTGGTCAGACATATCCGAGTCGCCGTCGTCGTCGTCGTCGTCGTCGTCCTCGTTATCATCGTCCGAACCGAGCTCATCGCCCGAACCAAGGTCACGGTCCGAGCCGAGGCCATCGTCCGACCCCACATCCACGTCCGATCCGCCGTGCCCTTCCCCAGTCTCACTCCCACTCTCGCTCAACTCAATCTCAGAGTCGAAGTCGACATCATAATCTGATAGGTCCGAGACAGAGCTGACGCTCGGCGCGCGCTTCTTTTTCGGCTGCGGCATGTCCTCTCGCTCCTTTTCGAGCCTGTGAATCCGCCTCGTCTCATTCTTGGTCCGGCTAAGCGCGTTCGCGTCAAGCCGAGAGAAAGCGGCCGCAGCACCCAGCTCGAGATCGTCGTCCTCGCCCAATCCGCTCAGCTCGTCCTCGCTCGCAAAGTCCGTACGGGGGACGGGGATCATCTTCTGGTCACGCAGCTTGACTTTCTTGGGCTGGTCAGGCTTCCTTTTTGGCTTGCCAGTCGGACCACGCTCCGTTTCGACATCGGGAGCCTTGTCTTTGGACTTGGACTTTTTGGCCGCCTGCTGTCAGCAGCGCTCAAGGAGCAGTGGTAATGAAGCTGTCCTCACGTTACCTGCGGGTGCTGGTGGCGCCTTGCGCTTCCCTAGAGCCTTCTTGCTCGGCTTTGGCTTGCCCATCGTTGTCTCGTCGTGTTGTTGTTAGGTGTTCAAGCACTTCGACATTTGGTCGCAAAGATGTGCCGTTGAAATCTAGAAACTCTTCACGTGACCTGGGTGGAGGTCGTGGGTTTGGTTCCGTTGGCTCTTGGCTGGCTGTGACGTCGATGAGATGTCGTCGTGTTGGTCGCCGAAAGTCGAGCTGGCAGCATCGTCCACCTCATCTGCACCATCTATTTGCACCCTTCACCGTCGTCGTCAATTGCACCAGCGTCGCTAAAGCGAAGTCAATTGCCAACGCCAACTCTCCTCTAGCCCGTTACTTGTCATATCAACAGCCCTCTAAATCGCTCAGGACCGCTTGAGGTCCACTCGTCAAGATACGTCTCCTTTCAAGATACGTCTCCTTTCAGTCCTTGCGCTGGCTGCTGCCGCCCTCGCCATGCCCCCAACAGCCATCCTCCCGGGGCACACGTACATCCACATCACGTCGCCCCTGGCTCCACGTGATCTTTCGGCATCACTGGCTGGATCGCCCATCAAGCTCGAGTACCGCGGGCCCGTTGGCGAGCTGGAGGGCGAGCATGTCTTCGAGGTGATCGGCGCGGGTCCCGAAGCGCTGCCTCCAGACGGGGACGTATGGAAGCGCGACGGCGAGCAGGTTCTGAATTCTGTACGCGGGGCGGACGGCGTCAAGAGTGCACAGGTACTTGTGCCGAAGCAACGAGCGAAACGCGATGAGTTTTGAGAGAGAGGCACGAGGATTGCGAGACGCCGGCCTGCAATTATCTCAGGTATTCCGCTCTCACTATGTATGCCATTATACCTAGTTGTACAGACTCGGTAGAGTGCGAAGCCAATATAGAATACACGAACAGTCAGTCCAACTGTACATCCTCCCATACACCAAATCTCCTGACTGCCCATGTTATACAGGCAGCCGCGAGATCTCGTCGCGCACCTGATGCACGCGTTCTGCGCGCTCCAGTTGTTGTGGTGCAGTCTGTCGTCAGCCACAACCCAATCCATCCACACACCTCCACCAAATGCGACATGTTCTCGACCACCTTGCTGAACGTGTCGACGGCCTGGGCATGTCGAGGTGGAGGGGGATAGTCTTCGGGTCGCACATCGCCCTTGGCGTCTGTGCGGGTCAGCCATGCGCCCATACCAATCCACACCTTCCATCATCCGTTGCAGTTCGGCGGCCTCTTCGTCTGTCGGTTTCCATGCGTAGGCGTCGCGCCTCTCCTCGAGCTCGAGGAGGATGTCCGCGGCGTTGTTTGGGTGCTTTTTCCGCTTATGGTTGACGACCCCGACCCATTTGACGCGCTCGGCATTCAGCGACCACAGCGTGCGGTCCAGTGCTTCGTCAAACGGCTCCGTGGCTACAGTCAGTTTAGTTGACACCTCCACGGCTACACAGGCACCCACTTTCGACGTATTCCTCGTAGTTGAAACCATTCACGCGGAGGTTGTACTTTGCCATTTCCCACATCCGTTCGCGTACTGCGTTGAGCTCCTTCTCGAGCTGTGGTCGTAAACGCGCCTGGTCATCTGGAGGGAGTGTTCGAATGCGGTCCTGGAGAGATTGTGTGAGGGCCGCGTTGACCTCGTCCTTGACACGGAGCCAGTCGACTTCGCGGTCGATGTTAATACGTGGAATAAGCTCTTGCTCCTGCATTTTGAGTGGGGAAACGTGAAGGGGGTAGGGGAAGCGGTATGGTGGTTGGGTTGCGTTAAGTTAACGAGTGAATGAGGCTGAGGAGTTGTCATGTGTGTGAGTTGGGTTGTTGTTGTTGACGGGATCAAATCTGTTTTGGCTTGGGTGGAGGGCACGCTCGATGTTCTAGCCTTTGCACTGCCTCGTTTCTTGGCTTGGACCTCGGAGAACCTGACTGTTCTCCACGCGTTTACATAAGTAGTATTGGTTCAAACCCCGACTGCCAGCCCGCCGGCCCTGCTGCGCGTTCTGCTGCGAGTCCAGAGTCCAGCTGCTTTGCTGCTTAGCTTGCTTCCATCGACATCCATTCGAAAGGATCAAAAGCCCAGCCAAAGCCAACTCTGCCACAGCCAACTCACGCGCACAATCACAATATCGCACAATCACCCAAAGTCCCGCCCCTGAATCGAAATCACCCTTCTCCTTTCCACCCCGGCTAGCCCTCTCCGTTATCCATTCCGCGTTCTCCGGCTTGCACCTCCCCTTGCAACTCGTTGTTGCTACTACCACCCACCTGGCCACCGAGGCCTCCACTTCATCCACTCCCTCCACTCCCTCCACTCCCTCCACTCCTTCCACTCCTTCCACTCCACGCCCACCACCCAGGCCATCCAATCGCCCAACCACCCAACCACCCAACCACCCAACCACCCAACCACCCAACCACCCAACCACCCATCCACCCATCCACCCATCCACCCATCCACCCATCCACCCATCCACCCATCCACCCGACCACCACCCCACCTCATCACCCACCCCCGTTCTACCCCTCAACCCACCCCAAACCCACCAACCTACCTTAATTAATCACATCCTCCATCTTCCATCTCTCCATCGCTCTCTCTCTCTTCTTACATCCTCTCAATCGCTTATCACATCCTCTTGTGGTGACGAGATCCACAACTCCAGGCGCAATCGCACATACGTACGCGCCATCCACTTCAATACCCCCCCGCGCCCCGCACATCCCGGTCCCACACCAGTACCGCGTCCACGTATCAAGCCAAATAACCATCCCATTCGTCGGACTGCACCATGTCCAAGCCCGTCACAGTCCCGTGCCAGGTAAGCCGCATACATCTCCAACGCCTCCAATGCATGAGTCCATGCCCGGCTCCATGCCGCCTTGCCTTGCAACTAGAAGTGGTGGTGATGCGACCTAGCCCAACGAGCGGCGGCATGCTGACACACTTCGCAGTATAAGACCGGCAAGACGCTGGGAAGGTAAGTTAACAGCCCACTCTGTCAGGGAACAGATGCTAACTGTGCAGCGGTACTTAGTGCGTTTGTCCCGCTATCGCATCAGCCAGGACATGGTCAATAGCTGAATCACTGACCGCAGTGCCGTTGTCAAAGAGTGTGTTCATATCAAGGTATGCTGTTATCGCCGGTGTTGCTTCCTTCACTCACGCGTCAGACCGGCAAGTACTACGCATGCAAGGTCTTGAACAAGAAGTTCCTCACCGTGAGTTCTGCGGACTTGGAGACGCGCTGACCAAGCAGGGCCGCGAGCACATGGTAAGTCTTATCGAAACGCGATTCGCGCCACCGCCATAGCATCACTCATTGTTAAGGTCCGCAACGAGATTAAGATCCTCAAGAAGGTCTCAGAGGGCCACCCGAACATTGTGCAGCTGCATGATTTCTTCGAGACGACGCACAATCTTTACGTGAGCTTGGAACGAAGGGAGCTGTGACGCATCGCGCAACTTGACCCCCTTGACGATCGCCGGCTCCCACTTACAGACAGCTTGTTTTCGACCTGTGCACTGGAGGCGAGCTCTTTGACCGTATCTGCGCGCGCGGAAGCTACTACGAGAAGTACGCTGCCCTGCCAACCCTGCAGTGCCCGTGCTGACTGGCAGGGATGCCGCCAACATCGTCAGGACCATCGTCTCGGCTGTTAAGTACCTTCACGACCAGGGCATTGTGCACCGCGGTAAGGCGTCCTCGATCTGATCGCCAGTCTGACCGATACAGATTTGAAACCTGAGAACATCCTCTTCAAGTCCAAGGCAGAGGATGCCGACTTGATGCTTGCTGACTTTGGAGTGGGTCTTGGCTTCCACGTCGTGGACGGACACTGATGGAGCAGCTGTCCAAGGTTCTTGACGAGGAGAACTTCTCTATTTTGACCACGACTTGTGGAGTGAGTTGTCTGCAGGCGCGGCGACGCGTCACCTCTCTGCGCTCTTGATCTCCAGCAGGTATCAGATGCCCTTTTAAGGACTCCTGCTGAGGCTCTGGCTCTTTTGGAGGTCTCCTGCTGAAACTCTTGCTGACTGAGCTCTAGACCCCCGGTTACATGGCGCCCGAGATCTTTAGGAAGGCCGGTCACGGCAAGCCCGTCGACATCTGGGCGATCGGTGTCATCACGTAAGTCGACTTGGGTTGCCAGACTAAGTATGAGGAGGCTGGGGAGGCATTCCGCTCTGTCATCATTTCGGTCTACCACTGCCTCATCCCCCTTGGGCGCGGGGGGTATTTTGAGACTTGCTCAAAGCACGCCGTGACATCGACGGCCCAGTCTCCGCACGCACCCCTCATTTGAGGCCGATGCCACCTCCAGCAGCTTGGGCATGAAGGCTATCTGCTTCGCACTCTGCGCAGGGTGTGGAATGATATACCTTTTTATTCAGGTCTCTCCAGGCCAGTGGCTTTCGCCTCCGGTGTCGCCCGAACGCCGCTGACCCTAGCTACTTCCTCCTTTGTGGTTACACACCGTTCGACCGCGAGTCGCAATACCAGGAGATGCAGGCAATCTGTAACGGCGACTACAAGTTCGCCCCTGCCGAGTACTGGGCTGGTGTATCAGACACTGCAAAGGCTTTTGTCCGCGCCTGCCTGACCGTCGACCCCGTCAACCGCCCCACGGCGGCGGACCTGCTATCGCATCCTTGGCTCAAGCAAGAGGAGTCGGCGATCGGCGTGCAGGACCCCGAGAGACCGTCAGGCGAGAGCGTCAACCTCCTACCCAACGTCAAGAAGGCGTTCGACGCCAAAAAGACTTGTGAGATGGCGGAATTTTATGCCGCGGCTGACATCGCAGTCCGTCGTGCTGTTCTGGGAATGATGATGGTCCACAGGCTACAGGACCAGAGCGAACGGCACCAGAGCATGGGCGGAATGCCCGAGGAGGAACGCGAGAAGCTCCGTCAAGAGGTCGAGAAGTTCAAGGAGGAGGCCGAAAAGGTAAGTGCTGTGGGCATATGAGCTCATGGCAATGGACAAGGGCTGACACTTGCAGGAGGACGCATCGCAAGTCCTTACCGGAGGAGAGATCGCTCCCGCTCCTGCCGCTACTCCTACACCTGCTTGAGTGCAGTAGAAAAGGTGTCGGTTTGTACTATGGATTACCGTCACGTCTTATATGTCAGCGTGGTGTGAGCACAGCCGCTTGACAGAGGGTTAGATAGCTATTGCATACGTACTTGTGACTGTGTGGTGCCGTGAACGCGTGCACGCACATCCTGGTCCCTTTCGGCCTCAGACTTGCGTTATGCAACCAGTACGCATTCTTGCCGGTCACGCGCCAGGTTGTCTAGGCCATCGCCAGTAACCGTCGTGTCATGGGAAACGTACTTGTGACTGTTGCCGCAGAGAGGATGGAGTTCAGGATTGCCCGTGGCGCCGGGGTACGCAGCGAAGCTTGTGTGTGCGAGACTGCCCACAGGCTTTTCTCACCACTAGCAAAGGGGTTGGTACCATGTCGCAATGCCGACGTGGGCGTCGTGCCGTGAACGCGTGCAAGCGTGCGCGATGCCTCTCGCGGTCGTCATTGTGTTGCCGAGACACTCGGAAAGCTGTCGGGAATGCTGTCGTAGTGAAGTGGCAGCTGCGTTAACAACCTGTTAACAACCCGTAAACTATTGAGACGCCAAGGCTCGGCTCACCGAGCATGTACATTTGCCTCATACCTTCTGCTTGGCCTCGGACGTTTGCCATGCATCCAGGACACTTTATTGCTTGTCACGCACCTGGTCGCGCCGTTCATCATCGTCATCATCGGTCCAGGCCATCACCAGTATGCCGTCGTGCCAATGCATATTGTACGTACTCGTGACGGTGTGGTGCCATGGACGCGTGCATGTACATCCCCGTGCCTCTCGGCCTCGGACATGCTTTATGCATCCAGTACACTTTCTTGCTTGTCACACACCTGGTCGTCCAGGCCACAATCCGGTCCAGGCCTTCACCACTATACCGTCGTGAGGCGATACAGCTGCCTCCGTGGTACCTCGGTACTCAGCTTTGAACACCCCCAAAATGCTCGTCGCTCCTGGCGACCAGCAGACAGCGACCATCATCATTATGGTAACGGATGATAATGAATGAGGAACGATCATCTCGTGCAATGTCAATGTATAGCGATGATAAGCCGCGGTTGCGATGAGCGATTGGCGGGAGCTTCTCAACTTGGAGGATATGCACAAGCTCGGTCACCACGACATTCCATGGTTCGGCGCCACCACGGCAAGTGCTACGGGGCCCCTACATGCCGTTCTCGAAGTGCGACGGAGCCTGCGAGGCTTGGACGATTTAGAGCTTTAGCTCGGACCACAATGACGAGAGGCCGGCGACTGCCAGCCCCGAAACAAACGGAGTCTTCCCTCAGTTTAGCCTCAACGCCCGACTCGGTAAGACTGGGTTGAGCAGAGACTGAGTCAGCACTGGGATGGCACTGCGACAAAAACTATCCCGTGGACCTCAACAGTCAGGTAGTGAGTAGCCGGTGTTTGGGATGCGAGGGAGATGTGACGAAGAGTCGACACCGCCAAACAGGTGGCACAGGACTAGTTGCCGACCGGCAGCTGAACGGCATGCAGTGGCGGTCAGGACCGGGTGGCGTGGCAGCGATGCCTGGTGTGCCTGGCTGGCAGCTATCACGCTGTGGAAGCTGCGAGTGGGTGCTTGAGGGAGCGGAAGTGATGGTCGGGTTGTGCCTGGTGGCGCGGAAAGTCGGTTTCACGGCTGAGAAGTGGTACTCACCGTTCATCGCACCGCTCGCCACCCATCTCAAGTCGTCATGGATGTCCGGTCGGAGGATAGCAGGAAAGTTGCAGTGCGTGGGTAAGATGAAAGGGGAGAAGTGCGTAAGATGTGATAAATGAGCGTGAGGGGAGGGCTGAACCGCGTGGGAGTTGCTGCAAGTGCCGTTGCAGCCGAGTGTGGCATCGAGGCAGGCATTGACCTACGACGCTAGATGAAGGCAATGAGGACGAGTACAGGGTGAAGCCCGTCGGAAGCAGGTGACACTAGACCACGGCGAATGCGCTGAGTACGCATCGACCACAGGGAAGACGCAGGGAACCCATGATGGCGAAGCGCACACTGCCGCCGCTGGTGTCTTAAATGGGGAGAATTGCGCAGCGTGCCTCCAACATTCAACAAATTTTCTAGTCCTAGTCGCAGCTCGGTGTTGAGATACCCTCTTCTGGGAGAATTTTGACGTCCACGAGAGCGAGGGTGCGATTCCGACAGGCACTGCTCGACGCCGCGTCATCAGCCTGACCCGTCACCAAGTTTTACCTTCCTTCCTGTCGCGTCGTGGTCCTGCTGAACCACCTAACCCCTGCCTTTGGCGCCATATCCACCATCATCGATACTCCGTGGGGGCATACAGAGGGAGTAGATGAGTTTGAAGGTAGCACGAGGTGATCGGTCAATGGACGACTGAGACGGAGACGAGGCCCTGGCGAGCCGCTGTCGACAGAGACATTGCTTCCCGGCACTTCACTTCTACTGTGAGAGTTAACCAGGCCCGTGTTGTCGTTCGACAATAAAGCTCGCTATCTGTTCCTGTTAGACTTTAGCACGCGATTGCGGTCGGCGCGGCCTGCACTGCGACCTCGAGGAAGGAGCCGACCGTCCAAGCCTCGTTTAAACCCGTGATCGCGGCGACAGCCCGCCTGAAAGACATTGATCAAGAGTCCTTCGCCGCAAGGAAGATGAAAGGCAAGCTTGCGGATATCCTTTCACCCTTCATGATAGGAGAATGGTACCGTGGGAGCTGCCAGATAGAAGCAAACAGCGAGGGGCGGTGCAGCAAAGTTGGCTGATGCCTGTTAATGTATTCGATGAAAGCAAGGTGGTGCCACATGTATTACCACCGTGATACCGGGGGTTGTTGGAGGGAGGTGATGGTGTCGCGGTGATGTTCTGCCGAGCAGTCACCCACTAGTGTCCATTCCCACTGCTTGGAGACATGGCCAGGATCCAGGCTTGCAAAGTCGGTGGCAGTTGCGGTATGCGGGCCAGTGGAGTCACAGCACCAAACTTACGAGATCTCCCACTTGCCAGATGGCCTTGGGGGCACAAGGTGTGCCTACATTGCGCATACCCCGATCACTTGTGGCTGCGGACTGCCAAAGGTTCAAGGACTTGGAAGCACGAGGAGGGAACGACAGAGCAACAATCTGTTTTGCGGTGGATGATTACATAGTGGGAATAGATGCTTGGTTGGGGTCGGGAACGAGGAAACGGATGGGACCATGGTTGGGAACTTGAGAGCTGGGATATAATGAAGTGGTCAAAGGAAATGGGAGAATGCCGAATGTCGAAATAGAGAGGCTTGAATAGAGGAAGGACGTTTGAGGAAGGAAGGAAAGGAGATCGGAGCGACTAAGGGCATTAGGTTGGTGTTGACGGATCATCCGATGGCCCTCGCGTGCGGTGCTACGGGCATCACCGGATCACCAGACCACCAGTGTGTTTGAATTTGCACTTAGACCATCCAAGCAAATGCTATGACAATGCCCTTTGTCGGACAATATGCCCCACGGCCCTGCAAAGCGCAAGGGTCTGTGACATTTTACTGTCGTACGTTCTGTTCTGCCCGGAAAATTTCAAAGACCACCCAAAAATGGGACATATCAGCGAGCGAGTGAGGGGGCCGGGATGGCAGCACCTTGTTGCCGATGGATACTGGAAAACCCAGAAGAAAGCCATGGGTAACACGGCTGGTTGAGCGAGGCGGGAGTGTAAATGCATTTATCGTCGCTAGTGACGAGATTAATTGGTCTAATGGTATGCCCAAGATACTACCAAAGGGGGGAATCGAGCGAGTGTGGTGCAGGTGGTGGCGGGGTTGCATGGAGGAAAGAATGTAAAGGCGAGACAGCTTCACGACCACAGCTACCATCGTTGGCTTTTATGGCCTGTTCCAACCGCGACGATAGTCGGCGGGCGGAAGGGCACTACTCGATGCACTGGGCGACGGTAGAGGATGGCCGTGACGGCGCCACTCATCGGGGTGAGGATCGGTACGTCGGTCATAATGTTGTGACGGCGGCGGATAATATCCTCCTTGCGACGGGTGTGTGGGAGGAGGATAAGTGGCGTACTGCTGCCTCGAAGGAGGATAAGGTGGCTGCCCCACAGGTGAGGGGGCACGCGCTGAAGGTCCAGGGGGGGCGGCCGGGTAGGAAGATGGTGATGAAGTCGACGGTCGGGGGTAATATGGCGACGATGCTGCAGCCGAGGATGGCCGGTGGTAGGTATTATAATGAGACGGCGAGGCAGTGGGAGCGTCCACAGCAGCGGCTATGGACGAGAACGACGGCAACGCAGCAGGAGGCTGATGCTGCGTCGGGGGTCCCGAGGGATGCGGATGACGGCGTCCAGGTGGCTCTTGCAATGGCTCCGAGGGGATCGAAAGACAGGAAACAACGAGATAAATTTTACCGAGCGTCTCCGGCTGCCAAAGACTACCTCCGAGACCACCGCCTAGGTGTAGGCGGACATTGAAAAGGCTAAACGTAGAGTCCGCGCGGAGCATGTGGACATTTTGGTTTGGGTATGGCTCGCCCATTCCAACAGCCGGAGACATAAGCTCGCGTTCGCTTGCTGCCAACACGGCCGCATGGGTGCCCCGGTTGCTCTGTGGGTAGTTGGCGAGATACGACACATTCAAAAGCTGATTACGATCTTGCTCGATCAAATGCCTGTCGGACGGATGAATCCAATCCAGCAGACTCAGGTTGTTAAACTCGTGTGGATGATAACCAAGATGCTTGAAGCAGTCCGCAGTGACACGTAGAATCTTGAGCTCGGTGGAACAGAACAAAGTGAATGTTGGCGGCCCCTCGTCTTGAAATCCCGGTACTGTCGGGCCGGACGGAGGTGCCGAAGCGGGTCCGGTTGGTGATAGAGAGTACGGGCCGAGGCCAGGCGAGTCGTATGGGCCTAGCTGTGGCATCGTAGTCGGCCGTGGAGGCGACGGCAAACGGGGCGGCATGGAAGCGAGCTGGACTGGGGGCGAGCTCGCTGATGACATGTACGGGGAGTCATACGACGGTGGCGGTCTCCACTTGCTTTCTTCCCCCGACGCAGGCGCGGGTCTGGGAGGCCGCGGGTACGGGTCATTGGTCGGAGTCTTGTTGACTTTCGGGCGTCCACGTTTCTTGTGCTAGCGAGTGTGTCAGAACTCAATCTTACGGTGCTTCATTCGATGCCCGAAACCGTTGCGACACTTACAGGAACGTCTTCGCATTGGTCCTCTTTGCCCATGTTGACGCAACGTTTACATGGGCGCGCCACGTCGCAAGCGAGATGTGCTCGCTTGCACGGTCCGCAGGCGCTGGAAACGTTTGCCTTGCCACCAACGCGCTTGATGACAGGTGGCTGTTGCACCGGCGCGGAGTGTTGCGATTGTCCGGGAGGTGGCGTGTTTCCGATATGAGGCTGATGAGAACCATAGCCTGCAACGCCTCGGCCGCCAGCGAAGGCTTGTTCATCGTGAGGTGGCGAAGCTTTGACAGCAGCTGTCGAAGGACCAGGTTCGCCGAGGATGGGACGCGCTCCCGGGCCATCAAACCACGACGAACCTCGCCCAAGTGACGGGCGATTACTCATGGCAGAGGCGTTCGGGAACGAGTCGTGACTGTCAAAGGACGCGTATACGCTCTTGTGCTGTGGTGGTTCAAAACTAGATGGTCAGTTGAGAGGTGGTGTCACCCGGTTGGTAGGTTGCCGAATTGTCGGTATGTAGTTTTCGGTCGAGAGGATTGAAATATCGTGGGCCGATATGTTGGCGAAGTCCAGAGTGTGGGTGGAATGTTTAAACAGACCAACAACACCAACCTTTAGTGCAGGGAATACGGAGCATGGATGGCCCCAAGCTCGACAGACGGAGGATGACTTGCGTTTGCTCCGACCGCTCAACAGAGTGTTGCTGTTGGGGGCCAACGCGTCGGGCAGAGGAGGTTCAGCAAGCGAGCAACTCGGAGTCGTCGGCAAGAGATGGGAATGTGGGCAGTGGACGAGATCCGAATAACGTTGACACAAGAGAACAAGTCGGGAAGCTGTCGACAGTGTTGGTGGTGTGACAGTAGTGTTGTGGTGTGACGGTGATGGTGGGGTTGCAGTTTTGGTAAGGTAGATGAATGAAGGTGTGTGGGTTGGGTACAGCGTTGTGGTACCAGGGCCAGGTCGGTCGAGGGGGGGGTAGTGGATGCTAAGGGAATATGATTGCGACGGTGGCGGTTAAGGGTCGTTGATGTCTTGAGTGGTGTCTGAGAACGAGAGACAGTGAGAGCGAGAGGACGAGGGGGCGAGAGGGCGAGAGGGAGAGAGGAGAAGGACAGAAATCGGGACGCCGGGGGACAGATAGTTTCGTGTATGATTGAAGAGAAAGAAGACAAAGACGAGAAATACGTTGGACGAAAGTCGGAAAGGGGTCTGGTATGGCGGTATGGCGTGTGGAGTTGGTTGGAGAGAGGTGAGTACAGGGCGAGGCAAGGCCGGTAGGGTAGTTTGGGAGGTAGCAGAGGAGAGGGGTGGGGCGACGGAGGGGACGGAGGGGACGGAGGGGACGGAGGGGAGTCGGGAGTATGGGCAAGATCGAGTCGGGGGGAGAGGGCGGTGGGTTTGTCGGGTGAAGGAGTGGGGGTACAGTCGATTGGGCTATGCTATGGGCCGATGATCGCGTTTTGAGACTGTTGGGCGAGCGCGTTGGAGTGGGTTGGCTGCTGTTGGGTACCGTGGGTGCGTTGGTTGTGTTGGGCGTGTTGGGTGATTGACTGACTGTTGAATGTGTTTGGTGTTTTGCGGAGAGCTGCGGCGACGCAAGTTGATGAGGGTTGGGGTTTGCGGTGCTGGCCGAACCGGAGACGTCAACGTTGGGACAGAAGTAATAGAATATACAAAAGCGGGGCAGCGTGGATAAAGCTCAGCCATGGCATGAACTTTGGGACCTGGATGCCTGGATGCCTGGATTGCCTGGATTGCCTGGATTGCCTGGATTGCCTGGATTGCCTCTGGATTGCCTGGATGTAGACGAAAGGCCTGGCTGGGTGTGTGTGTGTGGGGGTGGCTGCCGGGGTGGCTGCCTAGCACAGCCGTCTCCCCGTCTGGCCTGGTCTGGGTGGGGCTAGAAGGGGGTCGAGGGATCAGTGGCGCGTGCCATCCGCCTGGGATGTTGGGTGTGGCGACGGTGGGCGACGGTGGGCGGCGGTGGGCGGCGGTGGGCGTTGGCCGACGGTATGCCTCCTCCCCCCCGTGTACAGGGTTGGTACCGGGTAGACAGGGGCGATGGTGAGGACCGACGTGTACGACCAGAGGACAATAGAGATCGGCCGGGAAGAGCCCGATGTCGTCGTCGTACGGACGCAGTTATTGTAGGTTCGAGTTGCACTTTCGGTCTGCTGCTCCTGGTGTTGCTGCTGCTACCTTGCAGGTCGTGGGAAGCAAGTGCGAGTGCGAGTGCGAGTGCGAGTGCGAGTGCGAGTGCGAGTGCGAGTGCGAATGCAAATGCAAATCGAGTAACACGACGAGGCTGCTGTTTGAACGATCACTGCTACTGGTAAGGGAATTGGGGAGTTTTTGTGAGAGAGTGCTAGTCGTTCAAGGAGGGAGACGCAAGGAGGGGGATGGGGAGAGAAATTGAGGCTGAGACCGCTCGTTCGTTGGCTCGCTCGGCACCACGACACACATTCGGCCTATGGTGGTTCATGCTCTAGCAGCATGACCTGACGGCTGGGGCTGCTGCTGGCTGCTGGCAAACTAAACCAGCAAGCAAAGTTGTAGGTCGGCAGGATCGCAGGATCAAGGACGCAAGGTGCAAGGATAGCCAGGAGTAGTGGGATGTACGTACCTTCTTTTTTCCTTTTTTCCTTTCTACCTTTACCCCCACCAGGCTGTACCTGGTTTGGGACTGACTAGTCAAATACCCCTTGGGTCTTGTCCCTGGCCGTAGCTTGGGTAGGTTGGGCTAAATACCTACGAAAGGTAAGAAGCAGGCAAAATTCGAGTCGTCCTCTCTCAAACGAGCCCATATGTCCAGATCAAGACAAGCTGGACAATCCTCACCGAGCCAGACGAGGTAATACAGGGACTATCTGGTACAACTTGCAGGGAACGTAGAAGGGGAATTTGGAGAGGCGGGGAGGGGGAGTTGCAGTTGTCGAGAGATGACAGATGCTCCTGCTGCTGATTACAGATAGGATTTGGGCCATGACAGATACGCACGGAACCCGTACACAGAAAGCCAAGGCTCGTGTCGCTCTCTGTCTCGCTCGCCCTCTCAACCTCTCCTGTTCTCCCCACTCCAATAGCATCTAGGGTCTTTTGCTCGGGTGGTGGTGGTAGGGTGGCAAAGGGACAAAACGCCAACTCCTCCCAAGGCGTTCGAAAAGAACAAGCCCAGGGTGCAGCGAATACAATGGCAGAGAAAGGGAGGCCGCGGCATGCAGGCATGCAAGGCATGCAAGCCTTGGAAGTAGAGTGTAGAGCCAGAGGATCACTGAAGTAAGTTCGGGCACGTACCAAGTAGCAGAGGTACTAACTACCTAGCTCGGAGGCAAGGCAGAAGAGCCGAGGAGACATGAAAGGAGCCCTCGGGAAGCGCTGGGTCCCTAAAGCGGCCCAGTGTAGATCACCTCTGGCCGGTTAGCTACCAGTGAGTGAGAGCGGAAACTAAGGAACGCTCGAACCGAATGACCCAACAGTTCAGCTCTGTCCTGGGACAACGAGTACGTGGATATTGGGAGAGGATCGACGGGCGGCGCCTCACGGCGAGACCAACAAGGGACATGGGACCCCGGTAACAACAACACGTCCCATTTGCCGCTACATCAGTAGACTACTACTACACAAAGGCTCGCATCCCTTCTCAACCTAACTATTCGTTGGTGGTACCTGTGCTTTGAGCCCATGACATCCCCGCTCAATGTCGGCGGCTCTATCCGGCCAGCACAGCATTTTACGCTGCCTCCACTGACATGAAATGCCATGCATCACGGTCGCTGAACCTGATGCTGCCAACGATTGGTCTAATTGCTCCTGCTACTCATCAACTTTGGAGTTCACCCTGCAAGTGCCCGGGGCTACCGAGATCGCGATCGATGGCGACGTGAGCAGAAGTCTTGGAAGAGAGGAGCTGATGTAGGCTATCCCTGTCCCAAACAAGTCGCCCTACAGGAGATACGGACGTTGTGACGAGAAGTTTGCGGTGCACCCGAAGTCGCATGGAGCCGAAACGCCAACCGAAGTCTCAGGCATAGGGCCTTGGTAGCTCTGGAGGCGTAAACTGGATATCTGCTACATTTTGCCTAGTCGGCCAGTTTGGCCATGCTGGCCTGGTTGTGGAGCAAGCGAACTGGGCAGGTGGTGCATGGCATTAACGGGTTGGCTGGCTGGCGCAGTTTTACCCTTATTCATGTCAAACAAGGTCCCACCACGGCCAGCATGAGGGCAGGCATTAGCAAGAGGAGTTTGTGCGATGCCATCCTACACATTGAAATGCTCCCCAAGCTCCAAGCTTTGCGGGCAATGTAGAAATCCCTGGGTACTTTCTGTCATGTCGGCCAACCTTGATGTGTGTGACTGTAACTTGTCCCTGAACCTGCTGACCAGAGCATGCCCAATGGGTTTCTGCGGTCACCCATAACGCGCAACGGGCAACCAGTCGTTTAAAACGCGATCCCTGCAAGAGCGCGTATGCCGGCATGCATCATCCGGCGGCCTCCGGCAGCAGATGCACCAGTTTCACACCCGAGACACAATGCAGCTCCTATCATCGTGGCATTTGGTAGCCAAAACATTCTTTTCCTTGAATTTAACCTGAACAGAATTATCATCCCTTCCAGGTCGTAGAAGGTTCGTTGAAGCCGACTAACTTTACCGCCTCCGAATGTCACTTTCCGTCAACGCCCTCTGCTCGACGGGGACCTACAATGGCGGTGTCCGGAGGTATTTATCAATTGAGATGAGACACTAAGGCACCAATGTCGAGAAGCAAAGTTTACATGGTTCAATGGAAGCACTCATAATCCGACAGGAGGACAGCATTCAGAAGTAGTCCCGTGGAGGCGCGTCATCGGAGCAGCAGGGCACCCACGCACCGAGGACGCGGGAACCATGTCCCGTGTTGCGCGGGAATGCTGCCCATACCCAATGCCCAAAGGCACACTCACGTCAGCCTGTACGGCATCACAACAACTGTGTTTTGTTAGGCAGCGGCGAAAAGATCGGCTTTGGAGTAACACAGCGTGACCATTTTATTTCCCTCTGGTCACTCAACCATAAGCAATGCGTCACCTGCCAGGGCTGCCCATTTCGTTCCAGGACCTGAGTGTAGTTGCTGATCGTCCAATGCATCGTGCCGTTGCGTGCCGGACAGCTTGTATCCTTGGCGACTCTTTGCCCCTCACCTCCTTTGTCAGAGATAACCCGTCCTTGACGTCACCAACCTACTATGAGACTGCTTCCGTTGGGTCTCGCTCCACAAGACGGTGCCCTGGCATCAGTGGCTCGTCGATACTCGTTCAGCCGTAAGCGGGAAAGCTAAGTAACTGGAACGGTGCCTCGGGGTTTGTCACCCCCTTGGGCACCAGAGCAAACCGGCCACGCCCAGTCAGCTGCACTGCTCGGTAACTGATTGTGCTTTGCCCACCTTCAGCACTGTGCGCAGTTCCCTGATTCTGTCGAGCAAAGGTACAACCTCCTCCCAGACTCAGGCAATCTCGTTCTGGCCCATTTTATAAGCTGGTTCCCCGTACACGGGCTTGTCCAAGCGACCAACGATCTATTCAACCCCTGCATGACATTCATTACGGGTTACACCCTCTTGTGAGAGAACGGATCAGGGATGTTGGGCAGGTACCCGGAGCGGGGAGATCTGGTGTTCCAGGCTCTGACACTCCAGGAGTCAGGACGGCGGGCCTGCCTATTGTCGATCCGCCACAATCTAGATCGTGCCACACACACATGGCCGATTGCCAACAAGCGAGTTACTCTTGTTGCATTGCAGATGTACAATGCGGGTACAAGGAATCAGTAGACCTCATCCGGGTTATGTAGGTCGCGCAAACGAGTTGGGACGGCATGAGAAAGGTCTCCAGGTACTCTCTGTTTGTCTTTCTCCTGATGGCGAAGTTGGAAAGTTCCGAGCGGAGACACTTTGGCTTGCTCGATGCCGGAATGTGAATGCTTCAGTAGGCGTAGTGTACAGCTTCAGTAGGCGTAGTGTACACGTCTCGGTTACGCGTGCGCGAGTCTGCAATGACTGACCGTGACAGCTGAAAATGCGCACCAGGTAGGATTGAATCACCCTCTCCATGTTTGTTGCACACATGCACTTCCTAGACCCCATGCTTCCTTCGCGGCGATATCACTCTCGCGTCAGCAAATGTTCAAACTGACAGAGCAATCGTAAGATGCTACAGACCCCTAATGAGCGGTACCTCAGCTTGCTGTCATCAAGCTCTGCAAACACAGGCCCCGCAAGCCTTTGTCGGTGATTTCCGTTTGCCTCAGTATTCCAGGTTTGTCCTTAGTACTCCAGGTTTGTCACACACAAAATACTGCTTAACTTACATATCTTCAGCTTCCGCGACAGTTCGCGTCAAGCTCCACACGTCCCCTGTCCTAGGCGAACAAGCTAATCGCGCCCGTTCTCGGGATGTCGTCAAGGCACCACGGGGTGCGCGGAATCCGTGGGATTATAGAATCGGGGAATGGCCGAGCCACCCGCTGAGCCAGGAGGGCCTGGTGCAGTAGTCATATGAACGACGGACACGTACAGGACCAAACACCGACTGAAGCAATGGCTGTTCTGCTGTGGGTTACCATTTCATATGTGGCACTTCACAGTACGAACCTCCGAGAATGGGGAGGTTAGACAGGGACAAGCTGATGCCACCGTACGACACCAGTCAAGATACTTAGTTCAGCATCGACCACATAGTTAGAGGTCCAGGGAGTTGACGGATAATAGTCAGTGCGCTGACTGAGCTGAGCTGCTGGAGTTGTACTTTGAGACAAGGGTAATGTTGCGCTCGCCCCAGCCTCAATCCCACCTCCGCGAAACTGGCGTAAGCACACCCATCGGGTGAGTGACTCATGAAACAGAGCTCAAATTATATGTGTACCAGGAGTGCCCTCATAACGTAGCTTCGCGTCCTTTGGAAGAACTGTTCTCGTAAACCGTCCCAACGTCCAAGTAATTGTGCAAAGGAAATGGTCCATCCCATCGTCTTTGCGAACGTTCTGATACGGCGGAGGGACTCGTACGCCTTGGGCAGATGCAACGTCAGCGGGATGCGTGCGGGACATAGGTGTATGCAGCTGTGACGTTAGCATAAGGTGCTGTGGATGGTTAACCCAAACTAGCACTAGGAACGTGTCGCTCGACGAACCTATCCTTGGTCAGTGATTAGGAAACGATACGAGACATTGTGAAGGGTGAGGTGTTATGCCGTCTCACCTCGCACTTGTCTAGGTTGTAACTCCCTCGTTATTACTCCGTCATTACGCTTCAAGCGTGCGACAAAAGCGAGACATTAGGGGCGCGATAATCCCCGACCCACAGCCACGAGCCTCTGCCCGTGTTCTAAACAACACCTTGCGGTTACAGGCGGCAGGGTAGTGAGACACAACTGGGTGATGGGTGAAGTAGGCTTTTGTGGGTTCGCCGAACAGAACATACACTACGCTGGAGAGGAAGACAAGGGCGAGAATCGCAGGAATCGGGACAAAGCAGGAGCCTAACCACAGTCCCCGCCGACCCATCGTCCTGTACCATGCCGAGTCCAAGAACTTGTTTGATGGCCAGTGGCGTTTTGCTGGGCTAATTTTCTAGACAGAGGTAGGGGTTTGTGATCCCGAGAAACAGACAGAAACAAAGCGAGGAGAGCGAGGAGTATTGATCTCAACTACTGTGTAAGATGGGTACCGCGTCAGGAACCTTGGAGTGGCTTCGGAAAAATGTCGGTTATCTACTTTGGCAATTCGGAGATACGCCCTCTTCTCCGTTTTAAGCCCTAATCAATTCATAACGCTCAGGGAGTTCAGGGCCCCAGGACATGTCTCAGGGCTCACTTGGCTAACATGGTTTGGTTCCTTTGGCATTGGCGATAGGCTTTGCTCCTCCCCTTAACTCGTATCTCTCCCGACTCATTGGGTACGTACCAATCTTGCCAAGTTTCAACAGCGACGACATACTCGCAATCACTCACAACCCTCTCACCTCTCACAACTACTAATCCCAAACGTACCTACTGACCATTTCGCAGCAAAGCTGGGGAGTGCGAAGTCTCGGTTTGTTCCAGGAAATCCTCTTTGGGGTTTGGGGCTCTCGTATCCCAGTCTGAAGGGAATATCAAAACGTCGTGTGCGAGGTCCAGGTGACACCACTCCGAGGATGGCACATGAGCAGTTTAGACCCTGGACTGGGGCCTGAATCAACTGCCGCATTTGTTTACAGCTATGCTCTCTTCCCTCCTCTCCTTGCCTCATTTTTCGAATATCTCGCGCGCCGAGTGAGTACCTTCGGCGCAATCGCGTCCCAAACAATCGCTCCCACCTTGCGATTGCCCAGGGTAACCATGACCATGTTCCCCTGCGATCCACTGCCTTGGGCCAGGTTTTTTATTGTTCAGCGTGAGGTGTGAGTGTCCCTAATTTTATGTACGCTTTCGTCAGTTGTGCCCTGCTTCGCACTCCTCTGTCCTGGTTATCCCTTGCCGGGCCCTGGCTCCACTGCCTTAAGCCATGCTGGTTGTGGAGGCTTCAGGCTCAAGGGGCCAAAAGCCGGCGGTTTAACAGCCCAGTCAGCTTAGCGCGAAGCCTTGTCCGCATTCCTGGGTGTTCCGTCGTACCCCAGTCGAAGGACGCCGAGAAAGCTGCAAACGTGACGCCGTAACATGCATGCCTCGCACGACCACAGCCAACGCGATGCCTCCCACTATCTCCACCAGGTGCGTAAGGACGTTTCCCCAGCGGTGCCGTGTTGGTGTCAGTCCACGATTCACCAGTGACTCCGAGGTTCTCACGCCTACTACTCCGAAGTCTTGGCGCGCCACAGGTGAGCATGCGCCGAGACATATATGTCCTCGTGAAACCCGTAAACAGTGAACGCCCCTGGGGTCCTCAAGATTTTATTGTTGTGGCTTCAACGGTTTGGCTGCTTCTCGAGAGGTAAATACGGGAGACGAGCTGCGGGCCCTACCGAAAGCTGCCTCGGAGCCTTGCAGCGCTCACCTCCAGAGTCGACAGCCTGATGGCCCAGTGGTATAAACGACGGGTAAGCGAATGGCACAAACGTTATCGAAGGGGAGAACGAGTAGCCAGTCAGCTACCAGAAGCGCGAAGCTGTATAGACGTGTCTATGCGGCTCCCCTTCGCTCTCCTTCCATTCGCGACAGCATCCAATTGTTCGACGGCCAATCCGCAACACCCCGTAATGGGCATTCAGCGGACTAAGCCCGCAGTACTCTTAGTCTCTCGGGCGGCGCGACGACTCGGTGAGAGGACGAGGGGAGCCAGGGTGAGAACTGTCCTCCCGAGGCACGGTCCCGAAGTGGAGGAACGCTGCGGAGGTCGGTGGCGGGCTGGGGTCGGCTTGTCCGTAGGAGGCGGTGGCCGAGGTCCGCCTGTACACTTGTGAGCGTGCGAGCGCGGTCTCGGTGCATAGAGGAGCGTGCGTATAACGGTGGACAGGGCAATTGTGAGTGCTGCCGTGGCACTTGTGGCACAATCCCCGGAAGGACGGTTAGCGCAGGGTGGTTACGTTGTGGCATGATCAGGCGATGCGGTGCTCGGGCATTTCCGGATATGGTTTGCGACTACCAACGAACTGAGTCGTCTATGCGAAAAGACGGTGGCAGCACAAACAGCCGACAGAAGTCGCCTGACAGTGCTACTCGCTGCAGAGCCTGCGACGCTTGTTATAGGATGAGTGGTCGCAGGGCGCGAGTGTGGCGTTCTCTCAGCGCAACTAGTTTCCCCACCGTGATCTCCTGCCTCCCCCTCTCCCCAGGACTACAACTATTCGGCTCGTCTCCGACACCTCTTCCAGAATCAGCTGCTCGGCGCTGAGGACGGCCCCCGCAGTCGGGGATCGTACGTGGTTATCAGTGCTCACCTCGCATCGATCACGCAGTGGCCCGTCATTTTGTCAGCGGAATGTCACGCCGCTGTTGGGCGCTAAACTGTCCTGCTACGTATATGACATGTGTGGCGGCCACTGGCGACACCTCGCCATCGCACTCTAACACAAGCAGCGACGGGACTGTGTCGTGCACTACATTTCTACCGATGTTTTCTCTGCCAGGGGCTGTGCGTCAAACGCGTTGGAGGCGAAGCGTCGCTACCTCGCGATAGATCCTGCCATGGGTGTCCTAAAAAAACCTGTCGGAACTGGTTCAAGTAAGCACCGTCGACGGCGTAGGCTCTGGTGCATCCTGTGGGGATAAAATCCTTTCGACGACTTTTTATGGTATCGTTTCGACGAGTGCCACAAGTGTAAGCAGTTGTTTAAGGAGAGTGTCCTGAGCAAGGGTACGGGAACTCGTTATGGCTCACTCGCTGCAGGGCGTGCAGAAAGCCACTGCCATTGTGGAAAGTATCATAAAATTGAGGGAAAGATCAGAGAGCTCCCCAGCACAGGTTACGACGCCGTGGACGATCAGCGTTGTCGAACGACGTGTCTAGACGTCTGACTCGGACACATACGACATGATTGCGGCTTAGCAAAGGGAAACCGCACAGGCTAAGTCATTCTACTCGATCACTCACGGCGTTTTCGTTCCAGGGGGCCGGCGCTTGTGTCTTCCTACTCGATCAGTCACGGCTTGACGGCTTTGTCGTTCTCTGCCCACCGATCCAACGAGGTGGATCTCGATTCACTCTGCCCATTGTAGCCAACGGGGACGAACTCGACATGTTGGACGTTGAGGGCGACGCACAGCCGTCAGCGGCAGGACCGTCCGCCATCATGGAAGGGAAGGCGAGGTGATAGGTTGGCCCGACATTTGAGACCGTCATGTCCGCCAAACACCGAGACGCATCACAATGTCCGGCACTTCATGTTCTACGGGTCAACGGTTCAACAGCAATATTCGTTTGGGGCACCGCGAAGCGAGATTTGGCGTCATCGTCAGCGTGCAATACTTATCAAAGCCGAAACGACTATGGGGTCCATCCCGCATTCCGAATCGGAGTGCTGTTATCGCAGATTCTGTTGATTTTAAACGAGATGACGGTCGTGGTAACCGCGAGCCTGTCCTAACGTATTCAATCCTTTCAGTGTGGCGGTGGAGGTTGGTTTGTGGACCGAAGGGTCGACGGACCGAGTTCTTTGTCTTTATTCTGATTCCTAACGGCAGTGTGTATCGACGGGGATCCACGAGAGCGGATGACCAAACTTCCAGCGATTCGACCTGACGAGGTCAATAAGCTGCCGGTTGACGATAATCACGCCGGACATCCCATCGCATGACGCTCAGGGAGGGAGATTGTGGTCCGTCACTCGCAATTGTTCAAATATCGAAATGGAAGTGAGTCGTTTGAAATCGGCGAACCTTAGAAGTTGTCGCGTAGGCCCGCCGTTCAGTGCCGGATTGTGGAGGAAGCACAACTATCCCAACTAATTCACCAACCAACCAACCCCCCCCCCCCCCCCTGCCAATCGTAGTATTCTGGACAGCTTGGTGTCGTGCAACCGAGCATAGGATGTCGCCTCTTGCTCTTTTTTGGGCATTTTACGAGCGAGTTCTACTCATGACTCACCGTTTCTACGTCGCCCGATGGTGGACGATGCCTCAAGCACACGTGGCGCGGAGAAAGAGACGTCCCGCGTCCGCCACACTCGTTCCAAACCAGCTTTTAAAGCGTTTGCCGCAGTTCGTCATCCCTGTTGTGTTACGATGGGAACTTGACTGTCGCATCTCCTCATTCTGTCGTCCTGCCAAACGGCAATCGGCCCTTTGTGGGAAAGATGGACAACGGAACGTGCTGGCAAATTGCACGATCGCGCACGGAGTACGAGGACATTTCGATTCCCGCATGCCCTCGAATGGTCACAGTATTGACTCATGCGTGTTTTAGATCGAGGATTATCGCACTGCGAGCCTAAGTCCGGCTCAAATGGAGAAGGATGACTGATGTCAAGTAGGCAGTGTGAAGGGTTGCCCGACGAGACCTACAAACTACAAATGGCCGTGAATGCCTCCTGTAGGGAGTTTGCGTATTTGTGAGTGGTTGCGGCCCGAGCCACCTCTGTCGACATTTCCAAGTGATCACAGCCCGGCCTCGTATGTCGCTGGAGTCGGGCATCAGTGCTGCGTTCCATCCATCGCCAGAGGACTCCTGTGGTATTGACAGGCCGCCTCTCGACGTCACCTGAATGGGACCACGTCAAATCGCGGAATG
The DNA here is from genome assembly GCA_023629975.1 of Cutaneotrichosporon sp. PL3408A. Taxonomy (NCBI): domain Eukaryota; kingdom Fungi; phylum Basidiomycota; class Tremellomycetes; order Trichosporonales; family Trichosporonaceae; genus Cutaneotrichosporon; species Cutaneotrichosporon sp. PL3408A. Next base: position 70,344 of record JAMAMB010000005.1, read on the forward strand.
AATCCTCATGAGGCACTTCTTGCGGTCACCTGGTCGAGAATCATTGCCTGAGACCGCCTCAGAAGGCCTTTCATCTTTCAACTAGCACCGCGAGGCTTGACATCAAGGCGCCAATTGGTAGCCCATTTTACCCTTCTGCGCTGTGGGTTTATGCCGTATGGCTATTTCAATTGTTCTACCCAGCAAGGCCTCCGCCCCGAAAAGATCGTCAAAGTTTGTCTTTCCCGGTATCAAGTGTCCCGTACATCTACTTGCTTGGCGTATCCTGGAGCCACTGGGCTGACAATAAGAACTCGCCCGTAATTCCAAGGCACCTGTTTACCTGCAGTCTACACCCCTTTGCCAGAGAATACTGGATACGTAGGGCAGACTAACGTTACAGAATGTCCCACAGCAGCGAAGAGCCGGCAACGTAGCTGCGCATGTCGCGGGGACCCTCAAGCTGGAGGTGATTGCGGAGAACTCCGAAAATATATATTGCGCGCCGAGGAAGTCGTACACGAGGAACGAGATATCCTGAAGGTACTGAGCGGCACAGAACGCGGGGCACGAATGCTCAAACGATGTCCCTCAGCCCAGTTCCCTGGACAAGTTGGCGTTGTCAGCCTGTCGTAAGTCTACAAGTATGAAGGGGCGGTTGGAGAACGCCCAAACATGACGATCTGTGGCCTGGGGACCAGGCTGGAACACAGATCGGCCCAAAGTATAAGCAGATCATGACGTCCCAAAGTGTAGAGGTGCCACAGGTAATGTGAACAGACGTTTCAGTCTGGCGATGGCCTACGCCCCAAGTCACATCATCTCCATGATGATGCTAGGTCTACGGAACTCCAGGGAGGAGAGTTGTCACAGAGTCTGTGCCGCTGGGCGCTGGCCTGCCGTGTGACGCTACCTAGAGTTGCTCTCTCGTACATTCGTCCACCGCCGCGAAGCGAAACCTGGTTGGGGATTACAGTTAGTAGTGATTGGCAAGTGCCTCATGTGAGTTTGACCTGCGGCCACGGCCTGGGCCTCGCTGCTGAAGGAGAGGTTCTGCCCCCCAACCCAGCAGGAGGTGTGCTCGTTTGCCTCTGAGATCATACAACTTTCCTCTCCTTTCGCTCCACACACGCTTGTTATGGTGGGGACACGCATAGCGCCCATACGTTGCCGTGTCCAATTCCCTTCTACTGTACACTGGGCCGTGCCCTCTATGCATACTCTACACCTACAGGATGCTGCAGGGACTCCGGGATGGCTCCTTGCGGAGTCTTTGATCAACATTAGGGGATCGTGGGCGGACGTTGCGGCGAACAGAAACGAGATACGAACAGACGTGGGAACGCCCCGCCATTCAGCGCCTGGGTGCCGGAAAGATGAAAGGTGGAGGGTGATTGCGTGCAGCTACGCCGGTGGGAGAGAAGACCTCGCCGACTTATTCTGCTCGCCACCTCACGAGCGCGGCTGCGCTGTACAGTCCCGACTTTGTGCCTATTGCTGCTGCTCCTTGATCCGCCGGCCGTTCACGGCGACAAAGTGGTACGCGAGAATGAGAAGCATGGCTGCGACGCCGAGCCCGTTCGAAAGGTCTGTGAGGGTCCCGTCTGAGATCATTGTTGATGAGGGGAGGGATCAAAGGAGGGTGAGGTGAGGAGCTGCGATGTTGGCTCGAGTGGAGTATCCGTGAACTAGGTGATGAACCTCCGGAAGCGGCTAGCATTAGCGGTGGCTTGCGAGGAGCCTCACTGTCCGGCAAAATGGCTCAGTAAAGTAGAGGTGTTGATGTCGAGAGTCGAGAGGAGCTGTGAGGAACAGGAATGTGTGAGGATTGAGGCGCGTCCACCCCCGCCAGCCAGTGACGACGACACGTCAAGCGTCTAACTGGGTTGTCATTATTTGATCCCCCCACTAAAATGAAGTCACATCCATCATGAACAGCTCACTTTGCATCCAATGTCCTCCATGTAGTGTACTGCATGTAGTGCATGATCTATTCACAACTTATCGAACATACATACAGGTCGCACTCACGACCACTCACCTAGACCTTGGCCTTCTTCGCGTCCTAGAGTCAGATCGCGTCGGGATCACTTATGAAACTTACCGGCTCGTTACTCCCATTCGTAGCCGTGCCGAACTTTTCTGCGCGTTTCCTCTTCTTCTCCTCGTCTCCCGCAATTCGCGCCTGCTCCTCACTGCCGTCAGCTTAACGCTCCCCTGCAACACCCGAGACAACTCACGCGCTCAGCTCCTTCTTTTCCTCCGGCTTGTCCTCCTTCTTCTCAGGCGACGCCTGCTTTACGGGTAGCCCAAACTTGGCCGCACGGCGCGCCAGCACCTCCGGAGAGATTCCGAGAGGCGTAGCATCTATGGGGGCGGGTTTGGTGCTCTCCTTCTCTTTCTCCTTTGTCTCGGCCACGGGCTTGGCCGCGGGCTTGGCCGCGGGCTTCTTCTGCCGCACCCACGGGATGCCGAAACGCTCGGCGCGCTTCTTTTGCTTGAGCTCCTCCTCTGTAAGTTCCTCTTCGGCGGGCTCTTCTTCGGCGGTCTCAGCGGGGGCTGCGGCGTCGGTCGACGCAGGCGCCCCGTTGTGTGCTTGAGGTTCAGCCGTGGTAGCCGGAGCAGCGGCGAGAGCGCCAGTAGTCGTGGGAGCAGCAGGCGTCGGAGCCGGAGCCGGAGCAGGGGCGGCAGCCGCGGGGACTGGAGCAGGGGCAGCCGCCGAGGGCGCTGGAGCGGGTTCGTCCGGAACGTCAACCTGACTTCAGCAACGCGTCCACACGGAGAGCACTCACGAGCTCCTCGCCTTCAGTGCCCGTCACGCCGGCCTCGAGGAGACGCTTAATCAGCTCCTCCTTCTTGCCAGACTGAACAAGACCAGCCTTCGACAGGAGTTCCTTGAGCTCGGTGACCTTGAGCTTTTGGCTGCACGGTCAATAGATTGCCCCTGGATGTCGAGGGAAGGTGACAAAGGTGACTCACAGCTTGGCCTCATCCATTGTCGAGTGTGGGTTGTGGTAGGGGTGTGCGATGCAGTTGCTGTTCTGGCCGTTTTCTTTCGTTTTGTGGTTGTGGATGGCGATTGGCGGACAAATGATGATGGCGATGCGAAGAATGGGTCAAGAGGCGATGGACAACAAATGAAAGCAAGACGCGGCGCTCACGTCTCATGTATCAACAGTACGCCCATCAGAGGGTGGCTGCTGGCTGAAGGCTTGCCACGTGGATTTGCTCCCGCTCCGTTTACTCATCACCCCAATTCCACCCCCATTCAGATTGACAGAACAGTGATGCTTTTGACACGTCTTTCACGTTTGTTTGTCCCATTTCCATCGCTGAGCAGAGTGCGATCACTGCCCATCCACTCCCCCAAGCAATAACATCGTTGCGCAACAACGAGTCGACTGCACATCACAGTGCAACGAAACAGCTCATCCACTACAAGGGCGCTTTACTCTCCTCAGCCTCCCCCAACGCCCTCTTGATCCGCGGGCCGTGTTTGTTTGTGCCGGTATCACCCGCCGCCGGGACATCGCAGAGTCTCAAGGAATCCGAAATCGACAACGAATACGGAAGTGCATCGCCGTCGCAACGATGGAGCAAACACTTGACTCGGCACTGCAGGATGTGCTAGGTGAGTTGATCGGCCGTCACTGCTGACATCAGATCCTGCCATCCGCGATGCCGGCCTCGAGGACGCTGGGTCGGCTGAGGTCGTGGAGGCAGCCCCAGCAGCTCAAGCAGTTGACGGGGATGAGATAGCTGAGGTAGCTGAGGTCGCTGAGGCAGCTGAGGTCCCTGAGGCAGCTGAAGCAGCTGACGTAGCTGAGGCCACTGAAGGGGCTGTGATAGCTGAGGCAGTTGAAGGGGACGTGATAGCTGAGGCCGCTGAAGCAGTCCAAGCAGCTGAGGCAAACGAGACAACGGCGGCGGCTCCAGAGGCAGCTCCAGAAACCTTGCCAGAGGCCCCGGAAGAAGTACGCCCGCCATTGGAACTCCCTCCGCCGCCAGAGGAGCCGAAAGAACCGGCCGTCCTGACTACGGCCACTCCCCCAGTTCCTGCGACACCTGAGCCGGTTCACCGCGTCAAGAAGACCGTAGACCCCGTCCGGCGAGAGGCGAACCGCCGTGCAGCGGAACGATCGCGCGGCCGGCAGCAGGAAAAGGTTGTTGCTCTTGAGCTGGCTGTCCAGACACTCTCTGAAGAAAACCTCCGCCTGAAGGAGGAAATAGCACGCCTGGAAGGAAGGGATGCACAGCAGGGGACGCAGCCCAGCACTGAGCAATCCGCTGCGGCTCCGGAACCAACGCCGCCTCTGGACGCTGCGACAGATGCCGCTGTCACCCATGCCCAGAATCAACATTTCCTGGAGCTATTGGCCCAAGGTGCCAACTTTGACGACGAGACTCTCGCCAACCTCAACACAGGGGAAGGGGATAATGCGTGGGCACAGCTCTTCAGTTCGGCTGAGGTCGAGGTGGATGGGCGCCTAGGGCAGCTCGCAGCAGTTGCATCTAACCAGGCAGGAGAGGAATCACAACAAGCGACAGTCGAGGCCCAGTCGCCCATCAAGGCTGTGCAGGTGTCCGCTTCAATATCTTCAGCTGCCCTGACTGCCGAAATCGAGAAGTCTCTTCAAGACGATATCGCCATGACCAAGAACGCGATTGCACAGGCTGAACGAGAGCTGGCGCGGCGACGTGGACAGGCCGTGTACACCGAAACTCCTGATCAGCCTTATGTCCCTTCCTATCCCTTCCTATCCAATGCCGACGATGCTGCCCTTGCAGCTTACAATGAGAAAACGCAGCAAGATATTGTGCGGCTTGAGACCGAGGCAGGCGTGCTGCGCGAAGTTGTTGCACGGATGCGTGATTCAATGGAGGAGACCGAAGCCAAGCTTCTGCCGCTGGAGGAGCAATTGCGAGCTCTTAACGTCAACGAGCAGCGCGACCGAGATGGAGTGACAGCCGTCCTCCGTGCCCTCCGAGGTCACATCACCTCCTTGATGACAGCTGGCCGTGTGGTACGTCGTGCTAAGCCTGGTGGAGAAATACGGTTCCTGACATTCCGCAGGGTTACATGGCGGGCAATGTGCTAGTGACGCCGTTCTCGTCTCCCGCAACCGCGCGACGCCGTCGTGGGCGTCCCCCAAAGCATGCCGGATCGACAAACCCGAAATACGGCTTACCTTATCAACAGTCGCCGTCATCATCGGAATCTGGCATGGAATTGCCGGAGACCCCAAGCGTTCGGCCACCACGTGCCTCCGGCCTGGGCCGAAGTCGTCTGGCCCAGGAGCTGAGGTTTGAAACTGATCAACAGGCGGAGGCAGGCCCGAGCAACGCACTGCCCTCGGTGGAGGCTAATGTTGCTGCAGAGGCATCCCAGGCCACGCAGGACTATCTCCTCTCCCACTTTGCAGGTGACCAGTCGCGCGATACCCCGATACCGCTGGACAGTTCCTCGTTTGCGGCATTCCTTCCGCAGTCCCCACCACCTCAAGCGCACACTCTCGACTCGTCGCTAGGTGGAACGGCTGCGCATATTACCGAGGACACAAACAGCATGTCCGAGACGCCGAATGTCATGTCGAGATTCAAACGTGGTCCACCTGGTAGCTGCGACATCTGCTCGCGCACACAAACGAGTGTATGGCGCAAACTAACGTACGAGGGTGAGGACCTTAGGGTATGTAACGGTGAGTATAGGCGCTAGGTGCCGTTATCAGTCTGTGCGCGATCATTTACTGACGCCAATCAGCTTGCGGTCTCTACCATTCCAAGTTTGGAATTCCACGTCCACCCGAGCTGTGGGGCGACGGTAGGACGATTAAGAAGCGTAAGGCCGGTCCGAGGAACTGGGAGGGCGTTAAACGACGGCGAGAACAGCGCAAGTCGACGAATGGCGAGCCGGGAGAAGAGCTGGGGATGGACATTGAGGTTGCAGCCGGACTGGAGGATTCCAGCGCCCAGGGCATCGGAATGGGGATGGGCGAAGATATGCACACCGATCCTGCGACGACACTGCAGGAAGTCGGACGAGCTGTCGAGAACATGTATGCGGTCCAGCAGCAACTGGAAGGACAGTCATAAGATGTATCGGATATGAGTTGGCGCGTTGCCATCATCATATGTATCTGCTCAAGAGCGACAATAACTGACGTCGTGGATGTGGGGCAACGCGACGGTCCCATTCAAAGTCGCGTGTGGAGCGCGTGGTCAGCACTGCTAAGACCACACCTGGCGTCGCAAGGAGCTCACATACATGGCTCCGCACCGAGCGGAACGGGGAGCGGAACGATCCGCAATCGATAATCGAGAAACAGGCGCGCTGACGAGGCGGCGCGCCGAACAACGTGATCGTTTGGTTCGGAGTGTACCGGACAATGCAATAGTCCTGTGGTGGAAGTGGGGGAGAACGCTCGGGATGATCCGGAATGATTGGAAACCTCCACCAGGTCGGCAACCAAATTGATCGGATAAACCGAACGTTACGAAGCTGCAGAATCTGCCCCAGCTCGTGTGAGCAGGCATTGGCAGCCAAAGCAATGCGAACCAATGCATGCAGTGCCGTATCTGTACCGTCTGAACCGGGCTGTGCCGCAGCATGCATTGATTGTTGTCTACCAATCTGCATTGCATGCTCCTATCTGTCTACAAATTTCCGGCACAAATCGGTAAGTTGGACAAGCTCTTGCGACGGTTTGCCGGTTGTGGTCAGCATGGTCAGCGTGGTCAGCGCGTCGGGGCCGCCGACGTGACCGGTATGGCCGTTTTCGAATGCTGGTTCGAAATCGGCGTTCCTATCGCAATCAGTTACGCCGCTGGCCGAAAGCTCGACCTTGACCCTCTGTCCTTCCACCTGTAGCCCATTAAAACATGCCACAATGACGTTCAATGGACAAAGGGCCAAGCCTCCCGCCACGATAACCATTTCGATTTTCTGACAAGGACTTTACGTATGTCGCGAGGGTGAGCTAGTTCTGTATTTGCCGTCCGGTTGCGGGTCGGCCATTGCATCAGGTGGAGGCAACCGCAAGCGCTTGGACAGTGAACAGGAAAAAGTCTTTCAGTGGGTCAGTGCACAATCTGTGGAAGAATTTCAGTTGGTGGGGCAAAGAACGACACAATGGCATGGCTCCGCCTTCCGAGTATGCATGCGGTGGTGGTGGAGAAAGGAGACGAGGAGGTGTTGGCGGTGGGCAGGGTGGTGGTGTTGAAGGGTTGATTGATGTCCTGCAAATGTCCGCAGAAAGCCGGTCGCGGCGCTCCGGGCGGCCGGGCGGCTAGGCTAGAACCCAGGGAAGTCACCAAGGTCGGTACCGCTCTGGGTTCATTGCTCCACTACTCACTACCTGAGCCGCAACGACCGGGCTGGATCCCAAGATTGAGGACCCTGGGGTGGTGGTATGAGCCGCAGTGACTGGTGGGGTGAGAGGGTGGGTGAGACCGGTGAGAGCCCCAAGTGTATCCAAGAATGGCACGGAACCTAACGGAGGGCACGAGGGGGGGGAGGTTATGGCAATGGGCACAGCCGCCCGAGAGGCGAGAGGGGGGAGGCAGAGTGACTGAACGCGGACCTGCTGTCTGCGGGCCAATCGTTTGAGAATACTATCTGGCGCAAGACCTGCAATCCTAATACGCCTCCCGACTAAGGCCGACGTGCATGCCGTCGTTGGCAACAGCATACTTCCAGCGGGGTCTCCTCATGATCACCCATCCCTACTGACGCACTGCGGTCAGTCCCGACATTACCCGGCCAAGTGCGTGAGGGGCTGAGGTTGCTGTCAAGAATCAACTGGAGAGGATACATAAAAGGGCTGTAGTGATTTCTAGAGGAATCTCGCATTGACCCCATAAAACATATTCTCGACTGCTTGACCACTGCTCGAGTACTCTTGGTGAGTTTGGCTTTGTGACGTGTCGGACGACCACGAGATTGAGGTTGTGGTTGTGATCGTGTGTGTCTGTGTCTATGTGGAGGATATCGAGTGCCGCGTGTCGAGCTCGCTGTGGATTGCCCTGCTGCCGAGTACCACCACCACAGTGGGGGCGACGGTCGAGATGTTGGGCAACCTGGGATTGGATAGTGCTCGCGTGGTATGTGGAAGGCGGACAAGGACGGCAAGAGCTGGCGAGATCGAAGCAAATGTCGGTTGCCACGGTTGGCAACTAGCCGACCTGAACAAGGTCAGCTGGTCATCAGTAGGAAGGGTTCCCGAGGTCTCGCCAAATGAGCAGCCTTTCCACAAAGTGTTCCCAGTCTTCCCAAGCCAACCCAGCCAACCAGTTGTCGCTCGAGTTGCTCTTTGCTCTTTGCCGTTTCCGTCTCTCAGCACGTAGCACTGTCTCCCTCCCAAGCCTTCATAACCCTCTCCCTCTTAGCCTCTTCGGCTTGACCGGCCGTCCCGGAAGTGTGAATGACGAACACGGAACGGGTGTGCGCGCCTCGTATCGCTTTCTCTCCATAGTACCCTGCCGCGCCCCCCCCTCGGTGTCGCCCGCTACACACAACATCCTACCACTGCCGTGCCCCGTCTCCCCCTCCCCACCCGCCTCCTCCCCAGTACTACTGCGACGCCACGAGCATACCCACACCATCATCATATCCCATCTCGTATTACATCCTAGTCCAGATTCCCCCGTCGCCCCGCTCTCCCCCCCCTCTTCCGCTTCTCTACGTTTCTTGGGACTGTGGTGGATGACTCGATGACTCTTAAAGCACCATCCATCTTGCGAAGGCTGACCCTTTCCCCAGCATTCATCCATCCTCCACCACATCGTCATCCATCCTCTCCACTAGGATCCTCATTTCGTCTAGCATATAGATCCCTACACCGCATATCGCATATCCCAGACATCTACAATCCCATCATGGCCGGACGTTCTTCTACTGCCCAATCCAACGACTTCCTCGGCAAGGAGCTCAAGTACTTCTCCCAGGCTGGTTTCGACCTTGACCGCATTCACATCAAGGTGAGTAGCTGAACGACCAAGCGACGACCAGAGAGGAATTCGCACAGTGATGTCACGGACGCCACCAAGCGCAGTGACCACTCCCCAACATTACTTGGGATTCCTCTCCCCCTGAGCTCGCATCTCATCATCTCCCCCACTCTTTCGCTCGCATTTGCTAACATTTCAGCGCAACGCCCCCGTCGCTTCGCTTTACGAGGATGCCATCAACAACGAGGGTGCCGTCATCTCCTCGTCGGGTGCCCTGATCAACTTCTCGGGCAAGAAGACCGGTCGTTCGCCCAAGGACAAGCGTATTGTCTTTGAGGACACCTCCAAGGACGACATCTGGTGGGGCCCTGTCAACATCAAGATGGACGAGCACACCTTCGAGATCAACCGTGAGCGTGCCATCGACTACCTCAACACCCGCGAGAACGTCTACGTCTTCGACGGCTTCGCCGGCTGGGACCCCAAGTACCGCATCAAGGTCCGCGTTATCGCTTCGCGCGCTTACCACGCCCTCTTCATGCACAACATGCTCATCCGTCCTACCGCCAAGGAGCTCGCCGACTTCGGAGAGCCCGACTTCATCATCTACAACGCCGGCCAGTTCCCCGCTAACCGCTTCACCACTGGTATGACCTCCACCACGTCCGTTGAGGTCAACTTCAAGCGTATGGAGATGGTCATTCTCGGTACCGAGTACGCCGGCGAGATGAAGAAGGGTATCTTCTCCGTCATGCACTACCTCCAGCCCGTCAAGTTCGGCCAGCTCTCCCTCCACTCTTCGGCCAACCAGGCCAAGACCGAGGACGGCGAGTCGGGCGACGTTACCCTCTTCTTCGGTCTCTCCGGCACCGGAAAGACCACCCTCTCGGCTGACGCCAACCGTCTCCTGATCGGTGACGACGAGCACGTCTGGTCTGACACTGGTGTCTTCAACATTGAGGGTGGATGCTACGCCAAGTGCATCAACCTCTCCGCCGAGAAGGAGCCTGAGATCTTCAACGCCATCCGCTTCGGCTCCATCCTCGAGAACGTCGTCTACAACCCTGCCGACCGCGTTCCCGACTACGACGATGTCTCCATCACCGAGAACACTCGTTGCGCCTACCCCATCGAGTACATCCCCAACGCCAAGGTGCCCTGCATTGCCAACCGTCAGCCATCCAACATCATCATGCTCTGCTGCGACGCGTTCGGTGTCCTCCCCCCTGTTTCCCGTCTTACCCCCGAGCAGGCTCAGTACCACTTCATCACCGGTTACACCTCGAAGACCCCTGGTACCGAGGACGGCATTGTCGAGCCCTCGCCCACCTTCTCCACTTGCTACGGCCAGCCGTTCATCATCCTCCACCCCGGCCGCTACGCCAAGATGCTTGCGGAGCGCATGTCCAAGAACAACGTCGACTGCTGGCTCATCAACACCGGTTGGGTTGGTGGCAAGTTCGGCACTGGCAAGCGCTGCCCTCTCAAGTACACTCGTGCTATTGTCGACGCCATCCACGACGGCTCCCTTGCCAAGGCCGAGTTCGTCAACTTCCCCGTCTTCAACCTCTCCATCCCCAAGGCTCTTGAGGGTGTTCCATCTGAGCTCCTCGACCCCCAGCAGGCCTGGCCCGACAAGGCCGCCTTCCAGATCGAGGTCGACAAGCTCGCCGGCATGTTCAACAAGGCTTTCGCCAAGTACGAGTCGGACGTCGCCCCGGAGGTTGTTGCCGTCGGCCCTAAGGTCAACGCGTAAAAGGATGGACTCTTATAGCATGAGTATTTGTACTGGTCTTTGTCATTCATGATGTATACTTGGCACGCAGACAACGTTTTGTGGAGGATCTTGGTCTGCCAGCCTTGGAGGCGATCGTGTTGTTGCGTTGTGCTGTGGGCAGTGGAACGTCAGCCCAGTCATGAAAGCACACGAAGCACGTCGCTGATAATTCCGGCGCGTCAGTATCCGTCGGGATCTGCCCTCGCAATCAAACATCCTCGTATCGATCAGCCGCGATAACCAGAGTTCTGACATCTACGATGATTCTTTCTGCCGCTGACTATGGTGGCGAGGAAAAACACCGAGATACGAGCTGCAAAGGGGCCAAGGTGGATCATAGTCTCTCGATACCATCCGCAGCCCAGCGATCACTGATAGCCATACCCGTCGGTCAGCACGGTCCTTCCCGACCTGTCACCGCGGGTCATCACGGTCCCAAACACCATATCCAGTTACATGATGACCTCTTCCAACAATGAGATGGCTTCCAGCAACATCTATTTCGAGTCCCCTTGCTTGGAAGTCGTACAGTCGAGGAGGCCAATGGTTTTAGGATCTGACGTTATGCGCGGGCTTGGCGTTCAAAGTCCGTTCGGTGCCTCGTTTCGGGGATTACCTCATCTTGATCCGTGATCCGTTGAGGCCTTCGGCCTTGGCCCTCCAGTCCTCCAGTCCAGCGCCCCCACCGCGCCCGCTGCGCCCCCTCTCCCGGGCACCCTACGTGCCAAGACGTCGACGCCGATTCACACACAATGCAGCGCTTTCTTGCCCTTTGCATCTCCACTGCCATCCATTGTTCACGGAGACATGGGCATTGTGCCTCTGTCCGTCCAGTACTCTCAAATGACCGGTTCCGGTCCTTCTCACAGCTGGCCCTGCGCGGCGCCTGCCGGCCCTTGGTCTGCCGGCGGTCATCCTTCAACCTCGTCTCGTGTACCTCCAGCTGTGACTGCTGCTAGTGATTCCAAGTCAGAAGGCAACGCTGGAAGCCCAGGGCGTGCAGCAACGTCATATATAAAGGTGGCTGACACGTCGCGTGTTGAGGCCTCCCTCAGAACCTAATTCTACAAAGTCAGCTACTACTCCTACTGCCACTACTAAGTAAACCTCACGATGTCGCCCACCAAGAACGTTATTGTATTCGGCGGGACCGGCCATCAAGGCTCGGCCTTCGTCCGCGCGCTGGCTGGGTACAACAAGTCGACTGCGAACCCCGCCTATACGATCAGCGTGCTCAACCGCAACCCCGACTCGAAGACAGCTGCCAAGCTGAGCCTTCTCCCAGGTGTCAAGATTGTCGACAGCCCTGACTACATGGAGTCACCGGACGAGGCCTTTGAGCATGCGGACCTCAAGACTGGCGATGTGCACGGCGCTTTCATGGTCTGCGGCTACATGGACCACGACAAGGAGACCGCCCAGGGTGAGTTGATTATGATGGCCAACTACAGCACCGCCGGAGCTAACGACAGGCATCAGGGTCGTCAAGTCTGCGGCGGCCCACGGCGTCAAGCACTTCGTCTACGCATCGGTGGCGTTTGACCAGGAGAAGGAGCTCGAGGACGTCGAGGACGGGTAAGTGACATCGGACGCCTCGGATACGACTTGACGTAGTTCTCTTGTTCAGCACTCTGTTCAGCACTGACGGCAGAATGGCAGCAAAGCGGATGACCGAGCGGGCCATCAAGCAGACCAACATGGGCTGGACTATGCTGCACGACACGGACTTTATGGACAACTGGCTCCCGAACGAGGGTCTCGTTGGCCGCGTCTGGCGCACCATCCTCATGTACAAGACGTTCATCAAGCACCCCAACCGCCCGCTCCCCATGTGTGCCACCCGTGACGTCGGTCGTGTCGGTGCCGTTGCCATGACCTCAGGCGACAAGTACCTCAACAAGACGATCCGCATCGCGGGCGACGTGTTGACCACGAAGGAGATTCTCCAGACGTACAAGGAGGTGATGGGCAAGGAGCCCGCTTGGGCGTGGGGCATCACCACCACCATGGCGATGTGGAGCAACGAACACGTTGCCAAGCTCGCCAAGTGGTATGACTCTGAAGACGGACTGTACAAGATCGACGTTGAGGAGACCAAGGAGGTCCTCCCGGATGTGGAGAACTTCCGCACTTTCCTCGAGCGCTACAAGCGCGAACAGACTATCGAGAAGGCGACGCGGTAGAGAGCTGTCGGCGGCGTCGGAGTCGGACTTGATGGGTGCCGTATTGTGAAGTACTTGTATTTGCCGTGGATTCATTATGTGGATTAGAACGTAAATGTAATTGAGTGGCAAATGACGTGGGTACCGTAAGCGTCTGGGGAGGGCTGGTGGAGGCTCTCCCACTTGGGAGTTGGATCAACCTGGGGAGTTCCAGTCACCAGAAGCACGTTGCACCCTCGACTCCTCTCATTATTCTCTAAACATCAACAACAACACTTTGTTCCATCATGGACCTCGTTCCATGTAAGACGCGCTCTATGGGACGATGCTTACAGCAGTTATCTTCCATGAAAGGCAGGAAGCGGGCTCGCAGCTTTGTGAGTCGGGGCAGATCCGGGTTGTTCACAGCTAAACATCAGGTGCCCAGCACTGCCTGAACAACCTCCTCCAGCAATCGGTTTATACGGAGTTTGATCTTGCCGACGTTGCAAGAAAGTGAGCGGATGATACCAGCTGGGAGTTGACGATAGACTGGACGAGCAGGAGAACGCAGCCAAGTACGCCCGCATCCCAGAAGCTAAGTCATACAACTATGACGACACCGGCTTCTTCTCGATCTCGGTTCTGGAGAAGGTTCGAACTTCTCATCTCGCAAGCTAATCACCAGGCTCTGCAGGTGTGGGATCTTACCCTTGTGCGCTGGCGAGGCGAGGCCATGCGCGAGTTCCAGGACGCGCCCGAGTCAGTCGTACAGGCTAAGCGGAGCTGACGTCAGGGAGCAGGCCGCGTTTGTGCTCAACCTCGAGTCGCACTGGTTCGCAGTCCGTCGGTTCGGCAGCTATACGCGGTGGTACAATCTCAACTCATTCCTCGAGCGGCCCGAGTGGATCTCACCAACGTACCTCCGCATGGTGCTCAAGCAGGCCGAGGATGAAGGGTATTCCGTATTCGTCATCCGTCGTGCAGGCGAGGGAGCTGGACAGGATTCGTCGGAAGATCCGGGGGAAGCGCATGGTTGGGGCGACGCGGGCGTCGGCGAGCTTCCCGAGTCTGCAGCGGACACCATTGCCCTCGAGCTGGGTGATGTGCAGAGCCGTGGCGGTTCGCAGGGGTCGAATGGACGCCTCTCGGGCCACTTCGCGGCCACCCAAGCCGCCCAAGCTAGCCAGGCCGGCCGTGAGTTCCTCGCCCCCTCATCGCGGCTTACCCCAGCTTCTGGTACGTCAGGTTACGACTATGAGCCTTCCTCCGGGGCCGGCAGTGGGCGCCGTCGCCGGAGACAGGAGGACCTCGTATCGGACGACGCCGAGGAGCAGGAACGTCTCCCGCGTTCTGGGTCGGGAAGCGGCTCGCGAACTCCCCAGCCATCCAGAAGCTACGTGCAAGCCGCAGCCTCCGGTATTCCCGATGAGGAGGATGAAGGCATTGAGCTCCCTTCTCGCAGCTATGCCGCTCATGGCTTTGGCGCGTACGGGGGTCCTACGGACTTTCAGTACCACAACCGCTCGTATGACGACGAGGACGAGGCCTTACAGGCTGCGCTGCGCGCCAGTATGGAGGATGTCCCCGAGGGCTACGTGATGCCTGAGCTTGCTCCGCTCAACCCTCCACCTCCTCGTCGTGATGCCACACCTCCACAGGATACTACATCCCCCGAGGTAGTTCCTGATGTCCCTAGCCCTGCCCCAGACCCGTCTGAGAAGGAAAGCAGCATTGCAGAGGACACAGACGACGAGCCGGCGGCAGAGCCATCACCTGGTGAGCTGTTCTTGCGTGAAGATTTGCTGACAAGCAGAGGAGCTCCGTCGTGCGCGCCTGGCGCGATTCCAGTGATCGAAGATTTCTAGGTGAACAGCCATGTACAGTTGTGGGTACATTTTAGTCCAGAACATTGTTGAGAAGAGTGTGGCTGTGCAACGAGAAACATGGATCTGTACCGCAATCTGCGTTGATGCACTGTGCACTTGGACATGAGGAGCTTGGGACGGCCGGGAGGGCAACGGACACGAGGCTGGCTGCCTGTTGCGATCGAAGGCAGAGACCCATGGATGGCGATGACGAGAATAATAATAATATGAGGCCAGGAGGCGACCCGCTCCCCCCGCCACCCCACGGGCCTTTCCGGTCCATTCCCCGGTCAACTCGTCCTATGAACCCTTGTATTACCCTTAATTCCTTAAACCGTCACGTCACAGCCACGTTCTGCCCCTTCCAGTGCATCTCGACGACCTCGACCTCGAGACATTGACCTCGACATCAATCTCATCCTTCGAGACAATATCCATCCACATCTCGCTCTCACTCCATTCAAACAGAGACACACACAAAGCATCATCTCGGCAGCGGTATGCCTCTCAAAGGTCTTCTGAAAGAGCGTAAGTCCACACCCCGTCGACCGTCCCCCCCCCGTCCCATGGGACAGCGGCGGCTAGTGCCAGCGTCCTTGCTGGCACTTGTTGACGTCGTCCGACCACCTCGACTGACAGCGACAGGCTTCAAGAGCGCCATCCAGTCCATCCCTCCAGGACAATGGAAGATCCTTATCACAGACGCCTACTCGCAGCGACTCCTCGACTCTGTGTATACCAACTATGACATTCTGCAGCAGAATGTGACTTGTGCGTGTGTTCACCGAGGCAGAGTTAACGGGCAGCCGTCGAGCCGCTGCACTCCGCGCGAGGGCCGATGCAGGTCGATGGCCTGTACATTCTCACCCCAACTGCGCAGAACGTCCAGCGCGTCATTGACGACTTTGCAAACGGGCGCAAAACGTACAAGTCGGCCCATATCTACTTCATTGACGGTGAGGCGCACCCCACATCCACGTCAGCGCTAACACAAAGGCATCGACGACAGGCTCGCCACCAGGCTCACGGACGCGCTACAGCCGTTGGGGGTGCTCAAGGCGTTTGTGGAGCTGTACTGCAATGTTGAGCGTAAGTCGCGCGACTTCGTCTCGGCTAACGGCAGCCATTGAAGACCGTGTGTTTGCGATGAAAACGCCGTCCGCCTTCTATTCGTTCTATGGCCAGCTGGGAGGGCAGATCTCTGCCGACTTTGCGATGGAGGCGTTCCAAGATGACTTGGCCGTCACCAGCCGAACAGTAGGCTCTCCAGCGTTGTTCCCGCTCACACAAACAGATCCTCAACGTCTTGGCGACACTGAACGAGAACCCTTACATTCGTTACTACCAGCCGCACCACCACGGCCCTCTGGGTCCGTTATCAGAGCGTGGCGTTCAATCCTCACGCGTTGCCCCGCCAGAACCGGAGCGAAACGCGTCGAGTTTGCGCTGGCGCTCAGCTCTGGGAAGCCGGTCGCAGGGCCCACCTGTGGGCGACTACCTCAGCAAGAAGATTGCGTTCCAGGTGCAGCAGGATCTCGACGACTACATGTCCAACAACCCCGAGTTCCCAGCACCGAGCGAACGGCCACGAAGCACTCTCTTCATTGTCGACCGCTCCATGGACGTAGCAGCCCCGCTGCTGCACGAGTTCTGGTACCAGGCCATGGTGAACGATCTGCTCAAGGTCGAGGACGGGACGCGGTACAAGTACAAGTACGAGAACACTGTCGGCGCCAAGGAGACGCGCGTGGCGATTCTCGATGACAACGACGAAGTGTGGGTGTCGATCCGCCACCTGCATATGAAGGACGCGATCGATCGTCTCATGACCGACTTCGGTCGCTTCGCTCAGGAACACGCTGGCTTCAGAGGGTGAGGACTCCTCCGACTTGGCTCGTTGCTGACAGCAGGAACGCAAACAATGTGCAGATCAACGACCTGAAGGACATGCTTGCCAGTCTGCCGCAATTCCAGACCCAGCGTGACCAGTACTCGCTGCACCTAGACATGGCAGAGCAGTGCATGAACATGTTCGAGACGAACAAGCTCAACCTTTCCGCCAATGTGGAGCAGTGCTGCGCGACCGGATTCACGTCAGAGGGCAAGACCCCCAAGACGATTGTGGAGGAGATGGTGCCGTTGTTGGACGACAAGTCGATGTCCCAGCTCGACAAAGTCCGGATCATCGCCCTGTACATCATCTTCCGCGAGGGTGTGGCCGACGAGGACCGCCGTCGGCTGTACCAGCATGCCCGGTTGTCTATTACCGAGCAGGACATGGTCAACAACCTCGTCCACCTCGGTGTCAAGGTCGTTAAAGACAAGGACAAGGACAGCCGATTCCGCGGTGGACGAATCAGGAACAAGTACTCGGCCAAAGACGACCAGTACGACCTATCACGCTACAAGCCAGTCGTGCAGATAATGGTCGAGGACAACGCGTCGAACAGACTGGATCAGTCGACCTTCCCCTTTGTGCGCGACACACCACAAGAGCTGTCCGCTTCGATGCGGAACTCACAGACCCCGCAGCCGGTCACTGCAGGCAACTCTCTCCGCAGTGCACGGCCGACATGGCACAAGGCGGCCTCATCGCGAGCGACGACTGAACACCAGCAGCGATACATCATTTTCGTGGCTGGCGGCGTTACTTACTCGGAGATCCGCCAGGCGTACACCCTCTCCCAGGCGCTCGGCAAGGACATCATCATCGGCTCGACCCACATCATCACCCCCGAGCTATTCCTCAAGGACGTCAAGTCGCTTGGCCGCGGCGGCATCGGAGGCAACCCTCCCTGCGGACTCCCCCAGCATCACGAATCTCCGGGGCGACCAGACTGGCGCAACCCGTCCGAGCCAATGCCGTATCAGGCCATCCTGGACCAACGGTTCTGGGAGCCGCCGGTCGGCCCACCTCCTCTCGCGCCGCCGCCCCAGCAGCAGGCGCCACAGAAGCATGGTGCACTGAACGACACGATGCGTGCATTCTCGGACATGTCCGTGTCCAGCTCTGGGTCGAAGGGAAGCAAGAAGGACGGCGACAAGGAGAAGAAGAGACACCGTTTCCTCAAGAGCTTTAGGTAGGACAAGTAGTCATCATTGGTTGTTACATGCATATTGATAAGTATACCTGGGGCTGGAGACCAACTGGCCGCTGTGTTGAGGTAGGTCAAGTGTACAGCGGGCGTCAGGCTTTCCGCTTCGGCGTCAGTGGCCATGTCACGAGTAGGCTTGGCGCCACCACAACGTGCCCTTGAAGCTATGCACAGGACTTGGTGTTCGTCTCCCGCTGCTCAACGTCGCCCTCCCCACGCACGCCGTGGCGGACGCAGGCGCGAACGGACCCACACAGCTCTACCTGTTGGACCACCTCCAGCTCTTATCCCGCCTGCTCCAAGCGGATCGTGATACATAGCATTGAAAGTGATGTAAATGATTAAGTGCTGATAATGTGGTTTGGATGGTTTTGCTTATTCTGTATCGCTCAACTCGGACTGCGAGTCGTCCTGCCCGTCAGCTGCGTTCCCGTATCTCGAAATAGTCAACCGTCAACTCACATGGCCAAAGAACGCGAACGCCTTGGGCTTTTTCGTGCTGGCGCCGACATGCGGGCTGCCGGATCGCGAATTACTGCTTGCCCGTACGCGAGAGCGGCTGCGCGACCGGCCTTGCCTTGGCGTGCGGCCGCCATAGTGGTCCTCGGAGGCGCGGCGTGACTGCCGCCCACTATAGTAGTCGCCAGACGGGGCGAGTGTCAAGTCGCTCTCGGCGCGGTGGACTTCCACTTCGTCGGCGCGAGGGAGCGGAGGCACTTCGTCGTGCGCTTCGTCGTGGTGCTCGTCCGCCAGAGTCGCGTGCACTGCAAGCGGGGTACCCTCTCCGAAGGAGTTGACAGACCCAGGCGCCGGTGGGATGGGCACAGCGCTCTCCGCGGGTGAGTCGCCGCCCTCAGGGCTGTCCACGTTCAGCTCGACGCGCTTAAGCTTGCCCTCGACCTTGGCGAGCGCCTCGAGCAAGTGCCGCTGACTGAGGGGCGGCGGGGCGTCGTAGCTGCTCGCAAATCTGTCGGGGGACTGCACGCCGGATCGGAACTCGTGGTCGTCGCGAAGGTGTCGCATGCGGGTGTTGACCCTAAGCGGCCGCTGCGTAAATGCTGGTGGATCATCGGCCACCGGCGGCGGCGTCAGCTCGCCCCCAGATCGGTCGTCAATGTCAAACTCGTCGTCCGAGTCCTCATCTGAGTCGCGCTCGCCCTCGCTCCCGCTTTCCCCGTTGGCTTCCTTGTACGGGTCGTACGGGTGGTCCTCCTCGACGACGACAAATGACTTTTGCCGCTCTCGCTCGTTCCACTTGAGCGTGCGCTGGATACTGCGGAACCAGTCCGTGCTCTGCTTGTCGGCGCACACCGTCGGGAATGGGTACTTCGACGCCGTGATCTTGATGTGGTCACCCTCTGTATGTCAGCTGCAATTCTCCACATTGTGCTCACGTTTGAGTTCAACACGGCCACGACCGTCGAAGGAGGCCCAAGCAGTCGATCGCGAGTTGTAAGGCACACATACGCGCAGCTCCATGCCGTCGGGCAGGAGCATGGGTCGGAAAGACAGAGTGTGGGGGCAGATGGGCGTCAGAAGAATGGCTGGGATTCCAGGGTGGGTGAGGGAACCGCCAGCCGAGAGCGAGTAGGCCGTCGATCCAGTTGGCGTTGAGACAGTCAGGCCGTCCGCCTGCACGGTCGTGAGGTGATGGTCGTCACCGAAGACTTCGAGGAGTGAGACGAACGGGCTCGGCCCACGGTCGACAACGAGATCGTTGAGCACCTCGAACTGCTCCACCGGTCTTGTGGTGAAGCACATTATCTCGCGCTCCTTGCCGCCACAGCCATGGTGAGCCTTGACACTGCCAATCGGTTGGCCGCCCTCGAGAGCCTCCCATCCGTCGCGATCGACCTGCTCGATGAGGATCTCGCCGCCCGGCCTGCGGATCGCCTTCCTCTTGCGTCCCCTGCCGACAACCATGGACGCGTCGGGAGCGACCGCGCGATACACGGTACATGTGAAGCGCATGCGAAGGTTGACACGAATCCCGTCATCGATACACCGGTCTATTGTCTCCTGGTAGTTTTTGTAGTCGAAGTTTGTCAAGAAGCCGAGCGAACCCAGGGCGAACGGAAGCACAGGCGGAACAATACGCTGGAACAGCCACGAGGTGAAAAGCACGGTGCCATCACCACCGAGGGTGACAACAAAGTCGAACAGCTGGGGAGAGTTTGAACACATCTCAGGGGTCCAGAATCGCAACTGGCCCTGGTCCTTCCGCTGCTCGTTGTTGCCGTTCCCACCGTTCGCACCGTTTCCACTAGCCGTGCTCCAGGAACTGGCCATCGTCGAAATACTCGTGGTCGACGCGCTGGTAGACGCAGTGTTGGATCTTCTGCGGTTGATGATCGGCTCAAATAGCTGCGGGTAGTCACGCTGAATGCCGGCTGCGTCAAAGCGCTTCGAGTGGCGCAGCTGGTTGTCGACATAGACAATCATTCCGCGATCCGGACTGGCGTTGCGCACGCTGCGCACATCCGCCTGGCTCGATGACATAGCCGGCTTGCGCAGCATGCAGTATAGCGCCAGCTCACGAGTGAGCGTGATGAGACGATTATCGCGGGCCTTGGTCACGATGAGGACAGTCTGGATGCGCGAGCGCACCCGCGTGCGACCCAGCTCCTTGCTGACCTCACGCACGCCCTGGGCCGTCTCCGCCAGCTGCCTGCTGAGCGAGGATGCTGGGTGCTCGTCATCGTCCTCCTCCTCATCCCAGTCCGTGTATCCATCATCGCAGATCGCGCTCTCTTCAAAGCGGGACATGTTGGAGCCTTCAGAGTCATATCCACGGTCGATCCTCTCAGCCGACGGAGGTGACCGTTCTGGAAGGATAGGGTGCGCCGGCGTGAGCGGCTTTGGCAAACCTGGCCGTCGGTGGCGGGGAGGGCCTTGCGCCTTGGCGAGGATGGGCTTACCCGGTTCGCGACTGGCCTGCCGTTCCTGCTCAAGTTCCAGCTCCCGCTGACGTCCCCCTTCCCGGTCTTCTGGGACCGCCGAAGGCCGACGGTGAACGTGGTGCTTCAAGTTCTCGTGCTTGCCACGCAACCAGCCCGACAGCGAGCCGTGTTTGTCCAACCCCGAGTGGATGTAGTATGGCGACTCCAAGTCGTCGACCTCTGGGGCGATGTGCACCTTCTTCTTGGGAGGCGCGGGGTGGAGAGGCGCGGGATGGACCGGCGCAGGGTCATGACCGTGGCCATGAACCTGGCCAAGCTCGTGCGGACGTGTCGTGTCATGATCCTCGACGCGCATCCTTGACAGTGGCGACGACACCATTGTGGGCCTGCTCGACGGGCCTGGAGTCGGGGTAGAGGTGTAGTTCGTTGCGTTGCGAGTGAGGGAGAGTTGGGACGGCGACTGTATGGGTCCACCGTCGATGGGGTAAGGTGCAGAGCCGTTCGTAGACATTACGGAGGCGGGAGAGGAGATTTATCCTGCGGTCGGCACCAGTAGGATCTGCGACAGCGGCCGGGTCGCTGGGATCGCCGCGGGCTGGACTCGTTGGGCGGAACACTCGGGAAGTGGGACGAGGTGCACGTGCGGCGGTAAAACTTGGACTCGGGGTAGGCAACGGTTACCAATAACCAAGGGTGGAGGGCAGTCTCCTTCAATGAACCGGTCGAATATGGTGGCGTTGGCCTTGGATGTGTGAGGAGTGGCACTGGAACAAGATGCGTTCCAAGGTGTCTCACAAATGGTGAATGTCGATGGGTGAGCCGGCAACCTCGCCGTCGGGCGTCACAGATATTATTTGTCAGGTAAACGAAAGTGTGGAGTGGGATCTGAGGTCTTGAGGCACGACAAACTTGACTCAAAAGTTTCAGATGCCAAAGGTTGGGGACTGGTCGCGATTTAAGACTATGATGAGATTGGATAGATGAACAAAAAGACAGGCGACGGGGGAGCTGAGGAGAATGATGATGAGGATGATGATAGGAGAACAGTGAGGCAAGATGGCGTTAGTTGGAGGTGGCGGCGGCACAAGTTACGGCAACCCCACCCAAGTCCACCCAGGTCACCCATGCCACCTACCCACTCCAGCAAAGCAAGTAACTCTATTACCATAACGTCGGTGATCAGTCAAGGACATCGGACATGTCGGTCGGTCGGCCCGCTTTCCCGGCCTCGCACATCAAGGGACATCAATAGGGGTAGCAGGCGGGTCTTGTGGACTGCGAAAGAGCATGCAGAGCAATCGTGCTGCAAACAAAATGCCATCGGAGCCTCCGACACGCCGATGCCGCCCACTTTCTCCCTTACCACCCCTCCACCCCGGTATTCTCGTCGGCAATCAGGGCATCCCGGGAGGGCGTGCGGGACCCCAGGTCAACAACATCCTCAACACGACTACTCAGAACCTGCTGTAGAATCATATACAGGACCACACTGAGCAAACGCACTCTACCACGTCTCAAGCTCAGGGTGCCAACATGGGACAGCGGAATCTGGGGCTGAGTGCCAAGGAGATGAATCACCTTGCGTGACCCACGACTCTGGCAAATCCAGACCACGCGAGGAACTGGCTGGCGTCGACCTTGACAGGCGCATCGCCAGTCAGCGTCAGAACCTGCCCAGCATCGCCGAACACTATTGCAATGGGGTAGTGGAGACGAGGTGGCGGTACCCAAATAAATAAGCCGTGTCTGCAGGCCAACAGCCGTTTGAACGCGATCGTAGGGACCAAGCTCTGGCATTTCCAAAGGTGGTACTGAAATCGAGCCCTCACCATCCAGCACGGTGGAAATGAGAAATGCAAACGGCCAAGCTAACACATCTGTAACTACGCGATGCCACTATACTCCCTGCAACGGCCTCCCATCTACCAATCTGTCTATTACATGCCTCCGGGACCCTCCGGCTTGAGACTGCACCGTCAGTACTGCCTTTCGAGGGTGTTGGTGGGTGTGTTACTCACGATGACCGGCCGGCTCGCAGAATCTCGTCAGTGCCAAGGAGGTTGACAGCAATGACCGAACAAGAGTGCAACATCTGCCTCTTGACGCGGTAGTTGTCCCATACGCCCTCCGTGACTGGGTTCATAGGCTCACCAGACTTGAGGTCGAGGCCGACAGGGTCGTCCGTCTCCTCAGCCTCAGTCTGCAGGCTCACAATCGTGTCCTGCACATCAAAGCCGCCATTTGCCGCCAGCGTCTTGGGAATGATGAGCAGAGCGTCCGAGAACGCCTGCACACCGAGCTTGGCACGGCCCTTGGCCTTGGCCTTGACTTCGTTGGCCAGATAAGTGGAGCAGGCGATCTCAAAGGCACCGGCACCGGGAATGAGACACTTGTCCTCGATCGCGTTCTTGACCGCACGGAAGCCGTCACGGAGCGCGTCCTGAATCTGGTTCATGGTGTGCGCGTTGGGGCCTGATGTCAGCTATGCAGGGGGATGAAAGCGTACCCTTGATGAGCATGGTAACACTCTTGGGGTCCTTGACGTCCTCGATGAAAGTGTACTTTTCCTCTCCAAGAGTGTGCTCGTACACGAGACCAGCCCAGCCGAGGACATCCGGTGTGAGATCCTCAACCGAGTTCTGCGCAATACCACCAACAGCGAGCTGCAGACGCTCCATGTTTCGCCGCTTGGCACGACGGAGGGCGAGGATGCCGTGCTTGGCAAGCACGTCGAGCGACATAGGGTCGATACCCTTCTGGTTGACGATAACGAAGCCCCTGGGCTTCTCGTCGTCGTTCATCGCCTGGTCGCACACATGGTTCTTGAGCTCCACAATCTTCTTAAGCCTGTCGTCGAGGAAGCGGCGCTCCGATTCCACCAGCTTCTGACGCTGCTCGGCCGAAGAGTAGAAGAAGCCAGAGTTGACCTCGGTCTTCTCGTACTCCAGCGACACGTTCAGGGTGAGAATATACGCATTCTCGACACGCTTGGGCATGTCGGGGTGGCGCGCACCGTGGTCCATGACAAGACCGCGGATGAGTGTCGTGTCCGTGGCGGTCTTGTGCTGCATCTTCATGATCTCGATCATGTGCAGGTCAATGGGTTCGCGGTACGACCCTTGAGCGGGGTCGTCGACGAGAGGGGCGGGGGGCTGGATAGTGAGGACAGCATCGGTGACATCGGCAGCGAGCTTCTGCGCAAGCTTGGCGTACAGCTTGGTCGAGAGCGAGGTGTGTGCAACGTTGATGAGGTTGGCACGGTCGAGGGGAGGGGTCATCTTGAACTTGTCGAGGAAGGCCAGTGACTCCTTCTTCGCAATATCGTACCCATCGCCGATGACGCGGGGGTGCACGCCTTCCGAGATGTACCGGTCGGCCTGCTTGAGCAGCTCGCCGACAAGAAGAACAACCTGGGTGGTGCCGTCGCCGACCTGCTCGTCCTGCGCAACGGCCGTGCGCGCAATCATCGCGGCTGTGGGGTTCTGTACATTAGCTAACCTCGCAGAGTTGGCATCGTCCACCAACCTGAATCTGCATCTCAGAGAGGAGAACCTTTCCATCCTGTAACGATTAGCTCTCGCAAAGGAACCGGCCAACCTTGGTCATCTTGATCTGGCCAGAGCCATCAACCAACATCTTGATCGTGCCACGAGGGCCTACAGGGTCAGCGATGAACTAACATCAATTAGCAGCGAGGTGCTATTACACCTTCCGTTACCTACCGAGATTGCTCTTGACGACATTTGCCAGACCGACAGCACCCGCCTGCCTGTCAGCTATCTGTGGTACATGCGGGAGCTGCCACGACGTACGGTGTTGACCTGGAGGGCTTGTGTTCGGCGGACGCTCTCAGCGCGGGGGTTGATGAGCTCGAGGCTGCTCATGGCGGCGTCGCTCTGATGCTTTAGGGATGA
Organism: Cutaneotrichosporon sp. PL3408A; assembly: GCA_023629975.1. Classification (NCBI taxonomy): domain Eukaryota; kingdom Fungi; phylum Basidiomycota; class Tremellomycetes; order Trichosporonales; family Trichosporonaceae; genus Cutaneotrichosporon; species Cutaneotrichosporon sp. PL3408A. Next base: position 94,964 of record JAMAMB010000005.1, read on the forward strand.
TTAGACGTCGCTTTTAGATTGTATCGACTGCTTTGACGCGTCGAGAAGAGTTGGAGGAGCAACAGAGTAAGGAGTATAGTTGTTGGAATGTCTTGGAATCGCTCAGTGCTTGACGTCGACCAGGCCATCCCATAATCCCAGAAACCTAGCAACCACGCGTCGTGTCAACTACTCCTCAGGTGGAGGTCGCGTGGTAGTTTTATTCAATCCATTTCTTTTATATTTTATCCCATCCGACACCCACACCCCCCGCGCCTCCCTAGCCCCCTTCATCCCTTCCGACATCTCACAATTGCCACCCAACGACCATTGAAACACACAGTTCTCCACAACTCAACCAAGCCATTAGTCCACCCCAACACCCCTTCCATTCCCAATGACATGTCGTCGATCAACTCGGTCGTCGATAAGCTTGTAAGAGCCGCAGCCTCCCTACCGACCGAGATCTCAGACGCCGACCTCGATGCCCAGGTCGCCCGCATCCTCGCAGAAGAGGCCAAGGCAAACGACAACAGGTGGAACGAACTGGGCCTCGGTGCATACTTGAGCAAGGAGCGCGGGCGCGACTCGTGCGTCTAACCCCCAACTAAGCTAATGTCAGGCCTGATCCGAATGCCCCGAGGCCGAATAAACGCTTTCTGAGCAGCATTATTCGTCAGGTTGATGGGCACAACTCGGCACTATTGAGACAGCAGGCGCAGGCGGCTAGGGAGGCCCGCGCGAGCCGTGACCCGCCACGGAGGGGAGATGGGAAGGCTGGCGCTAATCGCCTCTTTGGAGGTGCGCTGAGGGGATTAGGGGATCGAAGAGGCGGTGATCGTCGCCATGAGAGGCCACGGGATCGTAATGAGCGGGAACGATCGGGGGAGCACGAACATGAGCGACGCCGTCGAGACGACGACGACGACGATCGCAGGGCCCGTTGTCATCACCGAGAGCGCCGCGATCGATCCTTGTCGCGCTCGCGGTCACCTCGGCGGCGCCACTCGGAACGTGAGGATGACAGGAAGTCACAACGAAGGCAAGACTCGGACGATGAGAGACGTCAGCGGCGGCGGGAAAAGGAGAGGGACCGCTCTCGGGAACGAAGACGCGACGACCGCAAGCCTCGAGACCGCTCTCGAGACCGTCATGAGAGAGATTCGAAGAAGGAGCGCAAGAGGCCGTCACGACGTGATCGCGATCGTTCACAGTCCCCCCAGAAGCACCCCTCGCCTCTCGCGTCTCCGCCTCGCCGACGACGCCTCCGTGATACCGAGGATAGACCGCCTGAGCCGGACAATTCACCTCCTCCGCCTCCCGAACGCATTTCCCGGATGGATCGGTATTTCAAACGCGACTATGACCCACGCCTCGACGTTGGCGAGGTGCCCAAGACGGGAATGGTGACGGCAGTAGGGTGGGACAACATGCTCGCGGTTCTGAAGGAGCGGGGCAAGAAGGTAGGCCATGGAGGCGCAGAAGGGGATCGTCGATCCCGAGTGCTCGGAGGCAGTCTGAAACGGGCTGTGCATTATCCACCTTGGTGCCGCGCTGTGGCGCCGAGTTTAGCGCGGCTTTACGACTCTAGATTTCAGCTGACAGCAGCGCCGACGCAACTCACCAACCCTCTCATCCTCACCCGAGCCCGAGCGCAAGCCGCGCTCCTCGATGTCCTCAATTCCGAAGCCGGTCTCGAAGGAGCCGATGTCAGCGGAAATGAAGACCTTGATGGACATGGAGTACACCCGCCGTGGGGAGATGCGTGCGTGGGACATGGGCAAGGACGCCGAACAGTAGAACCATACAATCTGTAGCGCTACCGACCTGTTGTATCATATATCTGTGGAACCACATGCAGCCAATGCATCCCTCTACCCGATAAACTTGCTGAAGAGGCCCTTGACCGCCTGTTTGTCAGCTGTGCGCGGTTCTGGCTACTCACGTCTCGAGCGTAGGGGATGTACGAGAGCGAGTACCAGAGCGTCCTGGGGTCAGTTGTTTGGAATGCGACCCAACCCACGCAAGGTATTGGATAACGACAAAGACGATGCAAATGACGTTGGAGATGAGGAAGGCGAAGATGAAGCACGCGACGATGGAGAGAAGCATGATGATCGTCGCAACCAGTCGCACGGGCTTGAACATAAGCTTCCACTGCCGCCTGAACCCGCTTCATGTCAGCTAGATCAACACATTAGGCGACGTACATGAGGAAACCGGTTCCAACGAGACTGAGGATAGCGCCGATCGCGAAGAACGCTACCTGTCAGCTCCAATATCACACTTCATTCGTCTATGCTGCCGCGCAGACGCACCGGCAAATCCTCCAGACTGCCCTGTGACAAGGAGGATGGCGCCGAGCATGGAGACGGCGAACCCGCCCAAAAAGCCTTCCTGTCAGCTTACAAGCGCCTTGAGGATCGACCGCCTTACATCCTGCGAAGGCCATGAGGCGCTCAGTGCGCGAGAGGCCGAGGCCAGAGAATGCACCCTCCTCCTGTCTGTTAACATGTTGCCACTCTGACTCCTGCTGCTCACGCCTGCGAACGTCATGTTCTCGGGGAGCGCGTCGAGGTCTGGGTGTGAGCGGGGCAAACCGATAAGGACCTACTCATCCATCCTCGTGAAGAAGCCATGGTGCAGACTGTTGTGAAGAAATGTCTAAGAGGTACTACTGAGAATACGTAGGTTGAAGTGCAGACCCTTCTGAATGTTCAGAAGTTAACCCGAATTACTCGGGGGTGGGGTGCAGCCGGTGCAAGGCATACAGGGTGTCCAAGGATATCCAAGGATGCAGTGCAACTTCGTTTGACGCGTCCAGTCCACGTGGCTACGCGACAACAAATTAAGTTACGTAAAACACTTTATTTGAAGAGTCTCTTTAAATTCTCCCTCCATTTAAGTAAGGACCATAATGAGATTTACTTCCGTGTGAAAAATCAAAGGTGGAACTGATGATGTGTCCAAGGCATTGTTCAGGTCTTGTCAGCTCAGGGTCCGACCCGCCCTTCCCCGCTTCGGCCTGGTGCTCCCCTCCTTCCCCCTTCCCCTCCGCCACCCACTCAACACGCTTTTGGCCACTCAATTCAACTCGAGATTACTGATCCATTTTCTCATCCACATCATCGGCCACGATGACGATGGTTAGCATCCCGACAGCGATCCCCCTCGCTACGGGCCGCTCCTCGCCGTCACTCGTCGCGACTAAGCGTAAGCCACAGTCGCAGTCGTTCCGCAGGCCCGTCATGGGCTCTGCACCCACCTCGGCGCACACGACCCCGCCCCCAGCGGCGTCCATGGGAGTCGACGACCCCGTCCCCCCCACTCTCGACTGTGCCCTCCTCGCCGCGCCGCCTCGCGCCGCAAACGTGTTGCGCTGCGCGCGCCTCACCCTCCTCAACTCGCTGCCTTCTGTGGGCATCGCGTGGTCGCTGTGGTGTGGCAGATGCGGTGCACTTCGTGAGGGACTGGGTGGCGGCGAGATTCCAGTGCGCGCCGGCGGCAGCGCCAAGCGCGACTGTGACGGCGAGGTCAAGCACGGTTAGTATACTCTGTATTGACTATTGCTTCATCGGTGCTGATGTGTAGACGTCGAGGACGTCACGGACGAGCTGGAGCGTGAGCTGGAGCGAACGCTCGCAGCCATGGCGGCAAAGGAGAATGGTATGCCTCTGCCATCGCCAGCTCCAGTACCGGCGCGCAAGCCGCAGCGCAAAAAGCGCAAGAGCCCGCGCTGCACGTCGTGTGGAACCAAGTTCCAGCGGCCTCGCCCTTCTCCACCCCCCTATCCCCCTGCTCGCGCGACCGCGCGTACTCGTCGCCAGTCCGCGCTCGCAAAGCAGGTCACACCGGATGACGACAAGGAGGAGATCAAGGCAGACGAACCCCGCGCCCTCTCGCCTGCGGGCACTGTGGATGCATCGCAGCTTTTTGGGTCCAGCGCGGCATCGTCGCCAACCTCGGGAACGGTCACGCCGACCGTCATTTCGCGGACACCGAGTCTCGCGCACATCCCGGGCTCAGACGCTTCGACGCCGACATACCCATACCCGCAGGCTACAACACCCCCACAGGCCAAGGGCGCGCAACTGGTCACCACGCTCCCCGTTTCCCCTCCTCCGGCGAAGAAGCGCAAGACGAAAAAGTCAGGTCTTGCCAAGCTCCTGGCGCAGAACGCAGCGCGGGAGGCTGAGAAGACTGGCTCGGGCAGCTGGGGTCTGGGCTAGTCGGCCGCGGCCACTAGTCTCTGCTCCTCTCTCCATGTCCCGACATCGACCTCGGGAAGCACCGAGCGTCCAAGAATCATCGTTGTACCACCACATTGTAGCTGTACCATCCTCCACGCTCCTTGACATTCCTTGTTCACTCTTCACCCCTCTCTTCTGGTTATCATCGCGCCACCCCTCCCCCATCCTCTGTTTACGTTTCCACCCAGTCCGCATGATGTGGTTATAATCCGACCCGTTGAGAGATATCGCATCCTTCTCGTCCGTAGCGCGTAGATGGAATGCATGGCTGCGTGGATGTACGCGACGAGGGTTGTTGATTCGCGCCACTAAAATAAGGGAGACGACGTGTCGTATCTTGTGTCATTGCGCACCCTGCGGAACCAATTCCACCTGCTCAATCGGCCTCCATTCCGCCATGGCCATCAGCCCTATCCAACTCGTCATCACCAACACCACCATGTCCAACCTCTCCGACGACACTTTGCGAAGGGTAGGGCACGGCACTGCTTGGTTGTACTGACGCTAGATCCTGCAGCAAATCCAGACGCAGGCGGTTACGAGCCAGCGCCAGCTGAGCCTGGTGCGCGCCCAGACCCAGAACAAGGAGAAGGAGCGTAGGATCCTCGAGCTCACCATGCGCGAACTGGGAACGATTCCAGCAGGCGAGGGACGGATGTTCCAGGGCGTTGGAAAGATGTGAGTTGTCCGAGCTGATGAGTGAACGAGTGCGAGGGCCACTGAAAGAGAGGCAACGGGGTGTTGCAGTGTGCAGCGGAGCGTCGGTGGAGCGTCGGTGTGATGGACGCAATGACCGGGTTTTTGGCGCTTCAACCCTCACCCGGCGAGCTGAGATGGAGACGGCGTCGAACAAGCCTCTGTGGGCTGTCGCTCCTGGCGTGCTGGCTACGGTTGCATTGCGAATATCTGATGGTGCCCTACGGCGCACTTCGAACATGGACGTTCTGCGAGACTCATTCCATGGGCATCGGGCAGAGTGAACTGCATGTCGCATGCGGTCAAAGGCACATTCTCGTCCGCGGAACTGCTCATGTACATCCTCGCGGCAGTGATGCTGGCGTTTAGCCCTTGATACCCTTCATATTGTCCCCGCGAACCACTCCTCCCATTCTGTTTCTGCTCCCCTCGCTGGCTACCTACGCCCACCATGCTAACCCCCAGGTTCATCGAGCAGCCCCGGTCCTCGATCAACGCAAAGCACACAGCGCAGGAGAAGTCGCTTAGCGAGGACATCTCGAGTTTGCAGAAGAAGGCAAAGTACCTCGAACGTCAGCTTGAGGAGGCCAACAGCCAGTTACGCGATATTGTGAGTTCTCCCAGGTACCTTGCGAAACTGACGCCAAGTTCCACAGCCAACAGCGCGAGGCCGCTAGACAGTAGACATGCAGTAGATCAGCTCAGCACAGCATATGCAATACCCGACAGCTTCATACCCGATGGTAGCCCCCTGAACCTCACCCAGATGCGTACGCCTGGCTCACCAAATAGTCTGGTGCTGTGCGGAGGTCGGGACCATGGAGCGGAAGGTACGCGTCGGTCACGTGTGTCAGCGATCTGCATGGTGCGGAACTTCAACTGATGGCCCCACCGGGCAGTCCCTGCTTTCGAACGTCGCAATCTATCACCCCTCAACGTGACGTGGGGAGGAGAACACAGTCGCGATATAAAGACAGACAGCAATCGGGCCTGGAGTTGTCTCGACATGCCCGGCATACACTCACCATGGAACACCAAGCGACAATCTTCCCCGAATTGCAGCCGTACATCGATAGCGGGGGAGGCCTGCTCGCACGGCTGCGGTGGGCCCAATTCGCAGACGCGCTATTCAAGATTGACTATTACCATTGGCACCTCATCGAAAAAGGCGACTGGTTCACCTTGAAGTTCGAAGGGAGACAAGGGACGATATTCGCGCCAGCCCACCTCATCGCCGTGGTCACGACGAGCTCGCTCACTTGGGGATGGAACGACAGACACCGCGACGAAGTCAGTGACATGATTAAAGACCAAGGCATTGAAGACGGCGTGCAGCTCTTTTTGGAGGGAGAGCACTACTACCCTCAGCTTTCTGTAGACGACAATACCGATATCGCCACAGGAAATGCCAAGGACAGCGGCGACGATCATGCGCCCGAGGTGAACAACGCCGACAACAAAGAGTCCGCGGTTATGAAGTCCGACAAATCGCAGGCTGCTGAGCATCAGGGAACTTGATGCTCTCGCGCAACAAATCGCCCCTGCGGCGGTTGCCACTACTGGCATGTCGCCACAGTATGTGACCGGGCATGAAATCGACAAACGCTCTGTGTTTATCCTCGATACGGACCTGCCCGACTTGACAGTGGCCGACGTCCCGTTCAAGATCGGCAGGGCCCCGATTGGTGGTTCGGTTGGTCCGATACACCGCGACGCCCTTCGCTATGTCGCTGAAGTGAGCGGTTTCATGCTCGATTGGACTCCTTGGATGAACGCAATGGCGGACCACACGGGGCAGGCTGTATTCCGGTTCGACGAAGGCGGCCACATGATATCCATGTCATTCAGGCGTAACACAGGCAAATAAGCTGAAGCCAACGTAGAAACCCTCCTTGGTCGCGAACCAAACACAGAAGCTGGGCAGAGGACAGTCGGAAACCATCACCGCATGAATGTGAAATGAATGACAGTGACTGTGAGCTGAGTGACTACGAGGCCGTTCCAATATCGATCCAAGCCGACCCGTGGCCGACTGAGTTTGGTAGAGTGGGAAGCGTATTGAGTGTAAGCCCACCGAGAACACATGAAGCGACCCCGAGCTTCGTTCGCGGCCACGAGTGGCGCTAGATCTCTCACGCAGATGCATGGGACCAATGTAACTACCTACACTACCCCGCTGCCGCCAATCTCCTTTTAGGCGCCGACACGCATAACTGGTGTCAATTGGTCCAAAGAGCTTTACAGTTGTTGACTCACTTGCGTTGATCAGGTCGCCGTTCTCGGCCTCGAGGGCCTCGCGTGCCTTCTCCTCCGTGCAGCCAGTCTGAGCAACGACGAGCTTGACGTCGTCCTCCTCGACCTTGCCGCTGCCGCCGGAGCCAACCTTCTTCTTCTCGCCAGCCTCAGTGGTCGCCCTGCGTTGAGAAATGATGCGTGTTGTCGTTGAGTATTGACGGCAATCATGGATGGAATCCAGCATGACAGGCAGGAAGGTGGACGTCGTTGAAGCGCGCAGATTCGAGTCAATCGTCGAAGGGAGTGTCGATGGCCGTTTAACGTCGCGTGAAGTGAGATGCGACATTCAAGGAAACAGTGGAGTGTGTGATAACCACGCGCAAGGAAGGAAGCGTCAGCACACGTCCCTAAGGACACACATATCCTACTCACTCCTCGCCGCCCATGAGCTCCTCAAGGGACTGGGGGACACCGTCCTTGAAGCCACCAGCAGCGTGGGCCGCCTGCGCGGCCTGAGTCGAGGCCTGGAGCTGCTGCGCCGCCGCGATCTGCGCCGCCGAGTTGGGGTCCTCGAGCTTGGCCTCGCCGAAAACAATGTAGCAGTCGGAGCCGGGGGACTTGTAGACCTCGGGCTGGGCGACGACGAGAAGGACGTTCTTGGGGCGGCGGAGGGTGACACGCTGAATTCCGGGAACCTTCTTGAGGCCGAGGCCCTCGAGAGCCTTGCGCGCCTTGCGTTCGGGGCGGGAGTGGATCTCGACGGTGACGCCGGAGCCGTCCTCGAGGGAGAGGTTCTCGACCTGGTTCTCAATGGACATGGTGGGAGATGGGGTGCGGGGTGGATGCGGAGATGAAGAGTTGAGGTTTCGGCGACGAGTGCGTGACCATTCCCGGTGGGTTGCACAAACGATGTCAGAGAACGGTGAGTGGCAGTTTAGGGGTAGCCGAATTACATTAATTGACACGTAGTAAAAAGTGATACATTTGATTCCGCTACTTCCATCCACGTGGAAACCACGAGACGCCGATCATCGTCGGTTGCATCGGCATATCGGCTAGGAATGTCGGGTTCCTTGAGATATCGGATTGATCGCCGTCGGCAACGGCACCGGGCGACTCACCATTCGCTTCCCATCGCTTCCACACAGTCCACGCTATCTGGTAGCGCAACACCAACAATAGCACGCTGTGCATGCTGCGTCATGTCGAGTGGGGGTTCGGGCGTCGGGATCCTTGTGCTGCTAGATATCAGCTTGCCCCTCGGATTGCCGACGTTCGTTGACGGCGACTGTTGCCTATAAGCTTACGGCTTTCAAGGTCACTGAACATCACTGCCACTTCCCATTTCGTCCTCACGGACCCGACATCACAGCGCCATGGTCGTTCTTAGCATATTCACCCACGCAGCCCGTGCTGTCAGTGACGCACACCACGACTGGAACGAACCCGGACGGCCGGTCCACGCTCGCAGAAAACGGGCACCCATTTGCCGCGTCATCTACTCTCCAGTCTACAAAATGGCAACGGCTATCGAGCGGCAAGTGAACCCACATCCTGTGGCTCCGTATCGTTATCAAGAATCTCCGTCGCCGACATCGTCTGCCTCTACGACCTTCACACCTTCGAGCACAGACGAGGAACTGTTCTCAGCTGTGCGTCGACGCGAGGTCCGCCGCCAGCGCGAGCGTCTACCTCAGTTTGAACGGCAGGGACGGCCAGCTCTTGTTATTGATGTGGCTCCCGACGTCACGGACATCGAGGTTCAGCTTAAGACTGGCCTGTATGATCCGCCCCCTCCATATCCCGGTCCAGGTGCTCCCAAGTCACCAGCAGATTCGCCTTTGACATCCTCGTCCTCTTCCTTGTCGTCTCCCATGTCTCTACGAGCTGTCAATCGGGACATTGAGCCGCCAGCGGAGCGCAGGCAAATCTCTGGGTAAACCTCTGAATAGTTGGTTGGGCAGAAGGACTCTATTATCAGGGTGTTAGATTAGCTATGCAATGGTTCCTGGTACCGAAGATCCACTAGAGCTGCGACGTGCTATTGCGATGCCCAAACAATAATACAAGTACATGGGAGCCGAGTAGAAAATGCACAGGAGCGACGTGGGTAGCGGGAGTAGAGGCAGCATCCAGTCTGAGAAACGTGTCCTCTCCTCTTGGTTCGGGACTGCGGCGGTGATACCATGCGCATAGGGGACCAGCAACACGGATCCGAACAACCACATGCCTCATGCCTCATCCCATCACTTCGGCCGCGACTCGTGGTTCACTGACGCCATGTCTTACAATGTCCACTAGAGCACAGCTTCAGCCTCACACTTCAACCCTCACCGCTGCCCATAACACTGCCATGCCATATGCTGAAGCATCAACTCATGTACCTCTACATTGACCACCTCATCTAACCATCACCACAGGAATGGGCTCGAGCCAGTCACGTACCTGCCACTCGGCGGCTGTCCCGCCGTTGGTCGGCGACCGCTTCCAGGAGCTGAACAGCTGGCGGAACGAGGTGGACAAGGAGGAGAAGAAGAGTGACAATAAGAGGACTAACAAATCCAAGTGTGGCTTCGAGGTGAGTATGCGACGAACGCAGCGGCTAACAACAGGATGTCCCACCTGCATATGAGGCTGCCCAACTGGCCGGTGCCGGACCCAGTGCGCCAACGGCGCAACGAACCAATACTGATTCAACAACAACAACGGCAACGTCAAGGGCCACTTCGTCATCATCATCATCATCGTCGTCGTCGTCGTCGTCGTCCTCGGACGACCTCGAACCGGAGGGATGGTGGGACTACGATCCGGTGGTGGATGGGGCTGCAGACCTGGCTGAATGGGTATTCGGCAGCGACTCAGAGAATGGCAAGAAAAAGAAGATTGTGAAGAAGAAGGAGAATAAGCAGAAGGAGAAGAAGAAGGCGAAACTGCCCAAGGAGGAGGAGGCCGCCCGGCTAGCTGCTGTGAAGGCGGAAACAAGGGCGGGCAAAGCTGCAGACAAGGCCGCGGACAAGGCGGCCCGCACTGCAGACAATGCAGCAGTCAAAGCGGAGAAGGCGAAAGCCAAGGCAGAGAAGAAGGCGCGCAAAGCACTGAGGAGGGCTACAAAGCTCCAGCGCCGTAGTGACAAGACCAGCCTGTCGTCGGCGGAAAGGGCGGAGAAGCAGGCCGCAAAGGCCCAACGCCGAGCAGAACGTGTGCGGGCCAAGGCATATGAGAAGGCTGAGAAGGCGGCAAAGAAGGCCGAGAGCGCTGCAATCGCTGCAACATCGTATGCCACCTCCCCAAATATCTCAACCCCGCGTCTGGCTCCGCATATGCGTCCCCGCACTCTAGAGCCGCCAAAGCAGTATCATCCGGCAAACAACATGCTTGGGGCTATGCCGCTGTCACCTGGCGTGCCATCAGCGCCTGCATTTACGGCGCCGCTGGCTGTGCCCCAGCTGCCTCAACCTCCACAGCCACTGCTGCATCTTCCACCTCAACTCCACGTCCCTCGGCCACGATACACACCGTCCACCTCGGGTAGCTTGCCTGTCCCTCGCCCACCTTCGCCACCACTTCCGGCTCTTCCCCACGAGGCACACATGCACGCAAGCTTCGACCGCTCGCGGCCCCCTCCTCTTCCACCTCGTCACCGGAGCGAACCCCACTGGACCGCAAGGACGGCATCGACCCCGCGGCATCCTGATGACGATAAGTCACGTCTGGAGCTCGAGTACGAGACGCTCGCGATCGAGATGGCTGAGGCTCGGTTGGAACGCGAACGCGACCGCGGATACGCGTACTGAGATCAGCAACCGGCTTGGAGAACCGTGACCTAGAGCAACCGCGAAGGACTCATTATATGCAAGAGTGATAGAATCGTTACTGTAGTATACAATGTTGTTAGCTCCCTGAATTGAATGTATTAGAGGTACGCGTTGGTAACCATCAGAGCCAGTGCGATGAGCGCGAGCGAGGGTACAATCCCCGCACCGGACCCCGTCACTGCGGTAGTAGCGGGTGGCGAACCGGACGACCTGTCCGGCCCAGGCGTCGCAACGACGCTGGATACTGCGCCCGCTGGGTTTGAGCTAGTTGAGCCACTTGGGGTCGGTTGTGCAGACCTCGTCGGTATTGAGCCTTCGCCACCGGAGAAGGTGGACGTTGAGAGAGGTCCAGACGGCGTCGCTCCCGTCCCGATACCTCCATCGGGCTCAACGGGCATCGTAGTCCCGTCTGCGGTGGTCGCGCCCTTTGTCGAGACCCAGATGGGAGGCCCTTGTCCCACGAACGTCTCGGTGGGTGCGGACCCGATGCTCGGATTGCCGGGCGTGGAGGCGAGGTCCTGGGCCGCCACGGTGGCGATTACGAGGGCTGAAGTAAGTGCGGGTTCTCGGCCAGTGTGCAATCTCACTTCCGATAACTATGTCTATCCTCATGATGTGTAGTCGTGAGTTGCTGCGAGGGGAATGGTCAACGTTGTGGGGTTGGAGATTGAATGTTGCCACCAGCTGGACTAAGTGACGACACCCCTTCGTCACTTTCGTCAATTGACGGCACAAACAAACCGGCAATTACTTCCGTCCATCACTCCATCCTTCACTTCATTCATTCACATTTCTCTCGCAACAATGGGTACGTACCACCTCTATCGTCTCTGACAGTCAGCAGGACACGCCTCTGAGCGCGTCGATCGCGGATTATTAGACGAATCCTTCACTACCAACGCCGAGCCCAGCTCCAGTCACGTCACCAACGACTCGCGGACTCAAAAGTATGTAGAGGACTTCACCGACGGCAGCACTATCTTTCCTTTTGAGGAGATGCCCTTTGTCATCCTGAGAACCGTTGACCCCGACCTCAAGAGGCTGCTTAGAAAGCGCATCGAGGTAAGTCTTACGCCCTCCCCTCAGCATTAAACCAAGGCGGCCGGCGGCAAGGTAGTCAGAAGGCTGAAGGACGCCCGGGCTATTGTGATCCCCTACCATCCTGGGAAGGACGTTCTCGACGCATTGGAGGAGCAGTCGTGCGTCAAGAACGGAACCTCTATCGTCCGGCCGCACTGGGTCTTCAGGACGTACTACGACGGGTACGCCGAGGACGCAGCTACCTTTCCCAATCGCGTTGCGTGGGAGATGTGCAAAGTCGCCGTGGCGGACTTGGGGGACAACGAATTGCGCCTCGATCTCATGATTGAGCTTGAGGTGAGCTTCCAAAGTGGACGGATCTGACAGCAGCGCAACGGCGCTATCCTCGTCAACGACGTCGCGGAGTGTACACTCTGTGTACTACCCGCGGGCCATATTTTCCTACAGCGGCAGCCTTCGCGATATCCGGACACGAGGTTCTGTGATCCGGCTGCGGTGTTCAAGGCGCTCAAGGTTCCGCTTCCAAAGCCCGTGCCGTCAAAGCCCCCTCCGCGCGGAGCGTCGGCTAACAAGCCACCCGCTCGGCCGTCGACGAAGACGGCGCCCAGTGCTCGTAGAGAGCGTCCAGCAACGCGGGCGCGCAGAAGTAGCCGGCGAGAATTCACACCCAGGGACAGGGACTATCTTGCTCGTTATCTAGCGTACGAGTGTCCCGACCAGGGGGACGACACAGGCAACGGTCGCACATCTAAGAAGCTCTATAACGATCTAGTTGTAGGTCGCTCCTCGGCCACCATGCCACTGACACTCAGCGAAAAGGCGATCTCGATGAATCAGTTCTGGCGTGGGCGCGGAGACACCCTGCTGAAGGGTGGAGGCAGCATTATCGTACCTTCAAGGATAAGCGCTGGAAGGACGGCACGAAACTGGACGAAATCATTGCCGAGTACGAGGAGAGGGAAATTGACCGAGACCTGAGGACCGCCGAGGAGCGTCGCGCGACTAGAAGGCAGCGCGACGCTCGGCCTAACCCTCCGCAATCGTCGACTAATGCCCCACTGCGATTGAAGACGAAGCGCCGACGGGCAGACGACGACGTCGCGGACGAGCGGCGATCTTCGCAAGTGCCGAGAAACCGACGAATATGGAAGGCCGTGGACGACTCGAACCTGTCCTCGTCAGATGATGCGTTCGTCGATGCCGAGGATGGATATGACGGCGAGTAGTGTGCATCAGAATCAATCTACGTCGCAGCTGTGCATGCAGATCATTTACAGTCGACGTTGTGCAGTACCGGAATCGATGCTCGTTGCTGCATCCCCTTTGAGTGGTATGGTCCCTAAATGGGGGTACCGAATACAACCTTGTCCATGTTGGTGCATGCTCTCTCTCTCAACGTCGCAAACCACCTTTCGTCAATCCAACATTCTACACCCAGCGCAGCGAGCAGCAGCGAGCTCACCCACACTAGTGCGCCAGTCGACGGTGCTCCCCATTCCTTCCCGTTTTCCCGCCTCCAAACCATAGAGGAGGATGGACGCGCTCATCCAGTTCACAACATCCGGCTCGCTAGTCGACCTCGTCGATAGTATGTCACCGGGTTGGTGTTCGATTAGCTGACACGCAGAGAAAGTGCTTGTCATGCTCCGCGATGGAAGGAAGCTGATTGGCGTTCTCCGGTCTTACGACCAGTTTGGTGGGTGTCCCGTCGCATGCAGGTTGTGCGCAGGCGCATTCGACAGCTCGTCCTTGCCACGGCAGATGTGCGCGGGCCGAGTTGAAGATGCTCCTCGAAGATCAGCTCTGTTCCATGCTGTATCATGCTGATCTCAGCCAACTTCCTACTTGAGTCTACCATCGAGCGACTACATTATAAGTTTGAGTACGCAGACATCGACATCGGTGAGCGGGCGCTGTCGACACAAGTGCTGACCCCAGGCGTCCTGCTTGTCCGCGGAGAGAACGTCGTGGCGCTGGGAGAGATTGTGAGCCATCAATACGGCTTATCTGACAGCAGGACCTGATTGCCGAGGACGAGGTGCCTTTGCGCGAAATTCCACTCGACGAGATGAGGGCCAAGTTGGCAGAGTTTGAGGTGAGTCTGGTATAGGACGAGCTGACAGCAGCGGCGGCGAGAACGGGATAACGTGATCAAGGACAAGGTTATGGCGTCGATTGGGTTCGTTTCCGACCGGCATGACGGCGACGCGTACTAGGTGTATAGTAGATGGTGACTGGCATGCAGAGAGCAGCGACAGCACGGTGCCAGGAGAGTCGAGGAGCGGCGCTTCAAAGACAGCGACCACCCTGGTCTCGCTGGCGATGAGCATGGAGCCAAGGACGTCAATCGCTGCGGTTCTGGCAGTGCGGTGTTGGAGGGCCTTGTGGCCATCGGTCATCGGGTTGCACACCTTCCTCGGTGTGGTTGACTGTACTCCCTTGCACGCAACACCTGTCCCTACTAACCTTCTCTCCATTACTCTTTCCACTCAATTCACCTTTCAACATCACCCACTCACTCATTCTCCTCATCATCCAACCCAACCTCTCGAACACACCTTTGTGCATTGCCACCGACACTTCTTGGGCTGCTCACACCGTCAAACAACTGTTGCTCACTGCACGCACCCACCCTCGTCAACGCTCTCTCCCCGGTCCTGTCGATCTCGCAACCTTTCCTGTTGCCCTTCCACACGCCTCCCTTCTCACTCGAGTCTTCATCGATCGCTCACTGGTTGAACAGTGTCTCAGCGACACCTCGACATCAGCCATCGGTCGCGCTTCAGGCTGATCGCCTCTCGCTCAACGCCTGCGACGAACCCAACCAGACTGGCACCGTACAACCACATCGCTTCGCCACCTTCCTCGGCCCTTCCCATCATCTTCCACCTTGCCCATCCCCTTTTGCCACCCTACCACGCCACTACCTCTGCTCTCCGGTATATCACGACCACATGACCGGACCGTATCAACTTCCGGCTCGTCGGAGCGGCGCGGGTAGAGTGGCTTGCGACGGTGCCGCAGCTCAAAGCAGAAGACCACTCGCCTTCCTCGAATTCATCTCCTGCCAGATCTGGTCAGCTCCTTAGGCTCTCGCCCAGCTGACATCAGCGGATGCGAATTCCGTGACATGACAGAGGAGGGACGCAGCCGCCGGTTCTACATGACCACCTGCGGGCACATCTTCTGCAGCGATCGCAACCATCAGCGTTAGTGGCGCCGGGGATATCGCTGAGCCCAGATCGTCCAGGCACATGCACACACTGCAATCGCCAGAACATCAACGCGGTTGAGCTGGACGACGCGCTCCCTCCATCGCTGCTGCATTGGTTCCAGCCGACGGAGGGTGTCCTGAGTGTGCTTAACAGTGGCATGAGAGTATTGAAGGTTGGCCAGGTTACGAAAACCCACTGACGCCAGTTCCAGCAAGAGCAGTTAACACGACTGGCGCGGAGCCAGCGGCAAAAGATTGCCGACGACCAGGTGGAGCGGTGTGGTAGCGAGGAGCTGACTGCAGAAACTAATAGAACAAGCAACTCTTGCCCTCCGTCAGGCCAAAGAGGAGATCACGGAACACAAGCGGTAAGCACTGCTGCGTGCCGTCCTGACTCTAGCGCCGTGGAGGACAGGGACAGGCAGGGGCGGGAAATGCGCGCCCAGCGAGATGCCGCGCGCAAGGAGGTTGAGGACCTCAAAGCAGAGCTGGCGATGGTCACAGCCGGTGTCGACCGCCGGGGCGCGGTGCCACCTCCTGCTCGCCAATTCGCCAACGCCAACGTCAACACCTACCCATCCACCTTCGGCATGGACCAGCCAAGGGAGCGTCCCAAGGACGACATGACCTTCGAGGCGAGCAAGCTGCGGAAGCGCGCGTTCGAGATGTCTCAGGATCAGGACCCAGAGTGAGTCCGCTAATTGTTTCAATGCTCCAGCTGACGGCAGTGCGTTCAAGACCACTGTGCCGCTCGAGTACACAAACCGGCCTAGCACCACCACACCGCAGTTTTACCAGTCAAATGACAATATCCGCGCACGCAGCGGCATGGGGTTCGTCAACGGCGGAGGAGGCGGGGTCCGGGCTCAGAGTGCCATGGGCTTTGCCCCAGGCAACAACGTCAAGCACAACTTGGCGTGAGTGCATCGATGACCTGGCAGAACTGACATTGAGGCAGTACAAGTACGGTGTCGCCCCGAGTGGGCCTACGGTCGTGCAGGGCCCGCGACCGTCGTTCACCCTCGCGGACACGGGTAGGGCCGGCGCAAGCCGCTACATGCAACAACGCAACGCGTACTCGGCCCCAAGACGGTTTGGCATGGGCGATATCGCTGAGGAAGACGGTGAGTGGCCCGGGCGCTGGTGAGAGCCCAAAACTGAGCAACTCTTTCGACTTGAGGGACAAGCTGACAGCAGTCGACCCTTTCCAGTCGTAGAGAATATATGTGTCAGATGTGTGTCCTGTACGAATGTAGCCCATGTAGACAGGCGACGGCTCTCTACAGAGTTAGATGTGTATGTAACGTGGACGCGAACTGGCCGGTGACAGTATGGCAGACTTTCCCCGGACAACTCACGGGCCCTTCACGTGCAAGGACAGTAGCACAAGATGACCAAAATGCATAGTACAACTGAACGAGACTAGTGTGATACAATGAAACTCGCAGCAAGACGTGAGGCTGGGGTGAGAATGTTAACCAAGAAGCCCGAAGGGAGAAGTACGAGAGAGTAACGGTCCAACGAGGGGAAGGATCATAGAATGCGCGTGAGGGACGAGTAACTCCTGCCCGTTAGCACTTCCACGGTGGTCCTTTTTCCCTGATCTCCCGCAGGCCACTCACGAGATTATGAGAACCACGACCTGAATCATCCCCCACATGAACGGCACCCACGTGCTCATGCTGAACCCGCCGGCGCTGTACACGGCAGCGAGAGCGAACCCAACCACAGTCCCCGAGACGAGGGAAACGAAACACGCAATAGCGCCCATGACGAGCGGGATGAGCGCGAGGAGCCATAAAGGCGGCCGGGCGCGCTGGCGATACCTGCTCATCCGCAGTCGGCCGCCGTTGGCCCTGTCGCGCGCGTCGGACTCCTTCTGGTTCCGGTGTGATGTGCCCCGGCTTAAAAGGAGAGCGAAGACGGCCAAGGCGGCGCAGGCTTCAAATGTACCCGCGAGGAGGATTAGCGTCCAGTAGAAGGTGAACTTCCAGATAGCTGGTGCGTGAGTGATTGTACGTTCGAGGTAAAGTCCATCCCAGCGGAATAGTCCCAGTGCACGTGGAGGGCAATTCGAGACCATGTCCCGATATCAGACTCATCATGCACAAATGTTGCGTTGAAACTGACCATTCGCATCGTGCAGAAAGTACCCCCTCTGCTGCTTCGTCGAGATGATTGTCGGGTTGTACAGGCTCGGAAACGGCGGGACGACGTACCCGTCCGGGGCGTTCGACTAGGATGAGCTTCGCAATGGTCTGTCTGCTCACATGGGACTTGTCGGGATCGAACGCAGACTGGACCTGGCCCATGGTGATGAGAGAGACTGACGGGGTAATGAGCAGACGCAAGACGGCGATGAGCTCCCTCATCACAGCGTTCATGCATCATCACTCAGGCACGGTGCGGGATCAAATATGGATTTTGCCACCCAATACCTCGAAAAGTCGGCACACTACCGTCCGCTCAAGCTTGACACTGAACAGTCCATCTCCGACTCTGATCCCGAGCACGACTAGACTCGCTGCTTCGCCGACACTGCCTCGCCATGGCGACGCCAGAGAAATGGACCAGGAGTGCGACGGCAATCGTGCGCGACCTGTTCGCGAAGCACCGGTACCTCAAGTCGCAGGATATCTGGAAGAAGGGAACAGAGGGCACGCGACCCATCATGCAACCGACCACTGCGATTGACCAGCAGGGGAGGATACGTATGAAGAGGGTGTCCAACATCCGTGAGGGGCGGCGAATATGGGTCCCACCTCCCGTCGCACCGATGCCACACCACCCCTTCCAGGCCATGCGGTATGTCCTTTCAGATGGTGCAATCTGACAGCAGGTTCCTGAAGGGCAACATTCTCAAAGCGCTGGAATCGCAGAACCTCATTCACCAGGTCAAGCTCCCGGTGCCAATCACTGAACCGGAAGAAATCCTCCAGGCAGAAAGGACAGCGATGAGGAAGTACCGCCGCATGGTGTTTGAGGCGAAGAAGTCGGGAGAACCTGAACCGACTACCGTCCCGGAACCAGCGACGACCAAGCTCGAGTATTTCTGGACGCTTGGCCCGCAGGAGGGCGAGCCCGGTCATCGACCACGAGCTGTACCACCCGATGAGCCTCTCACGCCGGAGGAGGTCGAGGCCAAGATGCCCGACGAGGCGTGGCGGCGTGCCGAGGCGCTCGAGAGGGCATACCACGAGGCCAAGGCGCTGGAGACGGAGCTTATCGAAGCGCGCAAGGCGGTCCGCAAAGCGAACTACGCGAAGCAACGGGAAGAGGAGAGACGGGAACGTGAAGCTATCCGGGAGGCGGGGCTCGAGGGCAAGATGGCGCAGGAGCGGCTGCGGGCGGCGGCGATTGAGAGTATCGAGCAGTACGCGAGGGAGACGGGCGAGGACGTGTCGGACTGGTATGACGAGATCGAAACGGCAGAGCTGCCCAACGAGAAGCCGCAGGGCCCCATCGGATTCGGCAATGTCAACCCGCGTCGTGTTGGTGGAAAGCTCCGTCTCACACCAGACATCCCGCGGAAGAACACACCGAGGGTATTTCGAAAGTAGAGTATCACAGCAACTGTAGAATACCGCAACCGCGTCATTAGTTTGTCTCACCATTATGCATTGGCCCCACTCTGTCCCACAGCACTACACCTTCTTCGCCTTCTTCGCGAGCGCCTTGACTGCAGCGCTGCCTTTTGGCTTGGGCTCCTGTCCGCCGGTGCGCGCCTCCCGTCGTTTCTTGAGTGCCTCCATCCGCGCCTTGAGTGCGTCCACACGCGCATCCGCATCCTCCCTGTTGTCAGCGTTGCCGCATGCCTGAACTCACTGAGCCCGCTGCTCCTCCTCCAACCGCGCCATCACCTCTTCGCGCTCCTCCCGCGCAATACGTTCCCGCCGCTCCGCCTCTGTCTCCTCGGGTTCGGGTTCGGCTTCAACCCCCGACTCCGCGTCGTTCGACACAAGTTGCGGGGCGGCAGAGTACGACGCGACGCCTTCCTCGTCGGGCTCCTTGTACGCTGGTCGCCGGCTCTTCTTTGGTGCAGACGCCGCCGCTGCTGGGGCTGGGGTGTCCTCCTCGTTGAGGGAGGCGAGGAACGCGTCGAGCTCGGCGTCGCTCTCGTGGCCCTTCTGCGTCTCGCCCGTAGCCTTCTCCTCCTCGTCCTCGTCGTCTTCGGCAACTGATGGACCGTTTCCGGACGAGAAGAAACCAGCAGGGAGCGCCGGCCGCCCATCTCCTTCCTCCTCCACGGCCGCGACCTTGGCCCGTTTCGCTGTGCTTTCCGCCGCCTCCGCTGCGGCACGCTTCTTCCGAGCCGCCGCTTCTGCCTCCTTCTTCTCCCGCTGAACCGATTGACGGTGCTGCTTCGTGAGGAGGTGCGCGTCCCACTGCTTCACTGAACGTTAGACGGCGTTTATCGAGAGCAAGTCCTGTAGACTCACCAGGAACGGCGCAGATGGAGCACCGCAGCTGCCCGGACGCAGAGTACGCCGCGTACGGGTGCTCGATGCGTGCGCTAGCCTTCTTGGCGCGCAGGAGGGACTTTGCGTCCATATCGTAAAAGTTTGGTCAATGGTGGAGTGTTGGGCAGTTGCAAGTGCGAAATATGGATTGTTGACGCCAAAACATGACGGAGGTGGAGGCCGGTTCTGGCGCTCGCATCTACGACATCACCTTCATCCACTTCACTTGTTACAACGACGAGCGGGCTAATGCGGCTCTCTGCCCTACTGCTAGTTGCGCCGCTGGTGCTAGCGGACACTGAGATTGTGAACGTCCGCGTGCCCCTGGCCGAGTCCCGCGCGCTCCCACCCAACGCCGACATGTGAGCGGCCGCCATCACACGAGCTAACACCAGCGTGTACCTGCAGCGCTCGCAGCGACACACAGATGTCATCTCGCACAACCGCAGCGACATCTTTTTCGTCACCACCCTCCCCGACGGTCCGTGGACGGCGCGTATCTCCTGGCCCGCGTCCACGCCGACCAAGTTCCGCCTCAGCGCCTTTGCGCTCGGCGCCAAAGCCGTCCGCGACAGGATAGGCGCGATCGGCGATACCGTCTTCCACGTCCACGCCGCCCCGCTGTCTCCGCGCGTGCCCTATCCCGGGCAGATCCCCGACGACGAGTTTACGACGACGTTCCATATCCTCGTCGAGCCGCTGCTTGCCGGTTTCCTCCCGCGCACCGCCGTGAGTGCCGTCATCGCGATCATCATATTCGTGACTGGAGCCGCGCTCGTCGTGCCCCGCGCGCTGGCGCTGTTCGACTGGTTCATCCGCTGGCTGGATGAGGATGAGCGGAGGCAAGCGGAGCTACAGCGTGTCAAGGAAGATTAGGGGCAACAGGGTCTAGCGTAGACAAGTACCAAGTTGCATAATGTACATATCACAGCACAGCGGCCTCGACGCCTTCCATGTCGCGCACCTCCGAGTCGGTCGAGGCGGGGCGGGACGGCCTGCTCCGCGACCGTGTGCGCCGTATCGGGCCCTGCATGCCGGCGTCTACGGCCTCCGAGTCAAGGGCGGGGAACTGGGCGTACTCGCGCTCGCCAAACTGCGGTCAGAGGCGATAATCGTGAGACTGCCGACTCACCTCTGGGTGTCCCTCTCTTGAAACTGAGTGAGGCACGCTGAGTGTCGGGGCGCTGCGCGCGCTACCTCTCCACAACTTCGTCTCCAATGGTGTATGCTCCGCTGGCTTCGCTTCATGTGCCATCCGTACCCGCTTTCCGTTATCCCCAAGACCCTGGTAGCTGTGGCTGCGCCGATCTCCTGCGGCGCACATGGCCGCCGCCTCCGACTCGCCATTGCTCGCATCGTCGTGGTGGTCACGGTCGGGAAAGTGGGCGCCCGCGTGCACCCGGGCATCCCAGAACGTTCTCGTCGGCGAGTGGGCGTCGCGTGAGTACGTGCCAGAGGGCGGCAGGGGACGCTCATACACATCCCGCGCGTACAGCTCTGCTCTCTGGGCTGTGCGCGTAGGAGAGTGCTGAGAGGACCTGTGCGGAGATTTCAGTGGAGCGTGCGTTGGTTTTGTTGGTGAAAGCGACGCCTGACGATGCTCCCCATGCGATGGCCGGATCTCAGGCTGTGCGGCCCGCCAATAATGCGGACTTGTGCTGACACCGCCAGACGAGCGCCTGCGATGCGTTGGGGAGTCGTGATACCTGTCCTCGGACGGTGTTGACGGCGCTGGTCGAGCATCGCCATGATACGAGACCTGGGAGTGTACAGCGTGATGGGGGTGGTGATGCTGAGGCTGGTGAAGCTGGTGAAGCTGAGGGGGGTGGTGCTGAGGTGGGGGATGCGCCGGTGGTGGCCGCTTCAATAGGCGAAAGTACGACTCATCCCCTCGACGATAGCCGCTCTGTGGAGAAGCCGGCAGATTTCGAGAATTGGGCACAGGAGCGCTCATGGCGGGGTGCTGGGAGCGAGGATCACTCCATTGACTGTACGTCGTTCCATGAACAGTCCCATGTCCGGGACGATAGCCCTCAGGCAGTGTATAGTGGGGGCGCTGGAGTGTCTGTTGGTGGCGATTCCAATATGAAACTTGCGGTGAAACAGCTGGCTGAGGGCGCTGGTCGTACGCGCCTACTGCGTATGGAGCCCGCGGAGAAGCAGGTGGAACCAGTTCTGGGAGGGAGGGCAGTACAGGCTGTCGCGGGGAGGTGGCAGTGCGCGGTGAGGTTTGAGGAGGAAGAACTGGCGCCGGAACGTGAGCAGCTGGGAGGCTGGGCACAGCGGTGTGTGGTGGATGGACAACGTGCACCGGAGACGGGGGAGCTTCGTGCGGCATCCCCATCGACGTTCTCTGCGCTGGGGAAGTGGGGGACGAAGGCCGACGCCGACGGCGTTCAGGAATCCCATGATGTTCGCCCAACAGATCGGTGTGTGGAGCCGTGCTATGGGCATGGTGAGCTCCGCGATGCCGCTCGGGGGACGAGGCATGCAGTGGTAGCGGATGAGGTGCGCCTTGTTGCTGCTGTCGAGAACGACTTCGCCGAGCATGTGGGGGTGAAGCAGGGCAATGAGGGGGAGTAATTGGCGGAGCGTGGAAACTTGGCTGTGAGCTTAGGGGATGGACAAGCCCAGCTGCGGGGTCACTCGGCTGTTCTAGACTCGTAACTCCCAATTTTGGGGGAGCAAGTGGTGGCGGAGTTGGAGGGAGATCAGGAGACGCGCTCCGCTTGATTGCGTTTAACGGCTCCCGCGTTGGTCGGGGCGAAGGAGGCAGTGGGCTTCGCGGCGCACTTTGTACAGTAGGAGTCTGTGGCGACCGCGATGCACTCGGCGTCAGGCGTAAAGTTATCCTCGGCCTGACCGGAGGTGTCTGCGGGTCGTTCAGCGCCGACGCAGCAGCCGGCGTGCTCGGTCTCAGGTGTACCGGGGCAAACGACAACTTGGTCTGCACCATCCCATCGGAGCGCTTGCGACGTTTGGGAGGTTTGAGGGTGGCTCCCGAGCGGTCGCGGGGCGGTTTCCGCCCCTCGCTCATTTCTGTCATCGGCGTGGGGGTGGCGGCATCCGGACGCCGAGGGATTCTGAGGATGATCTTGCGCTCTGGCGGCTCGGTCTTGATCTCGGGCTCGGGGGAGGACGAGGGCGACGGGGACGGCGCGGGGGATAAGCTCGAATCCGAGTCGAAGTCGACTACAGCAACAGCAGCCGCAGCATCGGCCTCTGGCTCGGCCTCCACTGCGATCTCCATCTCGCGACTCTTCCGCGACTCCGGCGCGGTCAGCGGAGACGGTCCCAATCGGCGTCCCCGCTTCGCTGGGTCGGCGCGGCGCGACGGCGGCGCGCTAGGAGGCGGCGAGACGGAGCCGGACATGGACGGCGTCGACGCCGAGTCGAGGCTGAAACGTGGTCTACTGTCAGTCCGTTCGTTCCCTGTACCAACCGCTTGCTCTCCGTCGCTGTCGGGTTGGGCAGCAGCTCGTCGTACCGGCTGAGCAGCTCCTTGCCCTCCTGGATCAGGCGCCGGCGCAGCCAGTCAACGCCGCGGGTGGCGAGCTTCGCACGGCCGCGCTCCCACCCCGGATCGGAGCGGGCGAGAACGCCTGCGACCACGGCGCCCCACTGCGCATCGGGGAGCGTGCGGAGCAGCTCGACGCGAGAACGCATCTTGTACCGCTCAAACGAGAGCGTCTCTCGTTCCCGGATGCGCTGCCGGCGCTCGAACGCCTCAAACTTGCGGTGCTGTCTCTCGTAGTATGCGTCCGAGGTGTCCTCGCCGAGCTGTATGTTAGCTTCCACAGCGGTAACGAGGATGGCAACGCACGTCGTGTCCGACAACGCCGCCACGGAGGCGCTTGGTCGGGCTGCGCGGCACACGCGGCCCTCGCGCAGCGAGGAGCTCTTCGCGCGCCTCCTCCTTGTCGTCCTCCCCCTGCCTAACAAACACCCACGAGGGCGTCTCAATGCGTGAGGGTTGTGAGAGTTGTGAGGGCTGTGAGGTCCGCGACGGCCCAGCAAGCGGAGCCTCGGGAACCTCAGAATCCTCGTCTACCTCTTTCGTCGCTGCCACGGTGACCGGCTGCAGGTGTACGAGAGCGCGCGGCATGGTCGTCAGAGTGATCTGCAGAGACTTTGGTGGACCGCCAGTGCAGTCCGCTGGTCATCAGCTCTGTCATCCACGAGACGCTTAGCGCGACCCACCATATCGCTCAAGCCAGTCGACCACCATCTCCTCAAGCTCGCGGATCCCCTCCGTCCCGCCCGCAGTGCGGCGGATACGGGCGGGCAGGACGCGGCGCTCAATCCGAGCCGGCGTGGCGCCAGGCGTGAGAGGGGACGGCGAGGCCGCAGAACCCGGTGTCAGCAGGCTGGCCGGCATCCCGGTCCCGTTGGCGGTGATCGCCGGCGCCGGCGCTGGAGACGGCGTGCCCGAGGCGTGGGCACGTAACGACAACCGCGGGGCACGTGCCCCGAGCGCCGGTGGTGATGACGGTCCCGCATCCGTCGCGGCCCCCACGCGCGGCGAGCCGCGAAGAGGCATGGTGGTGTCGCTTGGCTAGGGCTGCGAGGTTCGATGATGGGTGCGATGGTGACGGGAGAGACCGACACGGCTAGTGCCAAATTGTGTTCCGGAGTTGATCATTCTCACTGATACGCGAACCGCCGAACGCTGACGCTTCCACCACGCAACACTCCACGTACGGCCTGTGTATGTAGCACAGCATCTCTCCGCGTCGGCTTCGGCGCTGTAGCAGCTACGTCGTACATGATGCATGTGTCTGCTAATGCCTACACTCTATGTGACAGGTGTGGGAACGTGGTGATTCTGCAGCGAAACGCAGTCGGTTCGGATTTTGTACACGAGCTCGAGCGGTTCTCGCATTTTGTGATCTTGTCGCTACCGCTTCGATCGAGTGGACCGCGTCGCCTTGGACGACTCGCCACGCTTGCTGCTCTCTCGGACTTTACTTTCAGGCTTCTCCCCCCTTCCGCGACTCGGCGTACGCTTACTCCCACGCTCCTTTGCGCCCCTAACCTCCGAAGCCTTCTCCTTCTGGCCGCTGTTGCGCGCCCGCGGCTCCTTGTCTGACTCCTCCTCCCGCCCCTTCCTGCGCTTCTTCGCCTCTCGCTCTTTCTGACGTCGCTCAATACACTCGCTGCAGTCAGCCCCGTCCCTCCGTCAACCTGACCATTCGCTCCTGTACGCCTTGGTATCGCACCACAGCTCCTCGCCAGGCTGGATGTCCGTCTTCGCCTTGAGGCACTGCGCCGAAACGCCCCTGGGGAACTCTTCCGCCTCCTCAATCTCGGGATTCATGTGGAAGGTGCAGT
Organism: Cutaneotrichosporon sp. PL3408A; assembly: GCA_023629975.1. Lineage (NCBI taxonomy): Eukaryota > Fungi > Basidiomycota > Tremellomycetes > Trichosporonales > Trichosporonaceae > Cutaneotrichosporon > Cutaneotrichosporon sp. PL3408A. The sequence goes on from JAMAMB010000005.1 coordinate 119,985, forward strand.
TTCCGCAACTGGGGCAGCCGATCCGCACAAGGCGGAGCGGGCCAAACCAGAGACCGTAGGGCTGGCGTCAACGAACTCCCCCATTCTCCTCGGTCTCGCTCTGGCTCACCTTCTTCCGACCCCATTCAACGAAGCGGCTTTCAGGCGCGACGCCCATTTCGTCAAGTCTCTCCTCGCTGAACTCGTGCGGCGCGACGAGTATGTTCGGGACGGCGATGGAGTCGTTCTTGGATATCTTGGTCCGCGCGACGACCGTGAGCGCGTTCCCATCGACGACGATACGGGGCGGCCACGGCTCGTCGTCCTGCGCATCGTGGGCCGCGAGCTTGGCGTACGCGTCCATCAAGCTCGGGTTAGTGCGGTCCTTGCGTTTACGAACTATTCAACAACTGCCTGGTGCGCCGTGTCCTCCGCCTCGCCGAGCCAAGTTATGCACCTTCCGTCAGATGGGCTGCGAGCTGCGCCGTTTGGCCTTACATTGCCCTGAGCTCCTGGTAGAGCAGCTCTGCGTGTCGACGGAGGTTGTGCAGGCTGCGGGTAAACTCCCAGTCTAGCTTGCTGTTGGGGTTGACCTGCGCGTCTGGATCAGTGGGTGGGGACCGGTCAAGGACGAGCTGGCGGATCAACTCGACCGCCATGTCGTCGAGGGTAGCCAGCGTCAGGGCCTCTCCACTGCTTAGAGCGGCTGCGCTGTTGTGGAGGGGCATGATACTTTTGTGAGAGTGTTCGAGAAGAACAAAGTCAGATGTTATTGTCAAAACGGTTATTGACCTGTAAACGGGAATGATGAGTGGCCTCCGCTTCTTGGCGCGACACGCGTGTGTACACGTGTGTCCAAGCGTCCTCGCGCCGTGTGACGAACAAATCCATGCATTGCAGATGCACTACTATGTGCCCACTTCTGAAGCCCCGCTCTCTCTAGATGCAATTAGAGCTTGGCCTTGTCGCTCTCCTTCTCCGCACCACCGACGTTTTCGCACAGCTCGCGCATGTCACGGAAGGCCTGGACGATGCGGTGCTTGAACCGCGCAGTCGAGGTGGTCGGGCACGAGACCTTGGACTCGATGCCAAACTTGATCAAGAACGGACCGGCCATGTAGTTGAGGCCGTACCCGTCAGGCCAGGCAGAGCCGAAGCCAGTGGCCATGAACCGGATACCAGAGGACAGACCCGAGGTCGAGAGCTTCCACTCCTGCGATTTGGAGTAGAGCTCGTCCTCGAAGAGCGGGTGAGTCTCTCCGGGGCGGAGCTGGACCTTGAGGCCCATGAAGTAGCGGTCGATGCCCTTGCCGTTGGACGACTCCTTGGTCAGCGTGTTGTGAGCGACCGTGGCGGTCTTGAGAGCCTCGAAGCGCTGCTCGTCGGTCGCGTTGGGGTCCTGCATCAACTTGACGAACTCGCGCGACTCGGGGGTAAGCGAGCGGATGACGTCCGTGCGGCCGTGCTTGAAGCCACGGGTCGAGGCAGTCTCGTAGGTCGCCGAGGCGTAGCCCTGGTCACGGTACCAAGCGAGCTGGAGGACCTGCTGGATGTACGCGTCGGGCGCCATCTTGGCCTGCTTCTTGATCCACTCAGTTCCGTACTCCTCCCACCAGAGGGTCGAGACGTCCGAGTCGCGGATGAGGGCGTCGTTGCGCTCAAAGCACGCCTTGATCTCGTCGTCGATCTTCTCGTCAATAACAAAGTCGTTACGGATCCACCCGTTGCCCTGCTTGACTCCCTCGGTCGAGACAGTCTCAGGGAACTGCGTCATGTCGACGGGCGTCTCGAGAGCGTAGTCAACGACGAACGAGGGGATGAGAGCGTCAATGGGCGAGTGCTCGCCCATAACGGCGGCACGGCCGTTGTTCTCGACGACAATGCTGAGACACTTGTCGTACCAGCGGTTGCGACCACCGTTGATACCAGTGAAGGCGTTGCGGATCTGGGCGTCGATGGGGGCCATACGGAGAGGATCGTCGTTGGTCTGAAGGTTGGGGAGGGTGTAGCGGTCAAGGTTGAGGCAGATGAGCGAGCGGTTGATCCAGTCAAGAGTCTCGCGGTTCTTGGGGTCGATCATGACAATCTTCTCGCGGTTCTTGGCCCAGGTGTCACGGTGGTCACCGGTGAGGATACCGACGAGAGGCGGCTCCTCGCCCTTGTCGGTGCGGGCGAGGGCGTCGGCCGCGACGGCGTGGAGAAGCTTCTCGATCTCAGCGGGCGGGAGGGCATCCGAGATGCCGTCGGCACCAGGCTCGCCGAAGACGTCGACCGAGTAGACAAAGTCGTTGATCATGACCGTCACGTGGCGAGCCTTGTTGTCCTGGTTGGAGAACGCGTCGGTACCGGGGAGGGGGATACGCGAAATGTTGAACAGCAAGGAGTACTGGTGCATGCAGAGCGGGCCAGCCTTGGTGACGTCGGGGCCGATCTGCTCGCGGTCGACCTGGGTGCGGTACTTGGCAAAGTGCGACACGAGCCACGACGCACGGCGGAGCTGCCAGTCGCTGACCCACTGCTGCTCAGTCACACCCTCGTACGGCACATTCTGGTAGTAGGACTTTTGGTCCGGGTGGTCCTTGATCCACTGCTCACCGCCGCCCTGGGAGCCGGCGGGCACGCTGTGGAGAGGAAGAGGGTTGAGGGAGAGCGGGGTGGCCTCGACGGCACCCGGAGCAAGAGGAGGAGCAGGGTCGTTGGGGTCCGGCTGGAAGGTGAGGAACCAGTTCGAGTTGACCAGCATGGGCGCGCGCCAGGTGTGGTAAGCGAGAGCGAGCCAGAGGGTGTCGTCGAGCCAGTTGTTAGGCGACACCTCGTCGAGGTCTGCTCGTTAGCACCAAGCACAACAAATAAATTGCCCGGCTTGTCGGTTCGGGTATACCGGACGATCACGCATCGCACATACCCTTCAGACGCTCATGGAGAGCGTGTCCGATGCCGCCCTTGGATGCAAAGTCCTTGGCATACAGACGACGCTTCTCGATCTCCTTGGGCAGCTGATCAGCAGGGTACTGTTATTGGCGTCAGTGACATGCATCCAACACACACCCGCGCCACCGAACTTTAACCCGACTCACCTTCTGCTCGAGGAGAGGCTGGAGGGACTTGAGGTAGACCTCGAGGGCCTTCTCGAGGTCGGGGATGGGGAGACGGGGGAGCTTGTCCTGGTTTGAGAAGGTTGGGTCCTTGCTCTTTGGGCCGGTGTGCGAGAACATCCTGGTATGCACAAGGGGGAGGGGTTGGATGTTGACGCCGGCGAGGCGAGAGATTGTCGAGCTTTTGACAAGTTGGGGACGGAAGGGACGAATGGGCATGGCGTTTGGTCGGCTGTCTGCTGGACCGGGTTTGGGTACGAGGGGTTCGGCTGTTATGCGCGCGAGGCCGAGAATGAGCAGCGAAGGAGAGAGCGGCCTAGAGCGGTTTGGGCCCAGGGTGGGATTTTTCGGTCGGTCGGGAAGAGTGCGGGGTTCTGGCTGAGCCTGTTTCGAGGTCAGTGTCTGAGTGTCTGAGAGTCTGAGTGTCTGAGAGTCTGAGTGTCTGAGGTTGGGTGTGGTCACACAGTACGAACTGGAAACTCCTTTGCAAGCAAGGTAGCTTTGTGTGCGTATGGGCTGTGCGGCCTGGTTGAGTTGAACGAGTTGTACGACGATGAAGAGGAAAGAGGTGTTGAGGATAGATGGACGACAAGTGAACAGGGTTATGCTTGACACTACACTCTGGGAGGATCCGGTGGGCCGGAGGGAGCTAGGCGGGCAGCTGGGGAGCTGGGCCAGCTGGGGAGGGGTTTGTGGAGTGGGAGCAGTGGTGGAGTGAAGTGGAGGTCCCCCAGAGGTGGTGACGACTGCTCACTGCCTGTGAGTACTCCGGGACTACTCACCACCAAAGGGGCAGTGGAATTGCCGAGCTACCACCAAAGCCCACCAAGCGCACTCACCCACACTCACCCACACTCACCCACATGAGCACCGGTTAAGCTCCGACCGGAACCACCTCCTTACTCTGGCACAACAAGAAACCCCATAGTACTTAGGCTGAACGTAGTCAACAACACCACTCCGCATTTCCGGACCTCAACTCCGCGGCGCGCCACGGAGCATGTCACAAAGGGCCACAGCTGGGTTACTATCAACAGGCTATCATCGAGATATCAACATCGCTTCTTATATCGATTACCCGATTAGACAAGTTGATTAACGGATTAACGGGGTTCAACGAGATGGGTGGCCGGTGGAATGTTTGAGTGTCCCTTTCCCCGACACGTGACGTAAAATCGATGGGCCAGTCCACTGCTAATTGCTTCCGCACCTCCACCGATCGAGTGGTAATTGCTTCCGCATCCGCTCATCTCCACCCACGGTGTGTGAGGTGTGGTGTGAGTGACGACATAACCCATTCCCAATTCCACACACAACGACGCTAACGGCGATACCGATCTGGGTTGGACTCAACCTCACGTCAACCACCACCACCACCACCACCCACTCGTTCCGACTCGCAACAACAACAATTACAATAACAACAACTATCATTCACTCACTCTCTCTACACTCTCTACACCTCTCTACAGCTTACACAACTTAACCTCGACCAGACAGCACCTCGTCTCATTGCTGGCGAACACGCGTCAAGTCGCGTCCGTGAGCTCAAGAGGACGACATCGATAGGCGTATTGGACTCGCCGTCCACGTCCATCACGCCGACCTTCCTCACCCTTCCCACCAACCCACTTCTAGTTCTACCGCCCATCATGTCAGACGCTTCTCTCTCCCAGCTCACTGACATGGTGAGTACCCCCGCGCCCACCGACTACCTCGACACCCCGGGTGCCTGATGCTCGCAACCCCCCGAAGCGAGACTGACTGGCAGGGCATTCCGCGCGCGCGTGCCAGAGCCGCACTCCGGCGATCGAAGGGAGACGTCATGGCTGCGGCGGTATGTGTCTTCTACTGACAGCTCTGATGACAGGAACGCGTCTTTGGCGGCGAGTTCGACGACATCGCGTCGGACGCCGAAGACGAGGATGATAGCATCGCGGAAGCGACAGGCTTGCAGGTCGGTGGTGTGCAATTTCGTGACTGACGGCAGACCCCGGCTAGTACACATGCGTCAGGGGGTGGGGCGTTCGAGGAGGACGATAGCGACGATGAGGCTATCGAAATTGACGATGACGACGTTATCGACGACAGTGGGATGATTGAGTTAGGTGGTGGGTGCGGTGTGTGGGTCGTGTTGACGCAGACTTTGACGACGGGCCGCGAGGGGAAGACCCTTACGCGGGGATCTTCTTTTCCAAGGACCGCACTGAGCGCCTCATCGAGCCCGTGTTAGAGGAGATATACGCACAGGTCCAATTACCGTGCCAAGAAGGTGGACGGCGTCTGTCAGCTGGTTCGACTCTCAAGGTCCGCGTCCTCAGCCGCGGCGAGTGGATGAGTGGATGTCCCGAAGGAGGTGAGTAGCGTTGAGATCACGCTGACTCCAGGCGAGCAGAGTTTCCTGTTCCAGCTGTACAACTTCCTCTCTGAAGGGTCGATGCCCTGCTCCAACGCGTGTGGACACTCTATACCCCGGAAGCCTGAACATTTCTTCGCGCTCATGGTGAGCTCCCGGGCTTTAAGACGAGCTAACGCCAGCCCGACTTCCCCACATACACCTCATACCTTGCGAGCATTATTGGGCAGTCGTGCCAACGGTGTGGTCAGGCGACGTGTCTTGCCTGCGGGGAACCTGTGGTCGAGAAGCACAAGACGAAGGCCTCTGCCAATGGCGAGATCGAGTCACTGTTCCACTGCTCTAACATCCAGGTAAGTGGACGCATGGCGCATCACATCGATCTAACCCCAGGGCGTCACACTTGGAGTCGCGTTACACATGATCGAGCAGGCGTTCGGAACGACGCTGGATATGACCCAGGTGGAACACGCGTCACCCGCGCCCAAGAGAAGGAAGCTTAAGGAACTAGCAAAGATGGTCCTTGGCGATGGGTCGGCGTCTGACAGCGACGAAAGCGCTAGCGCCAACAAGAAGGGAACTGGGTATAGCGGGAGCGCGCGCGAGGACGTGAGTAGAGAGACTGTCGGCGCAACTGACTTCAGACTTCTGGACAGCTGGCAGCGGAGAAGGCGCAGGCGCAGAAGGACGAGAGAACTGCTACCCTCCTGTCGCAGGTGGCAGTGTACCTTCCGACACTGAAGCGAGAGAGCGGACCGCGCACATCCGACCTGCTCGTTCACCCTACCTCTCTAGCCCACCTTCGCCGGCGTAGCGGATTTGTCAACGACCTCCTGCGCAACGACTCGCTCATGGACATGTCTAACCGGTCTATCCTATATAGAGCCCTCATGGACTGGCTGGAGATTGTTTCCAGCCACGAGGCGCTCGCGACTATGCTCGCCATGCCATCCATGCGCCCTACCAAGGTGCAAGCTGGGCCTGATCCCCAGTCCGTCTACGTCCTGTACGAGGGTAGCGCAAGTCCACGTGAGCTGTTGGAGAGTGTTGTAATCCAGGCGACGGCCGCGCTCAAAGGACTGTCGTCGGCTGTGGAGAAGCCAGATGACGCGGATGAGCTGGAGTGGAAGAAGAACCGAGCCCTGCACACTTTCTGGTGAGTACCTTGCCGTCTTTGCACACTGACAGTAGCGAACGTCTGCTGAAAGCCCGTGACAACATTGACAAGCTCCTTGCCTCGACCAAAGGACGAGAGTTTGTGGAGCGCATGCACGAGTCTCTGCCGCGGCTGGGGCATTCCGGAGGGTCCCGCCAGTCAGTGGGCGATGACGCGAAGGCCGAGTGTACGTGCTGCCCTGGTGCGTCATGAGGTTCTTGCTGACCATTAGACGAGAAGTGGGCATTGGGCGCGCGGTTCGAGTATTGCAGCCTCCGCAACCCCGCCGACGAGACCAAGTTCCTCCATGCGTACGGCGACTCTGCACAGAGACTTGTAGGCATGGACATTCCGCGCCGCTCGCTCGCGATTGCCAAGGAGCTCGCGATCCTCACCACCAATCTGCCGACGGCGTGGGACACGTCCATCTTCCTCCGTGTCGACGACGAGCGCGTTGACATTATCAAGGCGCTCATCATCGGTCCAAAGGACACGCCGTACGAGAACGGATGCTTCATCTTTGACATTTTCCTCCCCCATTCCTACAACCAGACCAGTCCGTTGGTCAAGAGCATGACGACGAACGGCGGGCTGTATCGGTACAATCCGAACCTGTACGCCGACGGGGTGAGTTTGAAATGCTCGTCCAGCGCTAACGATTGCAGAAGGTCTGCCTCAGTCTACTTGGTACATGGCAGGGACCAGGCTGGATCTCTGGCAAGTCGACGCTGCTCCAGGTTCTCATCTCAATCCAGAGTCTCATTCTGTGCGAGGAGCCGTACTGCAACGAGCCCGGATGGGCGTCGCAGGGTGGCTCGGCGTCCAGCAAGAAGTACTCTGCCAACATCCGCCGTATGGTGCTCATCGACGCCATGGCCAACAACATTAAGAGACCTCCAGCTCCATGTAAGCGGGCCCTCTTGACGGCAGCTGACATCAGTTGAGGAGGAGATCAAGACACACTTCCGCCTCAAGGCGAATGCGATCCGTGCGCAGATTGACGAGTGGAAGAAGCTCGATGATGGCAGAGCGACGACGGCGGAGCCGTCCGACTTTAGGGGCTCAAGTGATGGGGCGATGTTCGACAAGGCGGCGACCGACCTCCGCAAGCTGCTCGACGAGCTCTCGCCGCCGCCCCCCTCTCAGACTGTGCGCCGTAATCCCGGCCGCAGCTCACGCAAGATGTAAATCACCCATGTTGTATTCTGTGTACTATGGTTCCTTAGCACTTAGCAGCACTTAGCAGCACTTAGCAGCACTTAGCAGCACTTAGCAGCACTTAGCAGCACTTAGCATGCATTGCACATTGTGAATGTACCGAACTGCTATCGAACGGAGTGTGGTTGCGATCGCGGTTGCTATCGCCGAAGACGGCCGAGATGGCGCCTGTGTATCTGTCAGCCGGTCGGCGATCCCTCGGTCTTGACATGAAGTCACCGAGTCAATGTCTGGTTCAAATGAGATTTGCGCCTCCACCACGAACCACAACCACAACAACCACAACCAACACGTTCAAAATGCTGCGGAGTCTGACACGCCGGAGCGTCCCACGAGCCATGCGCGCTCTGCGCTCATACTCGACGGCGGACACGCCTCCGCTCAAGGTCGCCGTCATCGGGGCCGGGCCGTCGGGATTCTATGCCGCATCGCGTATCCTCCAGCTCCTCCCTGCGTCCAGCGAGTTGGGCAGCAAAGTCCGTGTGGACATGTACGAGCGCCTGCCGACGCCATACGGACTTGTGCGGTACGGCGTGGCTCCCGACCACCCCGAGGTGAAAGTGAGCCCATGCCTTGCACGAGCTGACGCCAGAACTGCCAACACAAGTTCGACGAGCTGGCCGCCGACGAACGGTTCCAGTTCTTCGGCAACGTGAGCGTGGGCACGCAGCCGCCCCCGCCCTCAACGTACATGCCCTCCTACACGTATCCCCACGCCCTCCATGTCCCCCTCTCCGAGGTCGCGCCGCACTACAACGCCATCCTGTTCACGTACGGCGCGTCCCTGTCCAACCCGCTCGCCGGGGTCCCGGGCTCGTCGGCCGAGGACCCACTCCAGGGCGTGTATCCCGCTCTGGCCTTTGTGGGGTGGTACAACGGCCACCCGGCATTTGCCGACCTCAAGCCGGACTTGAGCGGGGTGGAGAGCGTCGACGTGGTGGGACAGGGCAACGTCGCGCTGGACGTGGCCCGCATTCTCCTCTCCGACGTCGACTCGCTGCGGACCTCGGACCTGCCCGAGAGTGTCCTCGCCACTCTGGCCGATTCTGGGGTGCGGCGTGTCCGTGCTGTGGGGCGGCGCGGACCGGCCCAGGTGGCATTTACGACCAAGGAGCTGCGCGAGATGGTCCGGCTGCCCGGTGTCGACTTTCCCGGCGTCAACCCCGCCCTCATGGCGCAGGCGAAGGAGATGGCCACGGGCGATCGGGCCCGTACCCGCATGCTTGGGCTCATGGACAAGCCCGTCTCGCACGACGGGGCCAGGAAGGTGTTTGAACTCGAGTTCCTCCGCTCGCCGGTCGCGTTCATCCCAGACGACAGGGGGTGGGTGGCCCACGTCGAGTGGGCGGTGAACGACCTGGTACAGGGCGAGCGGGGGGTGAGCGCCCGCTCGACGGCGGAGCGGGTGACGAGCGATGCGCAGATGGTCGTCGAGAGTGTTGGGTACCGCTCGGAGGGGATTGGGGCGGATAAGTGGGCTGCGCCGTTCGACAAGGCCAAGGGGCGCCTGACCAACGAGGGAGGACGACTGGTCGATGTGGACGGGACCGTCCCAGGAGCGTATGCTGCTGGGTGGGTTGCGCGTGGGCCAGTCGGCGTGATTGCCAGCACGATGCAGGACGCATACGGCCTCGTCGATACGCTGCTGGACGACTATGGCCACGGGTGGCCGGAACGGCCATCGAGCTCACCGATTCCGGTGGCTGCTGAGGCGGGGTTGCCCGAGGCTGTCGAGCGCGGATTGCAGGATGGGAAGGTAGTGGACATTCCGCGATGGCTTCGAATCGATGCTGCGGAGAGGGAACGCGGGGAAAAGCGAGGACGTGCGGAGCGCGAGAAGTTCAGTACAGTCGAGGAGATGCTTGACGTGTTGGGATAGAGGTAAGAGTGCATAGAGCCATGTCCTTGTCATAGGGCGATCAGTGATCCTTGTTGTGCTTGTCTGGTGCCCACACGTCGCGCACACCAGATTCACGGCGTCGCCATCGCCCTCCACCCACGCAGTCTCTCGTACAGATGCATAGGATTGTCCATGGGGATCAATGTCGTGTGTGTGGAAGCGCGGGCTCAACATCGGAGACCTGCAGCAGCTATCTATGTTTAGGCGGATGGCCTACAAGGCGCAACGAACGCCTGCTTAACCGCGGAAACGCATCTGGTTTCCCTCCTTGTTATTATCGACGAGGAGGACCTCAGAGTCATCGGACCAGGCCTGGGAGGTTTCGCGGCGGATGTTGGGAGGGAGAAGACCGTTGGCGGTCGAGAGGCCCATGCTGTCCTGCTCGTTGTAGAGCGAGGCGCGCGCAGCGTCGGCCGAAGTGTGGACGGGCAGCGAGAGGAGCGAGTTCTTGGCGTGGGACATGGACATGATGGACTGGCGGTAGGCAATCTGCTCGTTGTAGTATTCCTGCAGCTTGACCTGGTTCTCCTCGCGGTGTCGCCTGTGAAGGAGCCAAAGGCCGGTCATGACGCCGACGAGACAGATGAGGATCGCGAGACCAATGACGACGTACACCCATGCCTTGGGCTTGAGAGGCTCGTCGGCTTCGCGGCCACAAGTTCCTGGTTGATTCTCTTTGGGGATGACACAGTTGTACGACATGCACTCCTTGTTGGCGGTGCATCCGTGACCCTTTGCGCTCTTCGGGAGACACTTGCTCGTCTTACCGTCGCAGTAGTTGTTCTTGCGGCAGTTGTCACGCGAAACCATGTACGAGAAGGTCGTGCCATCGTCCGCGATGCCTTCGTACCAGTTGTTGTCGAAGACACAGTCCTGGCCGACATCGACGTTGGCGTAACTGTGGTCAGCGGGGTTTCCAGGCGCTTGAGCCTACTAGCACTGGAAGTTGAGACAGATTGAACCGTTGATGTTGAGGTACGATGCGAAATCCTTCTGGTTAGGCGGGGGCTTGCACTGGTCTGGCGGTCAGCTCGGCCGCGCGGTTTGAAACCCACCATCGCGGTCCTTCTGGCACGGCCCTCCGACATCGTTCTGCGGCATGCACGCGCTTCCCTCGTCGGGGCAACTGGCGAGTTAGCAACTATGTCGAAGAGACTGAGTAAGACGTACAACTGGCCCTCTGGGCACAAGGGGGGCAACTGGTCATATGGAATGCCAGCGTAACCGAAAGGGAACTGCGAGGTCAATTTCGCTTACAGGCCCAGAGTCGCGTCGCAGATAGCATACCATGTCGCGCCGGCATCCCTTCTTCAGGCAGGTGTTGTCTGGGCCGCACCATGTCTGGGGGTCACAGTCGGTGATAAAGTTGTAGGTGGCCTGGTCGAGACGGTTTCGAGAAGGGCTGCGCGTGAGTGGGCGGCAACGCGGGGGTGGATGAAGTGGATCGCGACTTACTCGCATGGTTGCCCCTCTCCAGCCTTGTCGACTGCGAATGCTACTGTGGCTGATAGGGCGAGGATGGCCAGTTGAGTGAGGACCATCGTGTTTGGCAGTGGGTGTTGGCGGGGTAATGAAGTAATGAACGACGGAGTAACAGTAAAAAGAGTACGAACAAGTTTAATGATGGTGATGGTTGAGCGATGTGCGAAGACGAGGAGGAGTTGGGAGGACGAGGCAGTCAGTGGTGGTGGTGATGGCGGTGGCTGTGGTTTGGGTGGTGTGCGCTTGCTTAGGTGGCTCAGGGTCCTTTTGGCTCCTTTTGGCTGAGATGGCTAAGGGTAGAAGAAGCAAGGCAAAGGGCTAGGCAAATAATACAGAGGTGGGAGAGGGGACCACAAGGGATAGATCTGCGCATGTGAGATAACCCTGAGTCGTTTTCACTTGACTTTGCCCCCAAATAGAAAAGCCAAGGCACGCTAATTGGATCGCATCAGAACTTGATTAGAGAAAGACTTTGATTAGAATTGAGCTTTCTAATAAACATTCTGTTAAAGGATCCCTCATTAATGGGACAAGTGCCACGTGGTGTGGGGCTTTTTATTATCCTGCCCCACTCTTGAAATCGGTTTCACTCTATCTTTCCTGCCCCACTCTTCCGTCAATCGGAGCTGGCAGTCACCCACTCACCACTCACCCACTCACCCACTCACCCACTCACCCACTCACCCACTCACCCTACATACATACCTACACTCCCCACATCCGCCCGCCCAATTGCCCGATCTCCATCTGCCTGGGATATTCGGGCTTGGCTTGGAATTCGGCTTGGTCCCTTGTTTCTCTGCCAAAGTAAATGTTCCCCCTCCTCGCTCTGCAGATGTCGAACTTCCCCCGCCCCACTTCCCCCCCCATCCCTCCCCCCGTCACCCTCGGCCCCCGTCCAACCCCGCCCAACCACCCCGCTTCCATCTATCCACCGGCCACCGGGCCACCGGGCCACCGGGCCACCGATCCAGTCACCTATCAAGCTGCATTGCGACTAGCTGCCTGTACATGGACTAGCTGCCTGTACATGGACTAGCTGCCTGCACATGGACTAGCTGCCTGCACATGGACTAGCTGCCTGCACATGTCCGCCGCCACTAGGCCCACCCACCGGCCACCCAACGATGCCACACCCAATACCCAATGCTGTACCCCCTCACCCCCTGTCCACGCCGACGAAACTAAACAACCACCCCCCCCGAACAACTCCCTCCTCGAGACGCTACCCCACCCCACCGGTACCCACCCGTCACCCGTCATCACCCACCACTACAACCACCACCACTCACACCACCCACGTATTCGTCGCCACCATCACAAACACCTCCTACACCATCCACACCTTAATCCACTCGTCCACTCATCCTCTTTCATCCTCCCATCCACCACTTTAGACCCCCTATAGACTTCTTTCCAACCCACTCCGCGCCCCTCTTCCACCACCCCCCCAGCACGTGCATAGCCTTATCCCTCTCGAGGGAAATCGCTTCTCTACACGATGCTATCTCATCTCCTCAACAGCGACTCGACTCCTCCCTCCAAACGCCCCAATCTTCCTCCCTCATCTCCACCCACTGCCACCTCCATCACCTCCACTAATAATCGATCACCACTCAAGTTCCGTCAGTCCCTCTCTCCATCAAAACGTCCACGCTCCCCAGACCATGCACACAGATCAAACAACAACACCCCCTCCCGCACCGCCATAGGAAACCTCGTCAACTCGACAAACCAACCACCCCGCACTGCATCCCGCGGACCTTCCCGCGTCGTCTCCCCATCCGGCGATACCCAGGACGAAGATGCAGCCATGGCCGTGGACGCGCAGCTGGGCGATGACGACGACGAGCGCGAGGTCGGCGACGCTATCGACGTCGACGAAGAAGGGGAAGACTTGGACGACGACGACGATGACGATGACGACGACGAAGATGACGACGAAGACAGCGAGGACGAGGAGAGCGATAGCGACGACGTGAGTCAACACAAAGCTAGCTAGCGACGCTGGTTGAGAGTGATCCGACGGCACCGAGCTAGGAACCAAACTGACGAGCCCAGGATGTAATCGCGTTAGACGGTCCAGAAGGCGGCGACATCAACCTGGGCGTCAAAACCGAGCCGACTGAGGCAGCCGAGACCAATGGCGAAGCCAAGGACGAGGGGGAGGCCGAGAAACCAAAGAAGCGCCGTCGCCGCTCCCCATCGTCCGACATTGACCTTCCTCCACCACCTCCACCCATGCCGACCATGCGCCTCGAGGTCGAATTGCCCGAGGATAGCACACTCGAATGGAACTTCTTCCAAGAGGCCATCGGGGCTGGATACGATATCATCCCTGATCCATTCCTCATGGGCAACGAAGGGTTACTGGACAAGCTGGAGAACGGTGACGAGGCTGCAGAAGGGGGAGGCGAGATGCCCGGCCCAGATCCTTTCGGAGGACCAGGCTTTGGCGACGAGGCCGCGGATGCAGAGGCCATGGCGGCGCGCCTCGAGGCTAAATGGGCTAACTATGGCAAGTCGGGCAAGCAAAAGCTCATAAAGAAGGTGAGCTGCTCAGTTCAACCTTCTCAGCTGACATCAGTCGACCAAATCGGGACGCGCCAAGCCGCGCGAGCTGTACGACCTGACAGACGACTTCATCGATGACTCGGAGGTGTACATTGACCGCCCCACGCACGTCGCGCGTCCCAAGAAGGAGGGCTTCTACGTGCATCAGGGTCCGCTGGAGCTCATGGAGGAGTAGGTCCGCTCGAGTGCCAGCGCTAACGTGCAGGGAGGTGGGGTCGGGCAAGGCGAGAAAACCGCGCGTGCCCAAGCCTGCCAAGACGCCTCGCGAAGTGCGTCCCAGTCTGTCGGCGGCACTGCGGGCCAAGTACAAGCCCAATCCCGGACAAGCATCCCAGGTCATCTACCTCGGCAGCGACGAGGAGGATGGTCCGCCCGTTCGTTACCGTACGTCCGCATCTCCTTCCTCGCTGACTCCAGGTGCGCGTTCTCCATCACCGCCCGGCGGCGATCCCACTAACGGACACATCAATCGCGCTCTGTTTAAGAACGCTCCTCACGAGGAAAAGTATCTCCCACCTTACTCTCAGTTCCCGGACGAGGTGGCACACGCGCTGCGCTCGCTTCGCCGCGCAAGTACAGGCCGTGAGTTGTGTAGTGTTTGCCATAGTCAGCTCACGCCAGACCACTGGGATCTCGCCAACAAGGGCCGGTTCCCGGAGCACCTGAAGGTGCCTTTGCAGCGTGCGGGCGAAGCGGCGTTCCACATGGACATGCTCTGCGTCGTCGACAAGGAGCCCACCGACAGCCGCTACGAGGACTTCAAGGAGAAGGCGTTCGTCCAGGCCCTGTGCAGCATGCTCCCGTACAACAAACTCACTCTCGGGGTATGTCCACTCCTCTTCGCGGCGCTGACGATAGAAACTGGTTCTCAAGCTCTGCTACACCGAGTACTGGAAGTGGCTGCAGGCGTGTGAGGAGGAGGGCCTTACGCAGTGGCGCGAGGTGCTCGCACCGCACATTGACCAGATGCACGAGGACTGGGAAACGCAGAAACGCGAGCACCAGGCAAGACAGGATGAGCAGGAGCTCGACCAGGAGGCGGGCGAGAAGACGCCCAAAAACGAGCTCAAGCGCATTCCGTACTTTGCGCAGGACCAGGACCTGAAGGACATCTTCCGCCAGCTCGTCGAGAACACGCAGGAGATGGTCGAGATCAACAAAAAGATGGAGTGGGTGTTAGCTGTCGTCGTCATCGTCGCGTACTCAGCTAACGTGCAGGGAGTGGGGCCAGCCGATCCAGGGCCAGTCGAGCGAGCTTAACATGCGCAAGATGCTCTACAACAAGGTGAGCTATGAATCTATGCCCGTAGCTCACGCCAGATCATTAAGATGTACCCCGAGGACTTTATGACTTCGCTCCACCTATCGCGGCAGTTTACAAACTACAAGCGCTCGGGCCACGGGGCGGCGATGGCGGCAGCGCGCAAGTTGGAGGAGGCGGCAGAGCAGTAATGTACAGTCGAGATGTGTGTGGGGTCCTAGTGACATGTATGTAATCGTGCGTGAGACAGAGCTCTGCCACATCAACTTGCTGCAGATCCCGCGCGCCGTCGTCGCGTCCTCGTTGACGTGCTTCTTGCAACCGTGCGGAGATGTGTTGCCTCGACGGGTGACGAAATCGGTTTTGCCCAGCGCTCAGATATCTATTCAAGGAACCATCGACAACTTCACTGACGCCTACAACCGCACACACGGCGGCATAACCATACATGATCTACTCCAATACTCGCCGCGGTAACTATACAGCCTCCACCTCGCCCCCACGCACCGCCCCAGGCCCAAACTCGTGCCACCGCGGATTGAACTGGACGTCTGCAGTCAGCCTCTCGCTCTCCGCGACCCCGCACGCCGTACGCACCAAGATTGAGCCCGCCGTAGAGGTACCCGTTGAATCTGGCAATCGCTTCGCCCGCGGACGTCGCACTCGTGAACTGCACAATACCCTCGTTCATCCCCGCGCCCTCAAGCACCTCGGCATAGACCACAGGCGCGACCGTCTCGAACAGCTCCACAAGGTCCGAATGCGCCGTTTCGCGAATAAGCTACCGTTAGAAGAAGCAGCGGAGCGACTCACGTTCCCGACCCATATCTGCGGGCTCGGCTCGGCCGGCGCAGGCGCGGGCTCCTCCGCCTGCGGTTCTTGGTAGCCAGCGTACCCGTTCACACCCGCCCCAGCACCGCCAGCACCGCCGGCACCGCCAACCCCGCCCATTCCCCCAACGGCTGGGGCGTTGGCAAAGCCCTGCTGGAAGCCCCCGCCGCCAAAGCCTGGCCGCGCGTTGAAGCCGCCCCCGAATCCCTGGTTGAAGGCCGGTGGACCGAACCCGCCCCGGCCGCCAAAGCCGCCGCGCATCCCCCCGCGCATGCCCCGCGGCGGACCACCGCGCATCCCTCCGCGTCCGGGCATGTTCGCGAACCGGTCCTCCCGCACCTCCAGGATGCTCCCGTTCCAGTCGAACCCGTTGTACTTTCCTGGCGTTAGTCAGACCCTAGAGATCGCGGACGAGACGCCGACGAGAGACTAGCCCCTCGCACTCACTTATCGCTGCCTGCGCACCGGCGACGTCGACGAATACGACCGTACCGTTCCCCTTGGGTCGCCCGTCTGGCGTCATGCCCACGTCGGCGCGTATGACCTCGCCCGCGCCGCGCATGAGATCCTTGAGATCCTGCCAACTCGCACCGGGGGGCACGTTGTTGACGAAAATGTTGCGGTTGGCCGACCCGCCGCCGAACGTCTGTGCCTCGCCGAGCGCCATCCCCATGCGCCCCGGAATCGGGGGTGCGCCGAAACGCGCGTGCTCCTCCCGATCCTGCCGTCAGTGTCTGCCTGAACCAGCGCTGTCTTGCGAGCTGAGCCCACGACTCACCGGACGCAGGAAGACCGGACGGCCCATGAACATCGTCTCGCCGAGATCAGCCATGGCGCGGCGCGCCTGCTCTGTAGTTGCAAACTCGACTATGCTCCTTATCAGCTGGCTGCGTTGGCCTCGGCGACTCACCCGCAGCCCTTGGACACGCCCTGCGGCGTCACCAGAATCTCTGAGAAGACCACGTCTCCGCCAGCTGAGTGTCAATTGTTGCTGCTCGGTCATTCATGAGAGGGTATGAGGAGTAGTAGTCGGTCACATGCACAGAGGCCAATGCAGTCTGGAAGTCCAATCCCATCCCATCAAGCTCAATGTCCAGTCCAGGTCTCAGAATGCCAAACATCCTTCCAAGCCAAAGCCCCAAGTCCCATCCAGTCTCCAGGCCCCCGCCAGGCCGCTCGAGTGTCCCTCCAGATGCCGTTCCAGCCCAGCCTCCGTCTCCACCATCTGTCTTCCCCCACAGTCTTCTCCTTCCATGTGCGCGTTCCTCCGTCTCGCCTCGTTTCCGCCTCATGTTCCCAAGCCCCTCCCACTCTGCCCTTCTTCGCTCTCTTCCAGCGCCCACCTCCATTTCCTGTTGGAACGCTCGGTCGACTCGGATCGCAGCCCGAACGCGGTCAAGGACTTGGAGACTTGGACCTGGACCTGGACTCGCAGTGACTCCTCCCTCTCCTCGCCACCCTCCGTTCCACAAACTCACCTCCAGACATGAACCGCTGCAGATCCTTGTACGTGACCTCATACTTGAGGTTGCCGACATAAAGGCGGTTCTCGCGGCGGCTGACGCGCGCATGCGCGTCGGCCTCGAAAGCGGGCGCGTTCATCGGGCCGCCTGCACTCTCCCACGTGGGCTGGGACGTCGACCACCGCCGGCGGTCCCTCTCCCGCTCGCGGTCGCGGTCGCGATCGCGCTCACGGTCGTCCCGTCGCCTGTCCCTGTCGCGATCACGGGGGTCGTCGCGGTCGCGCGAGCGCGATCGCGCACGGTCGGGGCGGTACAGGTCGTCCTCGCGGTGGGAGGGGCGGCGCTCGCGCTCGCGCCGCGGCGAGCGGGACCTCGAGCGTGTGCGGCGCTGCAGGGGAGGTCGTATAAAGCGATGGGAAAGAGGTGGAGGCCAAGCGAGCGCGTCAGCATCCATCCACGCGTCATGCCGCCTGACTTACCCGTTCGCTGCGGCGGTCGCGGTCGCGTTCACGGTCACGGTCGCCGCGGTCGCGGTCCCGGCTCCTGCTGCGCTCACGGTCGCGCTCACGGTGGTCGTCGCGGTAGTCACGCTCGTCGCGGTCGCGATCCCTGCTCTCGCGGCGTTCGAGCCGCGCGTCTGGGATCAGCTTCTCATCCCGATACCGTGTATGGCCGCATCCGCGGAAACACCCACCGTCGCGGTCGTCGTCCATTATGGATGGATGCTAGATTGCACGATGGCAAAACCAGGATGGATTGTCAATAACATGATCAGTCACACCCCACGCGAACCGCCGGCGACGCGGCGTTCGGAATTCACCGAGTGTGGCGCCATCGGCACAGTGCGAGACCAGACTACACAACCGAGTTCATACATGCCATGCACAATGCTCTACAATTCCTATCTCGTTATGACGTCGTCGCGGGGTCCGGCCTAGTGGTGATGCTGCTTGTTCTGGTGGCGTTTCAATGCGTCTTGCCTGGTAAAGTACTCGAGACACACCTTGCAGCGAATGCGTGGCTTATCTCGGATCGTCTTCCACAGCAGGGCCTTCTCCTCGGGCAGCTTGCCCTCGGTGACAAGGTCGCCTTCTCTTCGCGCGTGGCGCGCCATGTGACGCGGGATATCGTACTTGCGAGTAAACACATCGGGACAGCGCTGGTACGGTGGGAGCGGGTTGACGTATTCGCACTGCACGCCGCCAGCCGGGATGACGGGCTTGGAATCGGACGTGCCGCTCGGCCGGCGGGCCTTGGGCTGGGTCTTCTTCGCCGCAGGGCTCTCCTTGCCCGGTGAAGGAGAGGTGCCGGGTGGAGCAACCGGTAGAGTCGCGCGCACGCGAGCCTTTTGCTTGCCCTTGTTCGAGTTGCGCCGGTTCCGCTTCTGCCCGCCCTGGTACTCGCTATCGGATGCGCTGTTCGCCGACTCGATGTCCGACGCATTGTCGCTTGGTTCGCTCGGCGCGGTGCGTAAAGAGGCGTCAGGGGCCTCGGGCTTGATCTCGCTCCGTCGCCGCTTCTTTGGCGGCTCCGCCGACCCGTTATCCTGCGCTTGCCCATCACTCAGCGTGCTCTCGTATCCGGGCGAGTTGTTGTATTCCAGTTGCTTGTCGCGCGATGGAGCAGAAGGCACAGTGGTCTGGCGCCATTGCGCCACGGCCTCGGCACCAATCCTGCGCTTGATGTCACGTCTGTTTCTTTCGTGATGCTCTGCAGCTGTGATTAGGAGATCCAATCCACTCGCGGAGGAAGAGGAAGGACTGCCCTCACGGTTGGGTCCACCAACTGTCTGGTCGTCATCGTCGTTGTCCGCTGATCCGTCGGCTGCAGGGGCAGCGTCTTGGCTCGAGGTGTTAGGCAGGCCCTTTGGCTGCATCGCATTCGGCGTCGCCGGCCCGTTGGACGGCAGACGATTGCTGTTGCGCCGGGGCGAGCTGACCTTGCGGTTGGTCGTCGCCGGAGGAGGCATCTTGGAGTTGGCGGCACCGGGATTGGTATAGTAGAACGGGTAGTTGTCGGGGAAGTTGGTGTTGGTTGGCTGTGATGCGCGGTTCACCCATTGGACAGAGGCAAAGTATTCCGACTCCTCGGACGAGGTCGACGAGCCCGAGGACACAAAGGAGCCGCCAGTCTTCAGATCGCCTCTCTCGCCGCGAGGGTCAGTGCCCGGCCGACGTTGGACGAACGCCGAGAACGACCGTGGAAGCTCGTATTGGTTTCCACTAGGCGTGCTTGGCATCATGTTGCCGAGGTTGCGCGCCTGGATGACGCTGGCCGTACCGTTGATAGCACGCACCGCCTCATCCGTCTGCGCGAGCTGCTTGGCAATCGTCTCGTCGTCGGCTGCAATGCGCGCGTCGCCATCCTCATCTTCCGACGAAACAGGGTAGTTTGGGAAGCCTTCCTGGTTATACTGTGATCCCAGGGTCGCAGGGATGCCCATGCTGGAGACGAATGACTCGGTAGAAGTCGAGCGGGCCTTTGTCCATCGTGAGGGGCGGGACATGTGTGATCCGTTAGAGGCGGGTGCAGATGGGGTCGCAAAGGCAGGTGTTGTTTCCGTCGACTTGGGCTCCTCGGTGATCTTCTGGCTGTGGAGGATCGCCGTGCGCATGTCGTTCGCAGGGGTTGCCCCACCTTCTGACGATGCCGACTGTTCCTTGCTCGGCGGCGCGGATGCGTCAAGGACACTGGGAACGCGAAGGGGTGGGAGTGGCTGAGGGGCTGCGATCACCGGTCTCTGCACAGGTTCGTCTTCGCTGCTCATCGTTGGAGTGGGGGACGGGGGGCGAGCGAGTCGCCCAGGCGTAAGGAGGTAGGGGACGGGGATTGCGTCCGGCGAGAGGAGGCGAGGACAAACAGTCTGCCAGCCAGAGTAGAGGGAGGATGGCCAGGAGGTGTAGTCGTAGTCGTAGTCTGAGAACATTGGGTAAGCAAGTGGATTGGGTGATAGAGGTTGCGCCGCCATAGCGTGCGTTGCGTTATGATACTTGCCTCGGGGAGGAGTGGGGAGTAGCTGGGGTAGCTAGGGGCGATGACAGCTCGGAAGCAAGATGAGGACGGGGTTTGCAGTGCTTCTTGACTGAGCGTTTCGGTGACACGTGAGGATGAAGTTTGCGTTGATCGGGTGTTGAGGCGTTGTGGGGTGTCGCAGGGGTGTTACGAGGAGGGGTGTGACTGTGACGAAGGGGATGAGAAGAAGAATGAGAGAGAAGTGGAATGGGGCTTGGGGTTATAGATGAGAGAAGTGATAGAAGGATGGAGAGAGAGAGAATGAGTTGAGAGAGAGAGAGCGAGAGATCTTTGAGAGGATGAGGATGAGGATGAGGATGAGGAGGAGGATGAGTAGAGGTTACGAGGAGAGAGGGGCCAGTCGGACAAGCGGAAACAAGCTGTTGGGCGGCGAATTGACGAAGGAGCCAACCTCGCTCCCACCCTGGGTGATGAAGCGGGATCAAATTTGGGTGGCAACTTGACCAGGGTCCGACCTTTGGGGGGTGGCAAATTCCTATTTGCTGCTCCTTTTTTTTTTCCTTTTGATGCTTTTTGCCACCCAACAGCCAAAATTTGATTCCGTCAGTCTGTCAGTTTCCTCCCCCAGCACATTCGAACATGTACTCCTCGCTCTCCTCTCTCCTCTCTCCTCTCTCCTCTCTCCTCTCTCCTCCTCATCCATGCATGATACAACAAGCTATGAACAGCAACTACACACTATAATAGACACTAGACATCATCCCCTCTCATCCTCATGCCCTATGTCCTCTTAGTGCTGACGCACCGCTGTCCGACAGACATGGCCACAACCCGACGGACACACGCTGGTCACAACGAGCGTACCTCCCTCCGTAACCTCGCTGCTACTCCCGTCCGGAGTCACGAGCTCAACTCGCTTGAGACGCGCAGCCATCCCGGACGAATCGTACGACGTCGCCTGCAGTCCGCTTACGCTGGAGGTGTAAGACGCTGCTTGCTGCGACGACAACCGTCGCCCGCCCGGACTGGGCGATGGTGCCCGCGACGAGTCTGGCGCAGCAGCGACGATTGTCGTCTTGCCTGCGTCCACTGATGTCAGCCGACCAGAAGCTAACACAGGCGAAAGGCCGTCGATACTCACTGTAGTACAGTCGCATGCACCGTTGGTGTCCTCCGTGTCGACACTTGTTACAGCTCATCCAGAGACCTTTGACCGGCTCCCGGCTGCCGTCAG
The DNA here is from genome assembly GCA_023629975.1 of Cutaneotrichosporon sp. PL3408A. Classification (NCBI taxonomy): domain Eukaryota; kingdom Fungi; phylum Basidiomycota; class Tremellomycetes; order Trichosporonales; family Trichosporonaceae; genus Cutaneotrichosporon; species Cutaneotrichosporon sp. PL3408A. The sequence goes on from JAMAMB010000005.1 coordinate 141,507, forward strand.
CTGCTGCACGGCACTGGAATACTCACCATACCGTACAGATCTTCGCCGCGCGACGGCACTTGGCGCACCACCAGAACGTCTTTGTATCCGCCGTGTCCTCGAGTGACCCAGTCGACTTGCCGCACCTGGAGCAGTATTGCACGTGTGTGATCCCGTCTTGCCCCGGCAGTGTCTGCGCGGCGAGAATATCCGCATATCGCCGGCAGTATGCCTGTGGGATGGCGAGATGGTGCGACTCAAGCATGTCTGTGTGAGCTCAAAGATGCACCTGAGAACTTACCGAGATATGTGTCGAGGACGCGCTCGACCTGTTTCTGCGGGAAGGGCACGACAGACGAACCGACAATATACAGCACCGTCGCTAGCTGCACTTCTCCCTGCTGTCAGTCTAGCACCAGCGCCGTCGACTCACATCATCCACATACGCCTGCCACCAGTCGAGGAACGACTTGCATCGCGAATCGCGGTACTCGTCCCACTTATCCGGCGGGAACGCATCCTGCACGCGGCGGGAAATCGCAGCCGGCTGGAGCTGATGCCCCGTTTTGTCAGTAAGTGAGGGCCGCTGGCTCTCGCGTACGGAGCCCGTCGCGCTACGCCGCCCATTCGCCGCTGCACCACCTCTAGTCGGCGAGGGCGGCCGTGTGCTCTGCGGTGTGGAACGGGAGGAGCGGGTGGATCTCGCTGACCTAGGCTTCGTGCCCGCCTTGGACGGGGCAGCCGCAGCAGCCTCGAGCGCAGCGGAGATACCGTAGGGATCGGGGAAATCCATGTCGGCGACGGGAGTGACCGCGTCGTCGTCGTCCGAGAGCGGCGTCTCGAAGCCAAGCTTCTTTGGGCGCACCACGCCGCTCGAAAGCAGGGATCCAGAGGCTCCTGATACCCCGCGATTGATATTGGGTCTGGCGGTATCAGCGGCCGTGGGAGGGATAAACGACTTGAAGCGACTGGCTTGGGGTGTCCTTGGGCCTTCGGAGTCAGGCGACCTCGAACCATCAGACCCCTCAGGGGATGCCGTGAGCTCGATTATTTCCTCGCCAGGCATCAGGGGGATGCCGGGGAAAATGGCACCGTTGACCGTCTCATCGGAGGGTCGCCTTGTGTCGACCCCCGTAGGCGAAGGTGGCCGGGGCGGGGCGGCGACAGTTGACTGCGAGAATACCGCTTCGTTAAAGATGTTGTCGTTCGTCCTGCCGAACTCCTCCATGATCCCCTTGAGGAAGTCCCATGCGCGCGCATCATCCGTCCGACTGCACATAGCAGCGACGTCGCGGTTCCAACGACACACCTCGACGGGGGTGGCGCCCTCGAGTCGATAGTGGTTCGCCATGTACGCAAACTCCTCCTCGTCGACCCAGCCCAGCGGCACAACGCCCATGGCCTGGACTGGCTCATAAGCCTTGTCGCTAACACCCTTGCGATGTCTTCCAACCTGCCAGTGGGCGGAATACTCTGATTTCCTGTCTGTCAGTCGGACATGCGGCTGCGCCACTCACACATCGTCGAAGGGGATCTCGCCCAGCTTGAAACGGTCAATGGCATAGGCGACTTCGCCCTTTGGACTAAACGCCACGACCTGCCGCGGAATAGTCTCCAGAGGAAGCGTCTTGGGCGCAACCCGGCTATGGAGGTCGATCTGCACCAGGCCGCCATTCTGGTAGCACGCCACGACAGTGTCCTCGTCCTCCCAAGCAGCAGCGATGGCCGTGCTGTCGTGCCCGGGAAGAGCGTACTTGGCAATATAGTGCCGCCGGACATCCCACACTTCCAACGACGAGTCGGATTCGAGAGGTAAGGACGGGGGATTTTCTGGCCTGTTGGAATCTGGCGACGCCGTCGCAGTCATTTGGTCCCACGGAACGACAACGAGCTCGGTTGGATGAGACGGCCGCCAGTTGACATGCCGAATCGGATACGCTGTGTGCAGGACATGTGCCGGGGCGGCTCCTTTGTCCCATGGTTGAGACATGTCCCAGATCAAGCACTTCAGCACTGCCCACACCGCAACAACTCACCTGGACGGACCTGTCGCTGCCGGCACTTGCGAGCCATCCTTGACCAGGTGGAGCATAGTCCTCGCCCTCCTTCCACTTGAGGTCCATGACCGCCTTGGAGCCGTGTGCACCCCACAACTTGCCGACTGCCTTGCCCGGCACGCGGTTGTCGTAGCGGAAGAGACCGCCCGTTTCCGTACCCACAACGAACTGGGTCGGGTCGTCGAGGCAGAGACCAATAGCCCCTATGGACGAGCTGTGCTTGTAGTGTTTCCTATTAGCGGGCTCTGCGGCACGCAGGTCCTGGGAGGGTCAGCAAGATAGGACAGATACCGCGAATGGGATCTCTATCTCGTGACTCACCCACAGTCTAACCTGACCCTCTTGCCCTCCTGTGATGACCATGTGTGCATAATTCGGCATCTTGGACGCGCGGATAACATTGACGGCACGGGTGTGGCCGCCACCAACCTCGCGATCGAGCTTGCCTCGCTCGACGTCGAAGATCATCCAGTTGACAGAGGGGGTGGCGGTCACGATCTTGTTCTCGAAGTCTGCGGTCAGCTCCGTCGCAGCAGTCGCTCACTTCCAACACCCCAGTCGACGTCGTTGACACCCTTGCCTGGCCCCCAGGATGGGCGCCAGAAATTCACAACCTCATGAATGCCCACGCCGCCCGGCCCGCGCCCCAACGGCGCTCGTCCAGGCTTGGCCGACGCCGGGTCCCCATCTGCTGGATTCGATATCTCCAGCACTCTCAAGTCTGGCCGTCAGCGCAATTCCAACCCGAGACATACACTGGCTTCCGCCGACAACGTATCGCCCCTTGGGTCCCTTGGCCATGCAGTTCAGGCGCCCGGTCGCCGCCGGTCCTGCCGAGTTGCGATTCGGTCTCCCGGTTTTGGGCGCGCACGCCGCCATGAGGTTGATGCGGAGCGAACGATCAGGCCCCCTGTGGACATGGGCGGCAGGCGTGGAAGCGCCAGTTCGTTTCCGACTATCGCCCGAGTGGGTTGACGAAGGTGTCGTCGCTTCGTACCGTGACTGGGAGTAGGTTTGGGACAGAGATCGGGCGTGACTGTGGGGTCGTGATCGCGCACTGCTAGCGTCGACATCAGAGTGCGAGCGATCAAGGGAAGGCGGGGGCGAGGGAAATCGAGTTGCGCGGGGATCGTCGTAGATTGACCGTGCGCCATTCACATTCACGCTCAAGGACAGGTGTCGTTCGCGCCCGACAGGCGAGGTCGCGCCCGTCGTCGAGTCCTGAGGGGTGTGGTTCGCAGTCGATCCCTCGGACCCGGCGGAGCCGGGAATGGAGCTGGGGTGAGTGGTCGCGCTGCGGGACGAAGCGAAGAGCTCCAAATCCGGGATGCGACTTACGGGTAGAGGGCGTTGGTGATTCGATTCATTGTGCCCCCTCAATAGGAATGGAGAGGAGTGCGGTGCGAGAGGGGGAGGCAACGGGGGCGACGCGGGCGACGGGACCGACGAGGGGTGCGAAGGGGACGAAGGGGAGGCACCGACGTGTCACTAGATGACACTGATGCACCGATGCACCGATGCGCGCGCACGTCTCAAATTAATAGCAAACGAGGTAACCTCGTCTCGATGCCGTCTTTCTTGCCGCCGTCCTCGCCGCGGTCTCGATGACGACCCTTCACATTGTGGTTGGGCCGCTCGTGTGGGGATGAGGTCAAGCGAGGACGGAGATGAACAGGCAAACTCCGTTTGAAATGAAATATCAAACACGTGACCGCTTACCCTCCTTCGGTCAAAGCCAGAAGCATGCAATGTAACCAGTCACCAAACCGTGGGTTACTTGGCATCCTTCTTACCATTATCCAAACAGCAGAAAACAATGCCGCCTCCTCCGAGCACAACGCAGGGTGGTTCCAACTTTGACAAGAGTGAGTCGTCGTTGCGCGCAAGACGTCCGCTCTGCCGTGTCGCTTTGCCCAACCAGGACGGCAGTTCCGTCAGCTGCCCAACAACATCGGTTAGCTGACCAGCAGTGAAGATGGGCTTCCTCATGGGAGGCGGTGTCGGTCTCACCATCGGCTTCATCTTTGTGAGTGCGTGTGTGCTGCGCCACCCCAGCACCATCCGCTGTGTAGGCGCCGGACGGTGTCCGAAACCGGCTCAGCTAGTCAACATGTGATTCAGCTGACAACAGGGCTCGTTCTCCATCCTCCGGTGAGACACCGACGCGGTGGCGGTCTGTCAGTGTCTATTCTTGCTAACCATAGTGCTGGTCCGGGTCCGCGCGGCGCCTTGGCCACGCTGGCGCAGTACATGGGCTCGTCCGCCGCTACCTTCGCATTCTTCATGTCGATCGGTTCGGTAAGTTGCGGCCTGACCTGTTTCATCGCCGGCATGTTTCATCCTTGGCTGTGGGAAGGAACGTACCGTGTCGACTGGCGCGGCGGAGAACTTCCAGCGCCAGGGACGACCAGCGAGACACAGCGCAACGTCGAACGCTGACAATAGGTTATCCGTACAGAGGAGAAGTACGCACACGCGTTGCCTGCTCGGGCATCGACGCGGATCCACGCCGGTCCATCCCCGTGGACCGCGGCCTACCGCGACGCCATGGCCCGCAAGGCCAAGGAGCTCTAGTAGGAGAGAACATGCAGCATTGTTATCTTCTACACAGGGGCTGAGGAAGACCGAGGAGTCTATAGGCAAGGCTGTGATAAGCGCTCAAGTTCGCAGTGGCTAGATTGCTTCATACAACTGAAACTCAATCCACGGAGTGTATGACGTACAGCTCTCGTGGCTCACTCTTGTGACATTGAACGTCCCGTCGCATCTAGTTCTGACAATCTACAACGTACACTCTATCTCTTACTCGACGATGGGCTCGCCATCATCGTCGAAGGCCACAGGCACCCCAGTGCGGAACGAGTGCGTGAGCGCATGAGCGATCTTGGCAGCCATGAACGCATCCTCCACCGTCGTCGGCACAGGCCTATCATCCAGCACAGCCTCCACAAACGCGTTCAGCTCGTTCGCAAACGCCTCGCGGAACCGCTCGTAGTACGTCGGGTGGCTGAGCGTCCGCACACCGTACTCGTCCCGGATCTCGAGCCGGTTGACGCTCGGATTCCCGTTAATCACGGCCTTGCCCCGCGTGCCGAAGAGCTCAGCGACCGTGTCGTGCCCATGCGTGCCTGTCCGGCTGAGGTGGATCATGACACGCGACCCGTTCTCGAACTCGACAATCCCCAGCCCGTTATCGCAGTCCCCCGTGTCTGCCAGTTCCGGGTGGCGCACATTCGTCCCCGACGCAAAGACGCGCGTGACCTCCTTACGGGGATTCGGGAGACCCTCGGTCGTGTTGAGCAGCCAGCGCGCCAGGTCGATGTCGTGGATCCCGCAGTCGATGAAAATGCCCCCAGAGGCTTCAGAGTATGCGACGAAGAACCCAGACTCGTCGTACCGGTCACATGTAGACGATTTGAGCATGTACGGTTTGCCCAGCGCGCCGGCATCGAGCATCGCCCGCGCTTCGCGGAAACTGTCGTCGAAGCGGCGCGACAGGCCCATCATGACCTTGACGCCTGGGGCGGCTGCAGCCGCCTCGACGACGGGACGCGACTGCTCGATGTCGACCGAGATGGGTTTCTCGAGGAGCACGTGCTTGCCCGCCGCTATGGCGTGGAGCGCGAGCGGCGCATGCGTCGATGTCTCGCTTGCGATGATGACTGCGTCGATGTCGGGAGATGAGAGCACATCCGCGGGATCTGTGGAGGTGCGCACGGGCGGGAGCTCGGTGAGTGCCCTGTCCAGGGCGGCCTGTTTCGCGTCGACAATGGCGACGAGTTCGGCGCGGGGCGCGACTGCGGCCTGGAGTCAGCCAGGGCAGGACTCGCGGCTCACGTTTCGCGCGTGGCGCAGGCCCATCCGCCCGACGCCGAGGACTGCGATGCGGAGCTTGCGTGGGACTGGTGCGCTGGAGTCGACGGTCATGCCTGGAGGATGTGAGTGGGACCCCATCGCGTTCTGAAGATTTATACGACAAGAGCAACGGTGTGCTGGATGTTATATCGCTGTGGGGAATACGCGTGGTCCAACGGCAATCAACGGTTGGCAAGCGGAAACCCTCCGAGACGTTCTCGGTACACCCTGGCGTTGGGGGACTTCCACAGAGAGCTGGGCAGAGTCCTTCCACCGAGGTCTCATTACTCTGTTACGAACGAGGTACCCCGGCGCAATGGACGCCGAGAGCGGGAAATCGACCGAGATCTGAGTACTTTGAACGCCGAGTCGAAAGCCGATTCGGACGGGTGGAGGTGTTCACCTCCAAATGGCATGTCGTTGTCTGTAGGATCACTCCTTCGCCTTCTTGACTCCGAGTGAGTGAACCTCGACACAGCTGTGAGCGATATCATGGGAATCATGTTATCGTGTACTTGCCAATGAATAGGTTGTGCGCAATTGCTCTGGCCAATACATAAGCCCCGGCAGCCAGACTCTCCTCACGTACCAACGATTCCGACTCACCCCATCCACCACCAAGGCCAGAAGCAAGCCAGACAGCGCGCACCCGTGCCGCGAGGATCCGCCAAAATGACATTCCGCCAGCACGACCTTGTGGCTGGCAAGGCTGTATACAGCGAGCCAGTCTGCGTGTAGTGGGTTACAGTCGTGAAGCAAGATGCGATGCAAGCCCAATTAGGGCAAACCCCCAAGCGGCCTGCCGACGTCAAGCTCGCCCGAAAGGTCTTCTAATGAGCTGTAAGCCAATCTGGCGTCTCAGTGCCACACCAGCTCACGCGAGACTTCACGCCGTGCACAATGCCCACAGCCACTGCCTGCAAGAAGTCGTCGAGAAACATACCTCGCTCAACAATCAGATTAGCAGGCTGTAGAGGAAATTAACCGGTTCACGTTTCGGCAAGTTTATGTCTAGTCAGCCAATGTGATAAACCTGCCGGCTGCCCAACAAACCCACTTCGCTAACATCTCATCACTCATCCCCGCTTCGCTTCGCCTAGGTGGGGCGACAATGTCGGGTCCAGATCGAGTGGAGAGGAGCTCCAAGACCTCCGGCGCAAGCTGCGACCGCTGCCGGAGCAGGAAGGGTATGTGTTGCGCGTTCGGAGTGTTCGGGAGGTTACCATTTGCCCTGCTATCAGCCCTCCGTCTCGACATGGCCGTCGTCTTCACCGTCCTCTTCACCCCCGTCGTCATATTCATCATTGTCACTGTCGCTGCGTTCCTACTGGCCTCGGAGCGGGCTAGCCAGACCTGCCGCCTGTCGCTGGTCGCAGTGGTCCGGCTCGACTGATCGGCTGGATTTGGACGGCAGCAGGAGACTGACGCAAGTGAAATGCCAGACGCTCAGCGACGACGAGCTCGTCCGCGCGCGGGAGCGCGGTGTCGGGAATCGTTGCAAGGGGTGCTTTCTCGCCGACAAGGAATGCACCCACGACTATGTGCACAAGAAACCGGGACGTCCGGTGGGGTGAGTGTTGAACGCCAGCACCGCTGATCAGGAGCGCGAGGGGGGCGCGCCGACGGCCGCCAACATCCTCATCAGGACGATCTACGACGCCGCGCCTGAGTGACTACGGCGGTCACTTCTCACCCGGCTCCGTCACCAATTCGCTCGGCGCCCCGCTTGGCCTGAGCGATTTCCAGCTGACAGGCGGCGAGGCGAGCAACGGTCCTGCGTCGGGCTCGATCTTCGGGTCAGCACGGAATGCGCTGTACCCGACCTACTCGTATCCCCCTCCTCAGCCGCTGCTGGAGCCTACTGAGCCCAGTCTGGCGAACTTGGACTTGGGGCTTGGGGGCGAGCTTGAGCGCATGCTTGCTGGCGCTGAAGCAGGGAAGGGGTCCTCGGCAATTGCGAAGCACGGCGAGGGGCTCATTCCGTCCAAGACTCCGGGCAATCCTCTAGCACTAGAGGCGGGGGACAGCGGTAATACCAGTATAGTCCACCCAACAAGTGGAGCGCCGACACCCTGCAGTGGGCCTGTTCTGGAGGCCCCAGTCGAGCTTGGCCCCGCCACTCAGCAAGGCTACTCCATGGACGACGTGCTCGCCTGGGTGGATGTGTGCTTCTTCATCTCCCTGTTTCTCAAGGACCAGCATTGCCTCGTGCCGGTCGTCCACAAGCCGACATTCAGTCAGGACATGGTGAATCGGCGCGATAAGCGCGATGCCGCGTTCCGCGGCCTCTTGTGCAGCATGATCGCATTTACCATTTGCCAGAACCCCATCTCGACGATGACTGACGGATACGAGCACCCACGCCTCGTCGCCATCCTGCACCGGTGCACCAAGGCCGCGGATGCCATTCGGCACCGGCAGCGCTTGAGCCCCAGCCTCATCCTCCTCGCTTCAACCCTCCTCGACTGGATCACTGCACAGGCGGTAGGCAATGCCCAGATGTGCGACCTCCTCATCGCGGAGACGACGAGGCTGGCCCACGCGCTGGGCCTGAACGAGTCGACCCCCAGGGCAGGCGCGAACGCTGTCGAGCTCCAAATCTGCCGTCGACTTTTCTGGATTATCTACAACAAGGACAAGACGGAGGCTCTCTCGGGACGCCCAATCATTCTGCACGACTTTGAAGGCCTCCCGCCCTTCCCCATAGAAGTCGACGACGACTATATCACCTCCGAGGGGCACCTTCCCCAGCCGACCCGGCGGACGAGCTATATGGTCGGCTTTAGCATCATCACGCGCATCTTTCAGGTCATTTCGCAGTGTGTCTCGCGCCACCGCGCGTTCGCCAACCGCTCCGACGACGCGGTGGATCTGGACGACATGGGCGGGCACGACCACCTGGTCAGCTGGATTGAGGGCGCGCAGGGCCGCCTGCGACAGATCCTGACGGGTCTCCCTCCCAATCTCTGCATGGATCTTACCGTGAGTGCGCGGGCTGAGCGCGACGACCCGGTGGGCGACTTCAGCCTCTTCCGCATCCAGCAGGCGAATATCTCCATCACGGCGCTCTGTGCAGAGTTTGCGCTGCTCGACTTCCGGGCCAGTCTGCGCCCCGACGAGGACACGCGTGCAGAGCGGGAGGAGATGGCGCGCAAGGCGTACGAGACATTATCGACTATTCCTTTGGAGCTGCTGGCGTGTAATGGCGAGAGTATGGTGAGTTTGTCTCTGAACATGGACTGAAAGCAGCGCGGCAAAGTCCTCCGCACCATTCTTGCGCTGCTCCACATGACGACGGAGCCTGTCAATTTCAGCCAGAACGTGTGGGACTGGTGGAACATGTATTCGCGAGTCCAGTTCCTGCAAGTCATCCCCGACGAGACGATGATACTCATCGATCAGAAGAGTGCGAGTAGCGGCGTCCCAGGTGTGATGAACGGGTATTCATAGCTCCAGGCGGGTGGGGTGTGGACTCTGAGATCGCGTATGTATTATCAGACAGGCAATTGGTTGTAAAAGTAATGCCAGCGGTTCCATGTGTTTGTGGTAATTGTTGAAGGAAGGAAGAAGGGCTGTTGTCAGCCAACGAGATGTGAATCCACCAACTGCCCCACTCTGTAGTTTCACTCTGCCCCAAGTGATGTTCTCAATTCCGGCGACCGCCATTGGCCAACTTGAAGCCGCGCTCCGTCGCCGCTCACCACCTCGGTGAGCCTCATGCATGCCATCGCGGACTCGAGTGAACTCGGAGCATCCCATGAGCGTATAATGACGACGCGAGCATACCTCAACGGCGCTGTGCAAGTTGGAAGTGACAACCCCCACCCAAAGGCCTTTCCCAACACCGTAGCCCTCATTGGCTCCGGGATCCGCCACACTCGGAATCCCGTCCCTATTCCCCAACCTCCTTCCCCCTTACGAGCCTCAACCGCCTGCTCACTACTCCATACCTTGCCATCCATCACTCGCCGTACCGTCTCGTCGTCCCGGACACCGACTGACACCGGCCCACACCACGATGTCCCAACACACGCGCGCACTCGCGCGCATCGGCCTCCGCGCTGCCCGCCCCCTCCCTTTGGCGTCGCGCGTTGGCGTCCGCGCCTTCTCCGTCTCCGTGGCCCGCTCGTTCGATCACAAGGCGCCGAAGGACAAGTACGGCGTGGCTGACTACACGAAGGGGCCTAGTGCGATCGACAAGGCGGCCCAGCTCTTCTTCTTCACCGAGATCTTCCGCGGTGAGTGTGGAGTTGGATCTGGGTGATAGACATGGTGGCATTGAGACGGAGGGTGATTGGGATGGCGCTCGGGGAAGCGCAGTCGGAGCCATGCCGTAGTAGGCATTGTGTGGCGCGGTCGAGACGGCGGTGGAAACTTCGAGACGGGCGCAAGAATCGGCATGACGGAGGATCGGAGCGGTGCAGTCGCGTTATCCCATCTGTGGATACCCTCGCATCGTGCTTGGCCCAACGTCACCTGTGCACCTTGACTCGTGCAACGAAGGTTCTCCGACGGCCGGCCACCTCACAGGCTTTGCCGTACGAATCAATGCCCCTCGAGCTCCCCAGGATGTCCCTACCGAAACACCCACGATCGTCCGTCGAATTCCGCTGACAACAGGCATGTGGATCGTGCTCGAGCAGTTCTTCCGTCCCCCATACACCATCATGTACCCCTTCGAGAAGGGCCCTCTTTCCCCACGCTTCCGTGGCGAGCACGCCCTGAGGCGGTACCCTAATGGCGAGGAACGCTGCATTGGTAAGCATTGTCCAAGATGGAACGGTGAAGGCGATGGGTCGAGTTGCGTCGAGCTCGGAGGTGTCTCCGTGGCAGCGGGACGGCGTGCTCGGTTACTGCCTTCCTCTGCGATTCTCCTGTCGCCTCTCGCCACCTTCCCGACAAGTGAACAACCCTAACCCCAGCCTGCAAGCTCTGCGAAGCCATCTGTCCCGCACAGGCGATCACCATCGAGTCCGAGGCCCGTCTTGACGGCTCGCGCCGCACCACCCGCTACGACATCGACATGACCAAGTGCATCTACTGCGGTTTCTGCCAGGAGGCATGCCCCGTCGACGCCATTGTCGAGAGTGAGTCGCCACTGGCCCGGTGACGTCGGACGTGTCATCCTCACCCGCTACTGCGCAGTTGAGCGAGACTAACGTCCCCAGCCCAGAACTACGAGTACGCGACCGAGACGCGTGAGGAGCTGCTCTACAACAAGGAGAAGCTCCTGCAGAACGGCGACAAGGCTGAGGCCGAGATCGCCGCCAACCTCCAGTCGGACCACGTGAGTGCCTCGGTTGCAGTGTAGGAACGTCGTGGCTGACATTACAGTTCTACCGTTAAAAGAGATAGGAAGGCCCGTAATCCAATGCATTAGCAGTATAGAAGCATTGCTGGATAAAGGCGGAGAGGTGGTGACGAGAGGAAGTGCGGAAGATGATGCACTATTACGATCCTACGATTCTCGAGTTTGTGGTTACGGTTCAGCATCCAGATGTGTCGAAAGCGACAGGGAATGAGCTGAGCACTGTGTATGACGCCAGCATTGGGCGACTGAGCCAGATTGGGAGACTGAGCCAAGTCCACCACTCACTGACAGCTCTCGTCTCTGATTATCTCTAGCATGATGGGGTATCTACTGAATGCCGCAAAGTACACACCTGCGTCTAGAAGTCCTTCCACTCGTCATCCCACTCGTCCTTCTTAGCCTCCTTCTTAGCCGGAGCAGGCTTGCTGGGCGCAGGCGCGTTCGATCCAGCGGACAGGGGCGTCTTGGTCGCCTTCTTGTCGTCGGCGGCGTCGTCCCACTCATCGAAGAAGTCATTGTGGTCCTGGTACTGGGACACATGCCCGTATCCCTGGTCGCGGGCGCTGCCCTTACCGATCCCCATGCGTCCAAGACGCTCGTTAATGTCCACACCGGCATTGTTCTTCGCCACATCGTTGAACTGGTCCCACCCCTCAGCAGCCCGGGTGCTAGCCCACGTCCCGGCCGCGCGAGCCTGCTGCCCCGCCGTGTTGAAGTAGCGCTTGACGTCGTCGCTAGCGCCCTGCTCGTACATCTCCGTTGCGCGCGACATGCCGGGCTTGACGACACTCTCGTTGATCTCGCGCGACGCCGACGCGACCGCACTGCTGAACAGGCCCCAGCCCTTAGAGAGCGCCCCCATCGGGTTACGCTGGAAGTCATCGAGGCTTGGGGCGGCGCGCGAACTGAGCCCGTACGACGGGTGCTGCGCCCCCGCATCCGGCTCGGGCGCGTTTCCGAACCCGCCATACTTGCCACCTTGGGAAGGGGGGAGGTGGTCTGGGCGACTGGCATTGTCGCGTCCCAGACGCTCGAAGTAGGCTTCGTTGCCCGAGCCGGAGGCGCCGCCGGGCATGTCGGCCTGGTACGGGCTCGCCGTGCGCGACGGCACGCCTGAGCCGTACCCCGACCCCCCTGCACGCGACTTGCGCGTCGCCTGGGCCGACGCCGGGCGTTCGCTAGGCGCAGGGGCGGGCGACGGCTTCCACTCCCGAGGTGGGTTCTCGCACGCCGCGCTCAGTTTGTCCCGGTATTGTGCGGCCGCCCACGAGTTGTACTTGTCCGCCATGGACATGCCCTTCGTGTATCCCCCGTCTGGGCCATAGCTGTCCATAAACGTCTTGAACGCCTCGTTCCCGCCGTTCTGGGATCAGCCCACTCCTTACGAGCCTCGAGGCTTAGGAAATCTCCCGGGATCACCGGAGACACGACGCGTCCACGCAACTCCGGCTTCCAGGTCCCAAAACACACCTTCATCTTCTTGAGCTGCTCATCTGACCACTTGTCCATCGTGATCGAGCGGACGAACGAGATGTGCACGCCGAAACCTGAATACATTAGAGGGCAAGCCCTGTCGTTCATTCATCTCACCGCGATGGATGCCCGAGCACTCGAGACAGATGAACGTGCCGTATGACACCGACGCCCATTGTGGGGACGGGGCGTTACAATCAACACAAACTGGTCGTCAGCGATACCGTGCTCCCGTGTCGTCGGCGACACCTCGAAGTTGCGACGCGACTGTCACCTCATCACATCGTGGCGCAAACGGACACAGTGTTCACTCAGGGGTGGCGCCTCTGTACTCACGCTTGTTTGCACCCGTGTTCATGAGCTGCAATAGCTCCTTTTTCTGGTAGTTTTCCGCCATGGTTGTGCTGGGACTTGATGAGGCAAAGTGAGATTGTGCCGAGTCGTGCTGAAACAGGTTAAGGCGTGCTGTTGAGGCCTGCTGTCTGTGATGGCTGATGGCGACGACACGAGCCAACCACGCGTCGGAGTGGAGACAGCACGCGACGGCGTGCCACGCGATAGCCACGAGGAAGACACGAGGAAGCCACGAGGTAGTCACGAGGAAGCCACGAGGTAGTCACGAGGCGGGTCACGAGGTTTTAAAGGCTAATTGATCTGTGCATCTTTCTCCTATGCCGGCTCTGTGCGCTCTGTTTCACGATGGATGCGAGCGAGCCCAGCTCGCCGAGCCCGTCAACTTCGCCGGCTCGCCATTGTCGTGGGCAGTGGAATTGAACAGGATTGATTGGTTGAGAGTGGATGAGAGGGTGGCGGCTTGAGAGCTTGTGAGACCTGGATGAGCTCTGAGACCTTACTTGGCTTCAGGAACGTTTGGAAGAAAGGTAAAAGTCAAAGTTACTACTCTCCTCGGGTCGCACCCGTCCGTCCGTTCAAGCAGGTCATGCCATTGTCGGTTCAGTCGATCAGACCAAAAGCCACGAGACCAAAGCCACCACCTCTCACAGATCTCCAGCTACTGCTGTCGCTGCTGTTTCTCCTCCTCCTCTAGCTCTCTCCCTCCCCTTCTGCATCCCTCAGCTGTCTTGCCTTCAACCAATCACTCCTTGGTCACGACCCTACTTATCTCGTTGAGATGGGGGGCAAAGATCACAGACGACACCTCATTCCAACACTTCTAGGACATTAAGGAATCTGAGCATTAGGCTGTTTCTAATTGCAATCAAGGTACCGGAATAATATTCCAGTAATGAACTCATTTACTAGTGCTGATGCCGATTCCAAATCGGAATCCACAGTCGATGACATTTACTGATATGAACCTCTCCCGTTGATTATTAACTCGCGGGTTCGCACAGCTGCGCAGGAAATGTCCAAAGTGGGCCCTGGTTGTATTTTGCATGCCCCATTGTCTTTTCTTGGCTTCTAGCCTCCACTTGTCTGTTCTTTTCTTGTCTGTTCTTGTCTTGAACTTTGTCTTGAGGCCGCCTCGAGAGTGTCGCAAGTGTCTCGCCTGTGTCTTGCATTTTGGATTGTCGTTCCGCACTTACGTCGTTCTGTCGTTGTTCCGTTCATCTTCCATCTGAGTCCGAGGATTTGGTGATCCGAGTGATGTGAGGGTGATCTGGGTGATCTAAGAGGAGTCCGTGTGAGGAGACCTGTGCAGAGAGATAGAGCGATGATTGCAAGCTTTGGGCAGCAAAGGTTGGCTACGAGGCTGGCTACAATGCTGCTGTTGCAGCAAGGCCCCTCGATTCCTTTGATCGATCATTGATCGATCATTGGAGCCGACTCAAAACCCCCATTTTGCCTCCATTTTCCTCCCCCCCCGGCAATTTCCTGTACCTAGTTTCTGGTCTCGGTCCTCTTTCTTCTCGTCTTCTTCTGTTGTTGGCGTGCATAGCCAGCTAGCTGCATTCGCCAGCCCGCCAGCCTTGTTGTTCTGGTGCTGCGCTTCAACCTTGCATACCTTTCTTGCTGCGCTCTAACCACCCCTCGATGCCACCATACCTCCCCAGGTAAAGCGTCGATCGACCCTTCTTGGTCGAGACTCCCATGCTCCCCTTGCCCTGTTCTCTGTTCCTAGGCTTTACCTTGGTTGCCTCCATTCATCACTCTGCTGTGATCCCGCTCTTCGCCGTTCCCTTACTCAATACTCGCTCACGTGAAAGCGATAATTCCACAAACTCGTCACGAAGAGGGACCGAAAGTGAGGGTAAGGTAGCGGGAGAGAGCGAGAGAGCGAGAGAGCGAGAGAGCCAGATGCCTGCCAACTCGGATCATTGCTTGCTTAGCAACGGCAGTTCCCCTTTTCACTTTCCAATCTCCAAACTCTCAGCTCCCAGCTTCCAGCTCCCAGCGTACAAGTCTGATAACCCCTCGTTGTTCGGTCATGGAGATCTCCGGCGCCGCCGGGGCCCGCCAAGCTTAGCCATTTCTATCCAACCGCGACAACCGCGCGAACAGGACCACGTCTCGACACCTCTTGTGGCCCCACGCTCACGGACAGCCCACCCGTCGTCCTAAACGTACATCCCAAGACTCGCCTCGTCATCGGTAACAACCTTTCGCCAGGTGTTTCGTCGTGTCCTGTTCGGCTGAGCGGTTAGAATACCTCCCCTCTCATCATCACCCTCTCCTTCACCTCTTCACCCCACTCAGTCGTCACCATTATCCCTCCCGCAACTCGGCTGCCGCCATCACGCTCGCCTCGCGGCCATCTATCATGTCAAGAGACATGGGCGGATACGGCTACGAGCAAAAGCCAGATAATCCAACCCATCAACATCAACATCAACATCAACCTCAACCACAATCCCAACCCCAAGCTCACCCACAACATCCCCCACATCCAACTCCCGCGTCCCAGTTCGCCTATACTGCGTACAATAATCTCCCAAACGCCGCCGGCCCCAGTCAACAGCCGTACTTTTACAATAACCCGGCGGTAGCACACCACACGCCATCTGTCACCTACAACCCATTCCCCCGCTACGCTATCGATGATTCCGGTGATGCCGCGTCCGATCGCCCTCCGCCCCTCAAGCGCGGTGACGCTTGTCTTTACTGCCGCAAGAGACGTATTCGGTGCAGTGCGACCAAGCCGAGCTGCCACCACTGCACCAAGCTGCGTCGGGAGTGTGTGTATGACGTCGGCAAGCCCATCTCGCGCGTCCGCAAGCTCGAGAACAAGGTCGCCGAGCTCGAGGGCGCTCTCCAGGCTGAAAGACAGGCCAACGCCGATAGCTTTGCCCAGGCCTTCGCACAAGGACGTGCCGCCGCCCAGCTGGAACCATCCACCCAACAACCACCGCCCAGTCTAGGTCATCAGCCCATGTCGGCCGTCGTCCACGACTTGCCCAACGGCTCTATGCCAGTTGGTGTCGGCCCCTCCCACACTTTGCCTTATCCTGGGGCCTCGTCAGTGCCTCCCCATCCAGGACCGTCGCCAGGCTCAGCGCCGGGCTCGGCTGGTGTCGAGGGACAATCGCCGCCGTCCCTCTCCCATTCCCAGTCGGCCACCGCTTACGCTTATCCGCCAGGCACCCTAGACCAGTCGACTGTTGACATTACCATGCTGGACAACTTCCAGCCTGCCCCTGGAATGCGAACGATGGCCCCTCGAGTTGGACAGGCGGTTCCTGTCTATACCCCGCTTCGGCCAGTACATGTGCCACCTATTCCGGGACCTATACCGGCGCAACAAATGACGGATCCTCGTGCCCAGCCAGCGCCACCACATCACTCTCCACCTCATGAGTCACGAGCAACTAATTTTGACTGGGACGCGTTGGATCCCCAGTTCATGAGCCTTGTTAATCAGATGGACGAGACGTCGACGTCGGCGCCACCGGGACAACAGCAGCAGCATCGCTTCCAGCAGACGCAATACCAATATGGTTATCCTCTACCTGGGCAAGCAGTTCAAACCGGTCAGCCGGCCCCGCCACAAGCACAAGCCCAACGTCCGTCGCCCAACCAGCCCGTGCAGCCGGCACAACCTTATGCACAGTACCCGTCTAATCAAGCAGCAGTCGTGCACCCAGGTGCTGCGGCTAGCCAGGACATCAACCTTCCGGTGTCGGCATCGGCTATCACCGGCCGCGTGGTGGGCGCGTTTATTGAAGATGCCGATGACGAGCAACTAGGCACGCAGTCAATACCAAGCGAATGGACTGACTTTGATCTCGTTGGCGGATGGTATGATCCCAACGACCTACCAAAGCAGGCGCGTGATGAGCTGTACGTCGGCGACTTGGGCTTTACTGACACGCCCAGGCTTGGTAACTTCTTCTCTAATAAGACCACGCGCCTGAGCAGGGGATACAACGTTCCTCGGTTTATGGCTGCGCTCGACTCGCCGCCCAGCGAACGGCCCCACCAATGTCTTATCTATGCGATGTACGCGCTCGTCGCGCGCTTCTCGCGGGCGCCGAAGCTCAAGAGGCTCGAAGACCACTTCTACCAAATTGCGAGTGTCCAACTCAACAACGCGGTGAAGAGTGTAGACCGCCCATTCGATGCGGCCCGAGCTGCGACTATCTTGGCTGTTTACAACTACAGCCAAGCGTACTACACGTCGGCGACGATGATGCTGGCACAGGCTGCACGGTAGGAGTGGTTGCAAGGCTTTGTGCTGACATCCGAGATTGGCCTTTCAATGCGGCCTTCACCAGATCCCATCGTCAATGTTTCAACCAAGCCGCATTCCAAGAGATCTCAAACGTGGTCGATTGCTCGGCGTAATGCGTTCACGGGCATGGATCCTTGGGCCGCCTAAAGACTCTGTCGAGCTCGGCGAACGTATCTGGGCATTGTAAGAGTGTGCGCACCTGCATGTGTGCTTACCAACCAGCTGGAACATATATACCGTGGATAGAACTGGTGCGATCGGGTCACAGCAACCACCTAGTATTCCCGACTACGAGGTTCGCACCCCATTCCCGAAGCCGTTGTACGAGTACGAGCTCGGCCTCACGTCGCACAAGGACGACTACTCGCTCGATGCGCTTGACGACGACATCAGCCCACCTCAAGAACTACCGCATGACGCTGATGCGTCCTCAGCGATTCTCTACATTCGCGCGCTGGCGCTTCTGGAACGCGCAAGCAAGCTCATGTACCTGCCTGTGGAGCGAGACTCACCAGTATATGACCACCCGACGCCGTCTTCGAGTGCCTCGGAGCCTGCAGCGACCGCTTATGACCCAGCGGCTGGTGCGACCAATCGTGCAGGAGAGCCGGACCACCCCTATGCGTGGTCTTTGTCCCCCTCATCGGACATTGACGACTACCTCAACTACCAGAACTATGCGGCGGACAACATGACTATGCGCCAGATGGCGACGACTAGTGCTGGCAAGAGTAGCACACGCTGCGCACGTATCCGCACGCCCAATGCGTATGAGAAGGTGCGACTCGCGCTGCTTCGCATGGAAGCCGTTCTCCCCCCAGATCATCGCATTGTGTGGGGCAAATGGAATGGATCCAGCGTACCGTGGGACTACAGCAATCCCTCAAAGGAATCAGTGACTGTGGTAAGTGGGAATAATCAATCGTCGCATGCAGAAACTGACGGCTCAGCATTTCCTGAGAGGGTGCGCTTGGATGTTTTTGTTCGACGTCTACTCGTACCAGGCGGAGAACCACGAAGCTGTGGCTGTGGCTCGGCGATTGGCGCACACCATCAAGTGTATCTTCCCTAAGGTGGGTACCAACCCCAGAGTTATCATTAACGGTCGTAGCGACTGGCGGCCGACTTTGACGTGTTCATGTCCATCGTGTAAGTCAGTGCGCAGAAATAGCTTCTGACCCTCAGTTGGTTCTTCGTGAGCAACATTCTCATCCGCGAGGTCAAGCGCCTGCAGGCATTGGGACAAACCGCGGCGGCCGCAGATGTGGAGGCGGACTTTAATGTTGTGGTGGAAGCACTCAAGGTGTATGGTAAGCGCCACGACATTGCCAATATTCAAGTGAAGCGAGCCGAGTCGATGAGGCAGGCAACCCTGGACGACATGGAGTTCATGAAGGGCGACGGATATGACGACGACCACCGCGGCCGTTCTGTTGTGGACGGCAAGACTGTGGACTGAGACGATGTGAGGTGAGGGTGTAGACAGTCGCACAGACTGTATCACTGGGTTTTGGGGACCTGGGTACATTCCTAGAACCGCAGGGGGGGTCATGAACGACAAACGGCACGTCGATCGCAGTGTGCTACTGCCAACGACTCCGCACACACCCCGCTTACGGCCCGCTTTGTACTGCTCACTTTTCTTGGGGCCAACTTGGATTTGATTGGAATGCATGGGTGGGAGCCAAGACGGCAATGTCTGTCGTGGAATCCGCCCGTGCAGGTACACAGACACTGTCGTCTGTGAATCTGATTCCTCTGTATTCTGCGCATTTGTACTTTGCAGCTTCTGCATCTTGCATCGATTTTGCCTCGACCTTGTGTGTGGGAAGCATGCAGGAGGGGAGTACAGGAATGAGTGAGTGGGTGCGTGCTCCTAATGCTAATGAAATAACTCGGTTAATGAATTTGAAGTGTTAAGCGGAGTTCAAATGCGATGAATTTGAATCCGTTAATGCGTTGTCATGTTGAGCACGAGCACGTCGTTGAAACGGGTTAAACCACCGAGATCCCAAAGACCAAGCACTTCCTGACCACCCTTTGACCACCCCCATTCTGCGCATCGCTCGCCGCTCGTCGAGACAAAGAGACCCCCTTTGTCTACGACATCTTGTATTCGTTCTTCTTATGCTTCGCTCTCTTTCTCTCAACTTGTCATCGAGGACTTTGGTCCGGTCTGCTTCAACTACAAGTACTCGTACTCTGTCCTCCATCTCGGCGACTCGCGGTCTACCTCGTACCACTCCGACTACTTCATCGTTCCCCTCATCCTCAAACTCCACCGCCCTCCATCTCAACCGCCATCTCCATCGCACTCGCCTCGCCCCGTATTTCTCTCTCGTCTCTTACAGGTCGGCGAGCACTGCCGCCGCGACGGTCTCTTCGTAAGTCATCCAATTGGGCCCCAATCGAGGTTAACGTTGCTGACACCTCCACCACCCCTCTGGCTTCACCGGCCTTTCCGCTTCCGCGTCACTTGCGCTGTGCTATTGTCTACGCTTCTTTCATATCCGTGTGAGACGCCTTCGACTCGTCTCACACGCCGATACTCCTCCTCAACACACTGCGTTTCTCTCTCTCTCCCTCTTCATCTCTCCATCCTTTCGTCTCCCCACTTGCCAATCTACCAACCGCCTTTGAAAACGTGGCCGTGCGTCCGCCGTCCGCCAACGCATCGCCACGCCCATGCCTGTGCCCGCTCGCGCCCTGCTTCTCGCCGCTGTGCTCGTGCTCGTCGCTTGGGTCTACAACAGGACGCCCGAGCTTCCTCCGTCTCAGACCGGATCGCTGGGCTACAAGCACCAACCATACGAGCCCGCCATGACCGTGCCCATCCCTTCGATTGACTTCCCGCCGCCGCCGCCCATCCCCACGGCGAGTGGCGACGTCAAGATCAAGGTTCCACCTACTGAGGACCGTCTTCACCGCTACTTTGTCCTTCCCAATGGTCTCGAGGTTATTGTTGTCTCCGACCCAAAGGCGGACAAGGCCGCTGCATCTATGGATGTTGGTGTCGGACATCTCTCCGACCCTGAGGACCTCCCAGGATGCGCTCACTTCTGGTAAGTGTTGTCCCATCCCCGCTCAGGCCGACTTGACTGCGTGGTAGCTGACCTCTCAGTGAGCACCTAATGTTCATGGGTACAAAGACTGTGAGCGGAGACTACCGAGCCAAGCTGACCACAGTTCCCGTCCGAGAACGAGTACTCGTCGTACCTCTCGGCACACAATGGACAGAGCAACGCGTGGACTGCCATGTGCAGCACAAACTACTTTTTTGACGTGTCACCGGATGCGCTTGAGGGTACGCTCGATCGCTGGTCGGGCTTCTTCCACGAGCCGCTCTTCTCGGAGGATTGCACGGAACGTGAAGTCAAGGCAGTCAATTCGGAGCACCAGAAGAACCTTCAGAATGACAGATGGCGTGCCTTCCAACTCGAGAAGTCGCTGTCCAAGCCTGGCCACGTCTTCGGCAAGTTTGGCACTGGCGACTTGAAGACGCTGTGGGAGCAACCGCGCGAGGCTGGCCGTGACCCGCGCGAGCAGCTCATTGAGTGGTGGAAGAAGGAGTACTGCGCTCGCCGCATGAAGCTCGCAGTGGCAGGCCGCGAAGACCTCGATACGCTCGAGCGCATGGTGCGCGAGCGCTTTGCGGCCATTCCCGTCCGCACTGAGGGTGCCCCTCCCGTCGGACTGGATGGCGTGCGTGTGGTCTTTGAGGACCACCCATACGGGCCGGAGCAACGTGGTGTGAGTCACTTGGAAGCATGACAGTGCTTCTGATCGTACGAAGCATCTCATCTCACTTCTGCCCATTTGCTGACTCCCAGGTTGTCACCTTTGCCAAGTCGGTGCGCGACGTCCGTGCTCTTGAGGTCGTTGTTCCTACTCCCGACCTTAGCCACTTGCCGTCGCTCAAGCCTTGTGCCTTCATGTCGCACTTTGTCGGACATGAGGGCCGCGGGTCGCTTTTGTCCTACCTCAAGAAGCAGGGCTGGGTCAACGCCCTTTCTGCGGGCAATTCGCACGAAGCTAACGGCTTCGGGTTCTTCAAGGTGTCGTGCCAGCTCACTCCTCAGGGCTTGGGTAGGTTACTCAGATCTGGGACATTGCCATTGACACACAGAGGCCTGGAGGGATGTCACGATGGCTATCTTCAAGTACTTTGAGCTTCTGCGGAGCTCCCCGCCATTGGAGACGGCGTTCAAGGAGATTCGCCAGCTCGGCCAGATTTCGTTCCGTTATGCCGACCGCGGCAAGACCCGCGACTACGTGACCATGCTTACCAACTGGATGCAGAACCCGGTGGAGCGCGACGAGATCGTCAGCTCGAACTGGCTCCTAGGCGAGTGGGACGACGGGTTGATGTCCAAAACCTTCCAGCTTCTCGAACCCCGCCAGTGCTCGGTGGGTATACTGAGCAAGGAGCTGCCGAAGGACGTCGATGCGACATACGACATGAAGGAGGAGGTCTATGGCACCGAGCACCATAGAGAGCGTCTGCCAGAGGCGTTCCTCGCAGAGGCTACATCTGGCAAGCCACTTCCTGGGCTTCATCTACCGGACCCCAACCGCTTCGTACCCGAGAACCTCGATGTCGAGAAGAGCGATGTTACGAAGCCTGCCACCCGGCCTGAGCTTCTGCGCGACAGCGAGGTCTCGCGACTCTGGTACAAGCGGGACGACCGCTTCTGGCTGCCCAAGACGAACGTCCACATCGAGCTTTACAGCCCGCTCATGGACGTGACTCCGCGCAACGCAGTGCTTACTCGTCTCCTCTGTGATGCATTCAGGGACTCGATCACGGAGGACATCTACGACGCTGAGCTGGCTGAGCTCTCCTTCCACGCTTGGAACACTGGCGACTCGATCGCCCTGCTTGTCGGCGGCTTCAGCGACAAGCTTCCGCTCCTCACCGAGACCATGCTGTCAAAGCTCATGGAGCTTAAGGTCAACCCGGAACGCTTTGACAAACTCGTTTACCAGGCCAAGATGCAGTGGTCCAACTTCCCCCTCGTGGAGCCCTACCAGGTGTGCCACTACTGGACGTCGTACGTGACGGCTCAGCGTTTGTGGACTCCAGACGAGAAGCTCAAGGAGCTCGACCACGTCTCCGTAGAAGATGTCGAGGCGTTTGGCCGTGAGCTCTTCCAGCGGCTGTTCGTCGAGACTCTGGTCCATGGCAACCTCAGCCCCGAGGCTGCAAAGGGTCTGCAGGACACGCTCGAGCGAGTCATCTCCCCCCGCGCACTTGCGCCCGCAGAGCACCCTGACCGCCGCACCCTGCTGCTGCCCGAGAACTCCCAGTCCGTTTGGCAACAGTCAGTCAAGAACCCCGCCGAGCCCAACGGCTGCGTCATGTACTGGGTTTACACTGGCGACCAGACCGACCCTGTTGCGCGTGCACGCCTTGCACTCCTCGGCCAGATTGTCCACGAGCCCGCGTTCAACACCCTGCGCACCAAGGAGCAGCTCGGCTACGTCGTCAGCGCTCATATCTCGCCTGAAGGGCTGCGCGTCATGGTCCAGTCCGAGCGCGACACGGTCTACGTCGAGTCGCGTATCGAGGTATTCCTTACGAGTCTGCGGCAGACGATCACCAGTATGACGGACGAGGAGTTTGATCGCCACCGCCAGGCACTGATCGACAAGAAGGAGGAGCAGCCAAAGAACCTTGGCGAGGAGAGCCGTCGCTTGTGGTCGCGCATCACCGACAAGTACTACGAGTTTGGCAAGCGCGAGACAGACATTGCGCACCTCCGAACAACGACCAAGGCGGACGTCCTCGCACTGTACGAGCAGGCGATCGACCCCGCATCGGCCACGCGCCGTAAGCTTTCGGTCCATCTCCGCGCCCAGGCGAAGAGCAAGGGCGCGGCCGACCCAGCCGCCGCGCAGGCGCTCGTCGCCGCATTCGCCAAGCACGGCGTTCAGGTGGACATGGCTGCCCTGGGCGGCCTCCTCGCGTCCAAGCCCGCCGCAGCCCAGCTGCAGGAGTTCGCGACCAAGGCCATGGAGGCTGCCAGTCTGTCGGAAGACGCTGCAGCGGAGCTCAAGGGCATGATTGACGCTCTCGAGCCCAAGGCCAACGGAAGCTCCAGCGCGGAAGACGGCGAGGCCAAGCTCCGCGAGGGTAACGTTTACATCGACGACGTGCACCAGTTCAAGGCGTCGCTCATCCCCAGCAAGGCGGCTGTGCCTCTCGAGCCCCTTGTCCTGTCCAAGCTCTGATAGACTCTAACGTAGAGTATACACCCTTCCCTGTAGTAATAGCCATGACAATCACTCTGTTCGAATGACCCAGGCGAGGCGAGTGAGGGGCGACGGAGCGAAGGAGCAAGGAGCAAGTTTGTCAGGGACGAACATGAGCGACGCTTAATATACTCCGCTAAAGGAGCACCTCAACTCAACGAGTCCTTCGCGCTTCCAGATAGAACAACTGACCAAAATCCGAGTGTCACTGATTCGCCGATGCCACGAAGCTTCGCTCGCTCGACGACGTTGTCCTCGTCATCACCGCCTACTGGGTAGTTCCACCGTCCCACCCCACCCCGCCACATCCTTCCTGGTTTGCCGCCATGTATTAGGAGAGGCGAACGAAGGGCGAAGGAGCAAGCTCTGAGTGCCACACACTCGCTGATGTGGCGAAGCTTCGCCCGCTCGACGTTGTCCTCTTCATCACCGCCGAATGGTCCCTCGCGCCGTCGTGCTTCTTGCTGGGTATCTGATGCAGCGAACAAGGTATATAGCCACGGCCCTTCTGTAAGACGACGCCCAGCGACAACTTCAAACCTACACAGCATGGCATTTTGGTTCCGGAAGAAGGCCCCCCCGTCTCTCCCCCGTCTCGCGATGGAGCAGCATCTCCAGTCGCATTTTGCCATCCAGCTCTACCAGTGAGTCCGCCGCCGTTCCCGCTGACACCAGCACGCAGTACCCGTGCGGGCTCTGCTGCGCGGCGGGAATGCCGTGCATGTGGGCGTGGGACCAGAGCATGGCCCGCTGCGCGGCCTGCACGATGAGGAACCGCGCGTGTGCTTAGTCTCAGAGTAGCAGTGAGAGTCTGCTGGACAGACTGGTATGCATTAGTGGAGATGGCGAGTGGGGCATGCGGCAAGGTGTAGCATACTGACCGGGTCCAGCAGTCTCCATCAGGATGCAACCCTACTGTGTCTCCCCACAGAGGACGTCGACAATAGGTGTTCGCGACAAAAGGAAGACGGAAAGCCGCTGCGAACAACCTGCCACATTCCACATAGGTGCCACACGGAGGGTAGCCACCTCGCATCCCACCAAACAGGCCATATTCAGCGCCTCAGCGCGCTAGTCACCCCCTGCAGAAGCCCCTCGGCACCCAAAGGCATGCAGCTCGCAAGCAACTCTCAAAAATCCAACTTTTTTTTGACTTTGACCCGCCACCCCCGTTCATCAACATACTGCCGTGGTCGCAAAATTCTTAAGGCTCTTTGGTTTAGTGGTAGAATTGCCGCTTCGGGATCACGATTCCCCCAATAGGAGAACGAACCCCCGCGCATTGCGGTAGCCCCGGGTTCGATTCCCGGAAGAGCCCTGCTTTTGTGGCCTGGATACGCCCTTGGTTGTTTTTGGCCAGCGGAGGTTCGGAGAGGAAGTCGGAGGTGGCCGATATCGGCAAATGATTGCCATGGTCAGTCACCATCCGATCGATGCCTGGGGCGTGCGATGTGATAAGCACCGACTCGGGTAGCGGTCTACAACGAGCACACGGGAGGGGACCGACGCCGAGCGTGGTGCATGCCAGTTCCTCCGACTCCCAACTCGACGCGGGAACGGGCATAGGCCGCCACAACTCTCAGAGCTGTGGATCCGCGGACGGCCGTGGCATTACTCAAGCCACTTGGGTCACTCGGCCACTTGCACACTCACCAATCTGCACCACCAACATGTCAACCCAGCGCGTCCGCATCCTGTGCCTGCACGGCTTCACGAGCTCCGCAGCTCGCATGCGCAAGCAGCTCGGCGACCTGCCGCGCAGGCTGGCGCCGCACGCCGACCTCGTCTTCGTCGACGGCCCGCTGTCCGCGCACGGCGGCCACGCGTGGTGGGACGCCCAGACGGACGGCACGATCACGTACCGCGGCTTCGAGGACACGCGCGCGTACCTCCGCGACGTGGTGCGCGCGGACGGCCCGTTCGACGGCGTGCTCGGCTTCAGCCAGGGCGCGGTGCTCGCGAGCGTGCTGTGCGGGCTGCGCGACTTCCCGCTCTCGTTCGCGATCCTCGTCGGCGGGTTCGCCGCGCGCGACCCGCGCCTGGCCGAGGCTTACGCGCATAAGGAGATGTACGGCCTGCCGTCGCTACACGTGTATGGCACGGGGGACGAGATTGTGCCGCCCGCGCGTAGCCGGGCTCTCGCGGACATGTTTGGGAATGCGACGACGATCGTGCATGAGTGAGTGCCGTGCGGACAAGGGCTGACGACAGCGGCGGGCATGTCGTTCCCTGGCGGGGGATCGAGGACCAGTGGGTGAAGTTTGTGGCGGCGCAGTGTGCGCCCAAGTCGAGGTATTAGGCGCGGCAGACTTGTAACGGCCACGCTCTCGGCGACAACATATGGGATACTGTCTGCGATATGCATGAGACTAGATGATCTACGACGGCGAGCCGCCCCCTGCCCGTCCCTTCTTCTTCCTGCGGCGCTTCTTGCTCTCGCCCGCGCCGTCGGCGAGCTGAACTGCAGGTGCAGGCGCAGGCTCCACCTTCGGGCGCTTGGCTGCGGGTTCACTGACTGCCGCTTCGCTCCCCCCTGTTCCAGCACCTTCAGCAGCGGCGGCGAGCTTCCGGCGCTCCTTCGGTCCCAGGCGCTTGCCCTGCCGCGGCCTCGCACTCTGGCCAGACTGCGAGCCGGCCTCGCTCCCATCTTCCCTCCGCCGCTTACCCAGCGCCATGGCATTGGCGCCGCCAGGCCCCTGCCTCTCGATGTGGAACTTGGGCTTGTCCTCATCCTCCTTCTCGCCGTCGTCGCCCCAACGTCGGCGCGCAACGCGAGCCTTGAGGTCGCGCACGCGCCGGCCGAGACCGACGCCGGCCCGCCCAATCCCGCCGCGGCGGTACGGCTGCATGTGCTTGAGGCTCACGAGGGCGTTGAGCTCGGCGTCCGTGGCCAGGAGGATCTCCTCGGTCGTCAGGCCGAAGCTCTGCGGCGCGGTGCGGGTGTACTTGAAGCGCGTGCGGAGGCCGCCGACCTCGTCTTCGTGGTCGAGGTCGCGCAGCTCGTCAGCCGCAGCCTTCACCTTCGCCGCGCGCTCCGCGACGCTTAGGTCCTCCACGTCCTCCGCATATCCCCTCTTCCTCTTGTCCTTCCTCTTCTTGCCCTTGCCCGCGTCGACGCCGATAAAGTCCGCGTCCATGTTCACAGGGCCGTCATCGAACCCGACAAAGTCCGCATCCATGTCCATGGGTTCAGCGCCATCCTCGCCGTCCCATTCGCCCTCGTTCGCATATGCCGCGTCGTCGGGGTCGGCCTCGGCTTCGTCGTCCTCGGCCTCGAGGTACTCGTCGCCCAGCCCGTCGTCCCACGTCGGCTTCTCCTCGTCGTCCTCGTACTGGCCAGCCAGCATGCCGCCGATGACGCGCTCCCATTCCGCCTCATCCCACTCGCCCTCGAGGACCTTCTCGACGCCCGTCCAATCGACATTGTCTCCCAGCTCCTTCTTCAATGCGGCAAGCTGAGCCTCCATCTCACGCCGCTTCTCGCCCTTCTTCCTGCGCGTCGCCTCCTCCCGCGCCGCCTTCTCCGCCGCCTTCCGCTCAGCGCGCGCCTGGCGTTTGAGCTTGCGCGAGTCGTCCTCCCTCCGTACGGCCGTTGCAATCTGTCGCGGGTGGGTCACGATCGTCGACGAGCCACTGCGTGTCAGCCAAGCCCAGAAGGCGCACTCACGGCTCCTCGAAGCGGAAGTTGTACTCTGTCTCAAACTCGTCCGCCTTATCGTCAAAGTCGTCCTCCTCGTCAATCTTGCCCCACGGGTGCTCGTCGTCGTCGTCGACGTCGCTGCCCTCGGCTCCTTGGCGCCCCACAATCTCATCGTACGTCGGCACAGCCTTCTTCTCACGGTCGATCCAGCCCCGGTTAAGGATATAGCTGGCGTCAGCACAAGTCTCCACAATCTACCCACTCCATGAGGAAGTCCTCGTCCGCCTGGGCCCGCCTTGCCTTCTTCTTCGCCAGCCGCTTCGCCCGCTTCTTCTCCGACTCCTCGTCGACGTGCTTGCTTGCAATCTCGTCGTCGTCGTCCTCCCGAAACTCGGTAACCGGCGCGTCCGCCATTCCGAGCGCCGCACGCACCTCAGCCTCCCCGCCCCCCATCTCAAGCAGGAACTGGCGATACGCCGCGTCGTCCGCTGCCTCCTCTTCCACCCCGCGCTCGCGCTTCACCAGCACATCCTCGTCCTCATCCTCGTCGGCGAACTTGGCAAACGCCGACAGCGCATCCGCGCGGGCCTTGCGCGCGGCCGCGACGTTTGTCAGTGGCTCCTCCTCGTTCTCCTCGTTGTCCGAATCGACCCCTTCTAGCAGGTTCTTCCGATGCAGGTCTTTCAGAAGAAAGGGCTGGGGTTAGTGCTGCCAACAGACCGGCCCACCTTTTCCGCACGCTCTGTTCGGTTCTCCACCAAGCCCCGCTTCCCAGCCGCGGCCTGCGCAGCCTCGAGCTCGGCCTCGAGGATCCGGTCTGAGCCATATACGCCCTCCTTCTTGCGGATCTTGGCCAAGGTGCGCAAGATTGCCGCGTCCATCGCGGGAGTGAGCTCCTCGCCGTCCTCATCTTCGACGGTGTCGTCAGTCGAGTCGGTGGAGTAGTCGGACTCGGACGCCGACGGCTCGGGCTCGGGCGTCGGCTCGCGTTTCGGCTTTTTCGCCTTGTGAGACTTTGCTTCTGGCTTATCTGGAGGTTAGCTGGGAGTTTCCTTGAGCTCACTCTTGCCCATGGTGCTGAATGCTGGACTGTTGCTGGGTGTAGATGGGAGTGGACACCACGCAACACCTATGTTCAACTTTTGGGTGGCGGAGTGGAGGTTCCAGTCAAAGTGGTTTTTACGTGTGATTAAATTTTGGTCATTAATCTTGGCTGCGAATATTCCCGTATCACTTGTTGGGGGGGACGAAGGGGACACTCACCGCCGGTCACTGCCACTCACGGCCACCGCCCCGGCGCCCTCGCCCCCCTCGCCCCCCTCGCCCCCTCTACTACCGCCTCAACTTGCTCCCCCCTCTCACCGCAGGACTTTTCTTCAGTACTGGAATAGGTCACCGGCATCTCACAAAACTACCCCCCTCTCGGTTTATCACTACTCACCGCTCACTACTCACCACCCACTCCTCAACTCCCTCCTTAAAAGCCACACGAAATCGGCCATGCTCTCCCGGGCCGCAAGATCCGCGTGCCATCGCCGTGCACCCTCGGCAGCAGTGTCGTCGCAGGCATCGTTATCGGCGTTGCGCCTGGCACACTCCTCAGTTCCTCGGCCCGCCTCGGCAACGGCCGCCGCAGTCTCCTCCAGCTCCACCTGGGCCGCAGCGACCGAGCACGCCCACTCCGTCCTCGTCAAGCCCCCTCCCCCATCAGCACGCAAGCCCAAAGCCCCCTCCGATGACCGCCTCGACCCACTCGCAGCGATCAAGGGCGAGATCGGAGCTCTCAAGGGCAGCCTGTTCCACATGCTCGGTTCGAGCCATCCCGCCCTCGACTCTGTGGCCAAGTACTACTTCAACGCCGAGGGGAAACACCTCCGCCCTCTGCTGGTCCTGTTGATGAGCCAGGCGACGAATGGGCTGGCGGGGCGCGGCTGGGCTGTCGCAGCCGCAGAGGCGGAGGAGCAGATCCGGTCGGGATCTGGCGGGATCGACGATGCGCTCACGAGCGAGGGCGGCGTGCTCAACGACTGGAACCCCGAGAGTATGGGCCCCGAGCCGCTTGGTGCGCAGGCGTTCGCCTCGCCGTTCAGGATACCCCCCGCCGGACAGCGGGCGCCACCACCCCCAGCCATCACCCCCTCCCCTTCTGCCTCGCTTCTGTCAACGGGCGCCGCTTCCGACCCCCTCTCACCGACCATCCTCCCCACGCAGCGGCGGCTGGCCAGCATCACCGAGATGATCCATGTCGCATCTCTCCTCCACGACGATGTTATCGACGGCGCCGACCTTCGCCGTGGCGAAAAATCGGCGCCATCAGCCTTCGGCAACAAGCTCAGTATTCTCTCCGGCGACTTCCTCCTCGGACGCGCGTCGGTCGCCCTCGCCCGCCTTGGCAGCCGCGAGGTCGTCGAGCTCCTTGCAACTGTCATCGCCAACCTTGTCGAGGGAGAGGTCTTGCAGCTCCGTGCAACCGCCAACCCGGCCAAGGAACCGACCCCGGCCGGCTTCGAGGAGTACATGCGCAAGACGTACCTCAAGACGGCGAGTCTGATGGCCAAGTCGGCGCGAGCAGCCGTCATCCTGGGCGGATGCAACGGCAAGGATGCGGATTGGCTCAAGGACGTTGCATATGGATACGGGCGCAACCTCGGCATTGCATTCCAAGTGAGTAACTAAGGAATCCGGCAGTGTTGGACGATCAGTTCGCCGTCGGCCATGTGGTTGTCACGCAACGCCCGATTACCGCTCTCGCTCGAGTCTGCCGCTGACGCACAGCTTGTCGACGACATGCTCGACTACATGCCTTCATCTGTGGACCTGGGCAAGCCCGGCTCCGGCGCCGACCTCCGCCTCGGCCTGGCGACCGCCCCGGCCCTCTTCGCATGGGAGGAGCACGCCGAGCTCGGCCCGCTCATCGCCCGGAAATTCGAGGGCGAGGGCGACGCCGAGGTGGCCCTCGACCTCGTCGGCCGCAGTCGCGGGATGGAGCGCACCGCGGAGCTGGCGCGCAACTTTGCCGCCGAGGCCCGTCGCCTCGTCGAGCTCCTGCCCCAAAGCCCTGCGCGGGACGCGCTCGTCGGGTTGACTGTCAAGGTTGTCGACCGTGTCAAGTAAGCTCTGGAGCGAGCACTCGGCTCCGACTCGTTCCGGCTCCGATTGATGTCCACATGACGTTGTTATCAACCTTGGACTAAACGAACGGGAATGGCGAAGTGACGAAGCGAGCCCGACACGGAACATAGATAACCACCCGGTATGGGCCACAAAACTCAGCCTCAGCCTGACCATGACTGCGATCTCCATGTCGGTTGGAGATCGTGGACCATTACTACCCCTCTAGCACTATCCATTACCACACGGCGTCAGCCGACTAGCACCGCTATGCATTGCATCTGTTACCGGGGCACGCCAGATGACGAGCAGAGCAGCCGAGGCACGGGAGACATGTGATTCTATGTATTGTTGCCCGGGCCAAGATGGCGGTACCGACAGCGCCAGAATCGCGGCGCAGGGGTATTCGGAAACTGGAGGAGACGATAATGAGCAGAGGGGTGTTGATGTGGAGATGTGGATAGGAACATATGGAACATGTGGAACAACAACGTCGACGCGTGCGCCTCGAGCCCGTGTTGCGCGTGAGGAATGCACGCTACCCCTCCGATCGTCCCGCTCAGACCTCATCGAGCGCCGCGCTCTACGACCGCGGCATGGCCGGATGCTGATGAGTTGGCTGAATCGGGCAAGAACGCGTGCAGCCAGGACCGTTCCGCTGCTCGCGGACCGAAACGGCGGCAGGACTCTGCGAGCGACGAGTTTATGCAGTTCAACCCTCGCCACGCGTTTCGCGCGACGAGTGCAGGTCAACCCTCGCCATACGAAACGCGTACGTTGCTGTGACAATTAGGGAGTGCGTTCCCACAGCGCAAAACACAGAACATGACGGTTCGTGAAACCCAGGGCTGGTGCCACATGCCCACGGTCCACGCGGTCCCGCTCCGCGCTTGCTGTGCCTTGATGGTTTGACGTAAACAAAGGTACACCCACGCGGCTCTGGACGCCAAGGCCCAGGCTCAATTTGGGGCTATTCCTGGTAGTTCACCTCCTCGCGTTTGCAAGTGGTCACGTCGAGGATTGAGGAATAGGTCGGGTTTGGAGTTTGCAGCCCGATAGAGTTGAGGGTATGGTTTCGGAGTGGCTGCGGGAGCGTGGACGTAAACACGGGTCATTAGGCCAAGCACGGGTGGGTTATTCTGAGCTTGTCTGCATCCGACGGCAATGTTTGCTCGCTGTAGGGCACGACATAATGCATATACAAGTATGAAGTGCTGTGGGCGGTTGGCGAGGGAGAGTGGTAAAGGAGGAGAGAAACAAACAAACCGAGGTACAAGCTAAGAAGGATGGACAGGAGTACCAGACTACCCGCGCCAAGGGAGGGCTTTGAGCAGACCAGAGTGCCAGCACTCTGCCATGCGTCCGGCCCAATGGTTTGTGCGGCACGACGCGACCGGCGACGCCGCGCCTAGAGGAGAGGAGATATGGTTATTGGAGAACGACAAGGGTCCAGTCCTTGAAGT
This sequence comes from Cutaneotrichosporon sp. PL3408A, assembly GCA_023629975.1. Classification (NCBI taxonomy): domain Eukaryota; kingdom Fungi; phylum Basidiomycota; class Tremellomycetes; order Trichosporonales; family Trichosporonaceae; genus Cutaneotrichosporon; species Cutaneotrichosporon sp. PL3408A. Next base: position 173,278 of record JAMAMB010000005.1, read on the forward strand.
AGGCCTTCTGGTCGGAGCTGGGCGCGTATTGGGAACCAGAGCCGCCGAAGAAGGACTGGGCCATGACACCGTAGAATGTGACGCCGTCCTTGACGGCAATCTCGACGTTCTGGAGGTTGATGACAGACTGGCCGTTGATAAAGACCTCCTGCTCGCCGTTCTTCTGTCCGGGGTCGTTGAGCTTGATGCGCTGGGCCACGGTGTTCCACCTGCCAGTCTCCCAGCGGAAGGCGCCACGAGCGATTGAGTCGCCGTAGTTGGGGTTGCACAGAGACTTTGGTGGGACGTTGCAGTACTGGTTCTGGGCAGCGGAAGGGAAGTAGTTGTAGATTTCACCCTTACCCTCCTCGCGCCACATCAGACGAGCAGAGAAGCAGTCCTCACGATCGTTGCTACGGCCACCAGAGCACGACTTGGCCGCCTCGAGGGAGGTACCTCCGTAAAGACCGGGAAGCTTGCCGCCAAGAGTCCACTGGAAGCCCTCGTCGAACCAGACAGAGTACGAAAAGGTGACCTCCTTGGCGCCCTGAATGGAGACACCGTTCTTGTCGCCCTGGAAGTAGAAAGAGTAGCCCTTGCCGTACTGGCCAGCGGGGTAGGTTTGAGCGTAGCATGTGCTTCCATCCGGAGCCTTGCCGATCTGGGGGAGCTGTCCCCACTGGAGAGGGAGGAGGGCCTCGTCGACTACGCGTCAGTGGGTGAAACAATACGAGTCTAGTTCATGTGATGAGACTTACAAGACAGCCCGCCGCCGTTGACCTGGCTGGTGGACCACATTGCCAGGCCGGCGCCCATGGGCATGATGGCGTCACCAGTGGGGGAGCCGCCAGACCCAGACGGGGACGAAGAGTTGTTCGATGGCTCATCGCTGGGCTTGGGGCCATCAGAAGATGAGGTGGACGAGGACGAGTCAGAGGACGAGTCGGAGGGTTCAGAGGAGGGTTCACCGGTGGGCTTGGCTCCCCACTCGTCCGAGGACGTAGGCGTCGGTTCATCGGTGGCATCCTCGTCAGATCCCGAGGAGGAGGTCTTGTGGCCCTTGCGGCTGGTAGTAGTCGTCGTAGCCGAATCAGACCAGTTGTCACTTCCGTCGACCTCGTGGTGCCAGGACGAGCTGCCCTTCGAGCCGTCGTCCTTGGGCTTGGTCCAGGTCTGACCCCATTGACTGGGCGTAGACGGTGTAGACTGGGTGCCTTCCGAGGTCGAGGTAGGCTTGGGACGGCACTTGCCTGCCCTCTTCCTGCGACGGACCTTGCGGAGACCGGAGCCGTGTGCCAAGCCAGGGCCTGAGCGGCGGGCGCGGGCGTGCTCGGCAGCCAGGGCCTGGTAGTCGTTACGTGGAGCGGGTTGTGGGACGCCGCGGCGCTCAACGCCGTTCACGGAACCACCGAGGCGGGTTGGGATGGCCGACGCAGCGGCAGCGAGGACGAGGGGAATGATGGTCGAGAAGCGCATGCTGAGTCGTTGTCGTTGATGTGTGTCGTCTGTGATGGAGGTGAGTGTGTGTGTGTGAGAGATGGGTCGTTGATGGAGGTTCTTGGTGGCCAGCACGTTTGAACCGTTGGAAATGAATGTTCGACCGTCACAGACGGAGAAATGAGTGTTGTAGGTGGGCGGAGGGGTTTGGGGGGGGGGGTGAGAGAGAGATGGGGAGACGGTAACCCGCACGGATTGGATGGTTACTTTATAAAGGCAGAAAAGGAATGGCCACAGTAGGTGTGTAGTGAATAGGTGAACTGTGATGAACAAAGGAAAGAGGGTTTTGTTCGTGTACTGGTCCGTGCGCGAGACACCCAGACCAATAACGGAACAGTGCGCAAGGGGAGCGACGGAGATGAAGGAGGTGGCGGAGTGAGGATTGAGGAGAAAGAATGAAAGAGAGGGAGAGTGAGAATAGGAATAAGGATGGGATGTGAAGGGGGGAGGGAGTGGGGGGGCAGTGGGAGGAGTGGGAGGAGTGGGAGGAGTGGGAGTGGGAGTGGGAGCGAGGTGAGGAGGGTTAGGAGGTTAGGACCGAGGGGGGTGACTACGAGGAGGCGAAGAGGCGAGGAGGCAGTACTCGCGGCGTACCATTGTGCCAACTGTAGGATTAGCGTTGGTCTCTCTGCGACGACGACGGCTCTGGGTCTAGGTCTACTACTACTGTAGCTAGCTTCTTGTTCTACCCTGCAACACGAACTGACTTGCATCACTCCGACGGGCACGGCGGAGGGGCGGAGGGGGGGGCGGAAGGGGTACGGAGCAGAGGAGGGGCCGGAGGGGCAAATTAGATCTGTTGACAGAGGAGTTTGCTCCGCCTCTACACCGCTAACATGCCATCCAAGGACCATCCAGCTTCCCTCGCCCGACGTGTTCAGCCTACTCGAGGTGAGTCAGCCACAAAGCCACTCGACTGGGGGGGGCCGACTGGGGCGATTGGGCTCTACTACCTACTAGCTGCTAGGTACCGCGCTCAACCCTTTCCAAACCCTTCCAAACCCTTTCTAACCCATCTGACGTGGCGCGTCCATTGAACCAATCATCTTTTTGTTGGGTGGATTTGAACTCAACCATGACATTCCAGCGGACAAGGGGATTGGGAATAGGAGTCATACCTCATGCACGAGGCCTCACTCATCACTCAACCCCGCCTCTCCTGCCTCTCACCCTCGCGGTCGTCTGCTCTCCCCGGTACCTCTTTCATATCCACCTCGGTCCACCTCGTCCACCTCGTCCACCTCGTCCACCTCGTCCACCTCGTCCACCTCGTCACTGCTCACTACCACCAGACCACCTCTCCTTATCCACCTCGTTGTTACCCCTTCATATCCCTACATACTGAAACGGGGTGTCGCATGGGACGGGACAGACGCGTCCTGCATTCAGGGTACATAGTGCCTGTACCCTAAAACCCTTCATCCATCCGGAACCGCGTCACGGTCCATGCTTCTCTCGCTTCCATCGTAGTAGTTCAGCGCCCATTTCCTAATCGGTTTCTATTTACATACCATCCTCTCCCTATTAGTACCCCCTTTGTAACCCTTACTAACCCTTATTCCAACCCGCCACAACGCGTGTGGTGGGCGTGGACGAAGGATGGTGGAATTGAGCAAATTGCTTCCGCCCTTGATCCGCCACGTGTGGCGCAAAGACGCGTGTTACCTAATTACATTGCACACCTCTTATGTCTATTAGCCAATCAAAAGTGAGCGACCAGCCACCGAGCGCTGTGGAAACATGAGCTGTGCCGTCGCGTCGTTTTCTTTTTCCCATCCCTCCCTGTACGCTTGACTGGGAATAGCCACCCTGCACCGGCCTCACCGGCCGCCCTGCCACATATCCCTTCACTTGTCATTTCACACCGTACGGGGTGAACGCGCCTTTCCACCCCACCCTGCACGCACCCACCAAACCACCAAAACCAACCTACTCAAACCCTTCACATCCTTCAAACTTACTCCTTAACTTGTACTTTACACTTACCTTCCATCCACATCTCCTTCGACTTCTACCCCTTCATCCCTCTCCATCCCTCTCCATCCCTCCATTCCTCCATCCCGCTCGAGGCTCTGCGACACAAACATTACCACCATCACCTGTGTCGTGGTCACCTCCGAATCATCCGAGACTCCCTTCCACCCAACCCCCCTTCAATCCGCCCCTCTGGTAGGGTTCCCACACACACTACAAGTTTCATTACCATCATCGGGAATCGCTGGTCGATCCTTTTGCCATCTTTCCATCTTCAATCAACACGACATCACCCACCCCTCCCGTGCGCACATTCCTAAATCATCCTCAGTTCCTCTCTGGTCCTCAATCCTCTCCATTCACCCATCGCCTCCTCTCACCTCTCGAGTGAACAACCCCCCACGCACGTTTCCTAGGCCATCACCTCTTGCGCTCTCCTCGCACCTCTTCAACACCTCTTTGGCCTCTTTGTCGTTTGTTTCCCCTCACCCACCATCGACCTAACCTCCATACATCGCATCGTGGCTTTCGGCCTTTCTCACCGTTCCGCCACCTAATCCCACTTTTGGCTCTTTCGTATCCATTCACCCTCCCGCCACCATGGACTCGCCGCCTCCAATGCCCTCCATCTCCATCGACCCTCCCCGCAGTGGAGAGCGCCGTCGCAGAGGACGCGGTGTCGACGTTATGAGCGCGTACGTACTCGACCGACATAAACAAAAACATGACTGTAATGGCTGACACTCGCAGAATACCAACTCCTGAACGCCCCCAGCACCACCTGCCCACACCTGTCACCCAGCGCCGCCGCACAGACAGGCAAGCCCTATCCGACACCAGAGCAGTCCACCTCCCAACTCCACAAACACTTCCGCGCAAGCGTGCATCCCCAAGTACCATTGAGCCAACTTCACCAAGCGGGCACACCTCGTTCTTCCTGCACCAGTCCGGCACCACCGATGCTACCGAGAGAGTTCCCCCTCGCCGCAGACCGGGCCTCATGTTCGCACAGCAGATGGGGTTTGCCCCAACGACCGTTGTCTCGAGTACGGAGATCAAGTTTGGGGGACGGCTCGGCGTGGGAGTCGGGATGGGCGGTGCGATGCGCACCTCGTCCCATGGACCCGTCGACAAGGTGACGCTCGAGAACCCCTTCCTGGTGTCGTCGTCCTCGAGTTCACGCACGACTACTGCTCGCCCCGCATCGAGACCACCACCAGCGCCTGGGGCCGAGACTTCGTATGTGCCTCAGGCCCTGCGTCCCAGTGCAGAGCGCTCTCTCTCACCTCATCCACGCGCCCGCCCTCGGCGCCCCGCAGGCGCGAGCTCACCAACGCCCGGGCAGATGCTCGCGCCTGGGAGCGAGTCGTCCACTAGAGGCCGCCGGCAGCAGATGATGGACGAGGACAACCCATTCATCGCCAAACCTGGCGAGGTGGTTCGCCCCCGTCCCACACGCGAGGATAACCCTCACGTCACCTACGTCTTGTAAGTCGCCCCCTTTGTCACTTGAAGTACCACTGACTCCCAGCCGCGGATCTAAGAAAGTCTTCGCCAACCCCTTCTTCCCGCCCGAGACCTCATACCCTCCATCCGACCTCGATCCGACCCATCCGGACTTCGACCCACACCCATGCCCCAAGCCGCGCCTCCTCTTTCCCACACCAGCGCCGCCGGCACCGGAGAACCCCGAGACACCACAACGGAATCGCAGTCTCGGGGGGTTCAACTCGGTCAACGCCGACCACGGCCCGCTCGAAGACGACGACGCCTTCCTGCCCGAGGACAGCGACGACGACGAGGAGATTCCCGTGCGGCGGGGCATGCTCTTTGGCGGCGGTGGGATGAAGCGCGACAGAGGGGGCAACGACTTGGGGGCGCGGAAACGTGCGAGGGCTTGAGTTGAGATGAGCCGCTGTGCTAGTAGTGAGAACATAATCGTGAGCTAGATTCTGGCATATCCTGTCGTTCTTGACGGGCTGTGGCCAAGTTACATACTTGGGTTGTAGTTACGCCCGTGCTCCATGTGGATACGGGTGATGCGATATTTGTCTTTGTTCGAGGCTCCTTGGATTTTGGCGCACTGATCCGACGCGAGTTCGTCACCAGACCGCAGACACACTCAGACAGAACGGCATGAGATTCACCCTCTGTGCATGTTCGTATACCATATTTTTCACCCACGATCGCCGCCGTAACGGAAACGCGCGAGGAAACGTTGCTAAACGTCGAGACGCTATGAATCTACATTCAGTCCACCTCGACATCTGTCAGTACACTTCTAGTTGACACTAGCTGCCTGCTTGGCCGCCGCTGCAATCTGGCCTCAGCTTCCCCGTAGTTGTTCGCGGCATGCTCTCCTGCCCCACAACTACATGCGTCCTAGTATGCCGCTGCCGACTCTATCCTCTTCTCTTCTCGTCTCGGGTGCCTCGGGATCACTGCACCGTTCTTGACTGGTGTGGCGAGGGGGTGGTGAGAGGTCGAGAAGGCCGTATATGGTCAGTTGAGGAAGGTCGTCAGTCGGCCATGGGAAGCCTGAGCGGGCGCGCGAGACATATGGCTAGCATACGAAAGGGCCAGGTGAGCCAAGTGCATGCTTACCTGGCGTGAGGTGCAGATTGGAGCTCGTGCAGAGGTCATTCGTCCCAATCCTGCCCACCTTCAGCACGACGGCAGCTGGTGTCATATGTGGGTCTAGATCGACGAGTACGTCGTCTATGCAGGGATGCGGCCCGATTGCCTTGATCCGACGCCCACAGCTCGTCCTTCTTGACGTATTGTCGAGCGGCGCTGGCTGAATGGGGCGCTAGGCCGAGTGAGGACCGTTGGGGCCAGGGGAAGAGAGAAGAGCATCCACGGCCCTCATGATCAAGTCAGAAGCGTCACTGACAGAGTCAGTCCATGGCACGAGACGTGCAAACCAGCTGCTCCAGGTGCCGTCGTGCACATCGCCACACGGAGCAATGCAGAGTTGCCTCTATCACGGAGCAACAATAGAACGTGGGGAACGAGCACGAGCTATATTACTCCGTTAGCCGACGCCGGTCTGAAGATCTGACAACGGATGTTGGGTGCTATTGTTCTGAGAAACTTAGTTTACGACCTGCCAGTCGTTTATCAGCTCAAGATTCCACCGTGACAGAACAGCTCCATACCGACGGCGCGCCCGCTAGTGCTGGGTGCCTAGTTCGCTTTGGCGGCGGGGACCGCTGAGGTGCCGAGGTGCCGTTCGAGCTCGCTAGCTGGCCGACGGGGCTGTGTTCGCGTAGAAATGTCGTGGTGACTGGCACTGGAAGAACGGAAAACCGCTAGTGCTGGGTACACGAGCGACAGCAACGCTGGCCGGGTATCGTGGACGCAGGCATGCCGGGTATCGCGTGACGGAATGCTATGCCTGGAGTGCCTCGTCGACGGCGACCTGACGGCCTTTGATGTTCGACGGCCCACTTTTGTTGCTACCAGAATGCACGTGCTTGAGACGATAGCAGTGAGGAAGCGATGAGCGTGTCCATGACCGAGTGAACCGTGAGTTTGTGAATGTGCAGTCTCTGACCATCGGTTGCGTGCCCGCACTCAGCATCCCTCGTCGCTACCGCCGTCGACGAGATCTGTAAGGAATATGTCTGATCGAGCGGCGCTCAGCGCAATGCTGGTCGCCATAGCCTTTCGAGTGTTCGCAGCCAGCCAGTCCCAACTGCCTGAGCTGACCTACCCCGTCACGCGAGCTGTTGTATCAGTGGCAACGACACAAGTCAGTAAGTGGACTCGTATGGACTCGATGTTGGACATGACGTCGTCGCAGCCGGCAAAACCGCGCTCGGAATGCCGGAAGATTACCCGCCCAGAAGCCGAGAAGGCCGAGTTGCTTGGCCAAGGCTTGCCATCGAACGGCTCCACCTGCCGCCTCATGACGATCAACCCCACACTTCGAACTCTCTTTGATCAGCTGATCAGGTGATCGACCGCTCGCAGCGCCTCGTCCCCCACTCGTGCGCTTCCTCCGACATTGCCCCGCGAAGGAAGCACTCAACGTGGTCAGCTGTTCAGCTGTTCGTCCGAACCTCGGTTCGGGCTTACAGTCGGATTCGATAGCCTGTAGATAGCAAGGAGACGAGGTTGACGGCGAATACGGAGGATGCGGAGACGAGGTTGATGCAGGGCCTGCAGGGCGAGGAAGCCTTGTTGTTCGGGCCCCGCGCGCACATGATTCGGGGCTTCCGCGTCTCCGAGGCCTGCGCAGGACGGCCTTTTGACGTTGACTTGAAGGTGGGTATCGAGAGCGGAAACGTGGCTCAATGATGAGAAGCGAGGGGGGTCCCACGGCGCACCCGACCCTTTCGTCGGATGGCGAAACAGGCGGAACGGAAGCCGTTCCGCGCGTGGGCCTGACTGCCCAAACACGACACTAAGGGTATGCTGCGGCGTCGACAGCCGTGGCCCGCTGTGCATAAGAAGCACGCTGGAATGGGTGCACTGCATCAAAATGTACGCGGGGGATTGCGACACGACGGTGTTTGCATAAACGATAAATGAGCGGTGGAATGCGCCTGAGGAATGAGGCAGGGGACGACAAACGAGCGGTTAGCGATTAGGACTTGGTCGGGCACGCTGGTGGGACATAATGAGCTGTGGCGGCGCGTGGAATTATCCCGACACGAGCGATCATGGCGCTGATATTAGGATGAGCTGAATGGGCCGGTGAATGGTTGTACGATGACAATTAGAGGGACCCGTCACAGAGCTGCACATGTCAATTGACCATCGGGGTGGCCGAGAGCTCAATGGAAAGAGCCAGACTGCTTGCATAGCGAAGAGGGAGGCCGACCACGCCGGAGTCAAGCACAGGGGTCGTGGTGATCAGCAGGTGGTAGGGGTGACGTTCTTGGCTCCGAGGCTCCGCATCCCTCCCGAGGCTGCTGAGCTGCTGAGGGGCCTGAGGGGACTAACATCCCAGGTTTGCAGGGAAACGTAGCTTGATGCCCTATTCCCCCACCTTAATGGACAGCACTCCACTGTTAAACAAAAGCATGCAGAAGAGTAGGAAGAGAGGGGGAGTTTTAGCGGAGGTTGAGGGAATCTGGGGAAAAAAAGTATAAACGTGCCCCGAGCCCCACCCGACCACTCCGACACTTCCGAGCGGTGCTGGCGTGCTCATTTCTGCGGGGCCAAGACCTCGCCGACGGGTTTCACAGTTCAGATCTCGCATGTTCCTCTGGGATTCGCTTTTTGACGTGGTCTTATGCTCCGCCTTTGCCCCACAGCGCCATGCAGCGCCACCCAAGCTCTCGACTCTGTCAGAGCTGCCAGCCCTGACGTCTCCAGATGCCCACCCAACGCCCGCGGGAACAACCTTTACCTATCCGCGGGTGGCATGACTCGGCTACAGCACTGATCTGCTTCTTGGCCTCGGCCGGGCCGCCGCTGACAGTTGAGAGATCCACCAGAACACGCAACGCTACTCGGAGTTGGGCACATTCGGCGGCTTCCCCGGCCAATCACCAAAGCGGCCGTTTGGCCAGCCGAGCACAGGACCTACTGCCCTCTCGGCTCTCGGGGGTTTTCTTGGATGGGCCGTTTACGTGCTGCGGCCCCTGTCCGTAGGCGGCGCGTGCCCAGCCACGCCTGGTGATACCCACGCTCAAGCTCCCACTCCCACAGCCACCACATGCGCGGCTTCACGCCCGGGCCATTGGCCCAGGCCGGAATTCGCCCCAGCCGCCTTCGACCTCCCTGGCGCGAGTCCGGCACACCGGTCCACGGTCCGCTTGCGGCCGAATAGCGAGTCAGGCAGCGACGCCGAACGAGTGCAAAGAGCCGTCAGCACTTGATGTTGCTTGCATCTGTTTGCATCTGCTCTTTTCACTTGACTCTTGCTCGTCGTCCACAGCATCGCGCACAACAATCACAACGCCTGGCGCACCGGCGACGGTAGTACGCTCGCGCCAGTATCGAAAACCCCGTCAATTGCTCGTGTCGCAGCCGCGACCGCCGAACTTTTCGCTCCCTCCTGGTGTCCCAGTCACTTCGGCACCCTTCTGCACACACACTTCGTCGACGTCGCTCGCATTGACGAAGAGCGCACCGCACGTACACGCCTACGCATTCGTCGTTCTGCGACGTCCTTTTTCGTTCTCGAACGCTTGCTCGTTGTCGCTGGCGTCACCCAGTGACTCAGGCTCGACAGAGAGGTTCGCGTAAACGGCACGGCTACCTCCGCTGCCTCGTTTCTGCATTCAACCTCCACCAACAAATCTCCGGCCCACCTATTGCCGGGTATTATCGGAGCGGTACTCCGCCTGCTATCTTCCGGCCCAATCCGCCGTATCTCTTCTGCTTCTGCCTGCGAAGCGCGGAGCCACTGGGCGACAGGGCTTGTCCGCTACTTCTGTTATCACGCAAGCAAGCACAAGCATTCAATCGACTCTTTGGGGTTGACAGAGAACCCGAGAATCTGACGATAAGCAAGCGGCTGTTGTTGACCTGTTTCGGCGTCCGCACAGCTTTCGACGTGTGCCCGAGTGCCGAACGGATTGGCATATTCTCTGCTCCGTACCGAGGAGTGAGAGCGCGTGGAGTGCGAAGATTGCGAAGGCCACGGCCTACGAACGCAAGTGCTCGAGAGATCGACACTACGGTAACACGCGGTTCAAGCGGTTCATTAGTGCTTGCCGTTCGGCCCTTTGGATTGCATTAATCGCCTGTGCATTGCATTTCACTCTACGACAAGCGAATTACCTCGTCCCGTCTTCTTCTATTCTGGCCCCCTACCCTATTCTGGCCCATTGAGAGAGCAAAGTGGCCAGACCCAAGTGGACCCAAGTGATCCACTTAGGCTATAGGTTAGATCAAACCCCCACCCAAGCCACCCAGGCTGTCCAGGCTATCCAAGCCAAGCCTCACTCGATCCACTCGGATCCAGACCCGGCCAGCCCTTGCACCCTTTGGCCGCCCGCCCGCCCGCGTTGGTCCATTTTGCGTCTGGCCCCCCCCAGGCTCACAGCCACAGTCCACATTGGAACCGCAGCCATCATCCCGCTTGCCCTGCCTGCCTCGCCTCGACTTGAGCGGCTTGACCCGCCTGACCCGCCTGACCCGCCTGACCGGCCTGACCCACTTGACCCGCCTGCATTGCATCACCTACAACATATCACGCATCCCGTTCCTAAGCGCTAAGCCCCTGCGCAGCATCGGCAGCATCGCAGCACTCACCACATTGCACCACCCCTTTGACCCCCGTGGACCCCGTGGATCCCTTTCTGGGCACTGATCGCCGCACCACCTACGGTGAGTTTTGCTTTTACTTTTGGATGCGTGACTAGTCCTTTCATACCTTTTGTCATTTTCTTTTCTTCATCTCTCGTCTCCGTCTCTCGTCTCTCCTTCATCAACCATCATATGACTCTTCACCCCCAAACTCCTCCCACACTCTCCATCCCCATCGACATTCCCCTCGCCATCATGTCGTTGCCCCCACTAGTCAAGCCGTTCTAATATACCCAGCACTCTGCTCGCATTCGACTGTGTGGCAACGGTCACTTTTACCTCCCCCCTAATCAACAGCGCGTCGAAAAGCAAACCCTGAAGGCGTCCTATTACCCAAACCACCCCAACCCACCCCCCCGACCCACCCCAACACACTCCCACACTCACGCTCCCACTCCAACAACACCCGAACACGATGGAAGACACTTTCCAGAACTACTGCATCGTATGCGACCGTCTGATCGCTCCGCCACCACCTGGGCCAGATGACTCCAAGCAGTCGTCTTCAAGTGGTGGCAAAAAGCGTGCAGGAGGCGCCATTAGGGTAAGTCTACTTACTTTGCTATGGAAACAAAGGAACAGGGAGGGAGAGGGAGATCCCATTACACTGCAACAACAAAAGAGGGACAACGGGCATCGATCATTGTCAAACCACAAACAATGACCAGTATTACCCCGTGATGCCCGTATTCCCCGGCAAATGCTGGTCATGTGGGATGAGTTGCATCCACAACCCGATGGAATGAACCCGCGTGGCTGGGCGGGGTGTGCTTGGCGGGGTTGCTCCTATGCACTGTGCTCGCCATGCACGCCACTCCACACACATCCCTCCACATAGCCCCCCACCCCACACAAACCCCATGACCAACTCAACCCACCCATCCCACAATCCACCGCCCCGCCTCATCTCCTTATCCCAACTGTCTCGTGACTCAATCTCCTTGATTACTCCACAGCCAAGCGTGACAAAATACTAGTCAACAATTACTGACGCAATCAAACAGATCAAGAATCCAGACGGTTCCACAACCACGCGTACTGCAAACGGCGTAAAGACGACGCGGCCACAACTTCGTCAGGCTCCTCGTATTCAGCAGCACAACGCAATCCCACCAAACGCAAATGCTACCGTCGCCGACGCCGGAGTCAACCCAACCAAGGTTGGCCCGAAGGCACTGGCACCAAGCCCTTCCACAAACCAATCCCCAGCTCTCACTCCATCCAATTGTTCGTCTTCGCGTACTAGTGGCGACAACGTGCCTGCACCGTCGCCAACAGAAGCCCTCCCGATCGCTCCCACACCGCCACTCCCCGCATACGTCTCGAGCATTTACTGCTCGCGCGACTGCGCCAACAAGGACGCTGGCTCATCCACTGCAGCGGCGACCGACCTCGGTCGTGCATTTGGTGTCGGTTTCACCTACTCTGATGCACTCGTCGCCGCGGGTCTGCGCGTCTCCCCAGTTAACCCTCCATCCCCCCTTCTAGGCTCTGACACGGACTCGTCGACCTCGGTCGCTGCCGCTCTCCGTGGTGGCGCACCACGCACGCCCGAAGCAATCAGCTCTCTGCCCAAGACCATCGACTTCTTCCGCGTCCCCCGTGACTCGCCCGATGATGCTTGGCGCGAGAGCCGCATTCGCACATCCCTCGATCCCGCCGTGCAGCACCACATGTCGAGGCAGCGTTCATCTGGCCCCCACTCTGCTTCCGGCACCTCCAGCGACTCGCTCGCGTCGCTGTGGATCGGTGACCAGGACAGCAACGGCAAGCGTTCATCCAACGCCGGCTCAATGTGTGTCATGACGCCACTTTACGCTCCCACCCCGGACAGTGTCGGCAGCGCCCGTCGCTCAATGTCGTCCTCGTCAGACGGTTCGGGCATTCAGCGCCCAGCTCTGATGCGCTCGGCAATGTCTCACACCTCCCTTGGCGGCCTGACCTCATCTGGCGTCAGCCACGCGTACCACCACGAGGTCGGCTCTGCGCCCTCGCAGACCGCCTACCTCATGCAGGCATACGCGTCGGCATTCCCGGCCCGTGACGGTGGTGCTCTCTCGCCACCGGCCATGCTTTCGGGATCGGCCACCCCCGACAGCCGTAGCACGAATGTGGCGATCGCACCCGTACCCCACCGCTCCACTTCGGGCACCATCCGCGGTGTCCGCAACCGCCAAGGATCGACTGGTGCCACCTGGGACTCTTTCGGCAAGGCCGAAGTTCGCGAGCGCGCGCGTCGCAACACTGCATCGTCCGAGATCGAGATTGCGGGATCGATGCCTTCTCCCGAAATCGAGGGCTACCGCGGTCGCGTCAACTCGTACTGCGGGGCGACGCCCAAGCAGTCGTTTGAAGTCGAGAACGGTGGCTGGCAGATCCGCTACATGAAGTCTCCCACCCTGGGGCAGCGCAGGCGCGGCAGCACCGCCTCGTCGCGCAGCCGCAGCCGCTCGCGTGAGCCTTCTCTCTCGAGGAGCTACCTCTCCACCTCGCCTGTGCCCGTTGCATCGACTGCACTTCCCTTGCCTATCCCCGTCCGCGCGCGTCCGGGCCCGAGCACGCTCGCTTCGTCGACCTCGACGGCCCGCAGCCGCACTCCCCAGACGGGCGGTACGCCCCTCGCCTCGCGCGGTGCCAGCTCGATCTCGCTCGCCATCTCGCCCACGGGATCGCGCAAGGGCAGCACGGCAGCCCTGCCCGAGATCGCCGCCCTGCACATCGGCGCAGCGGCCAGCAGCCTCTCGCTCGCCGCCACCGCCCTGTCGGCCGCCACAGCGACCGCCGCAACCGCTACCGCCGCGGCCACCACCGCCGCATCGCGCGAGTTCACCCACAGCCCATCTCCGCGCCCCAGCTCCGTCTCCGGCTCCATCCCCCGCGCCGGCTTCGACTGGGACAAGCGCTCCGAGCACCGCACCTACGAGCTTCCGAAGGGCGTCGTCCAGAACCCCAACAAGGGGCTGTTCTACTTCAATGTCTAATACCCGTGCCATCATACGGATCAGATTCGGCGATATCCTCTCGTCAAGGACTGTTTGTTTCTTGTTTCCCGCCCGCAGCATCATACACCGGCTGCCATCATTTGTTACCCATTATCACGCAAACCCGCAGCACGCAAGCACTTTTTCAACCCATTTGCATTAGTCGACGGACATAGGCGCGCCATAGGACCACATAGCATCAATTGTATTTGCCGCCCCAGGGCGGCAGTTGTACGTGATATGAAGCATATAAATTGCACAGCGGGGCGAGAAGTGACCACGGGGAAGGCACTGGGGCGGTAAGGTGAACGATGTGGGAGGGTGTGCGTCGGGCATCGTTCTAGGTACCCAAGAAGGAAGCAAGCTTATTCTGGTGTCGGCGGTGCTGGGTATCCACAAGCGAGCGAGTTCTACTCGACCTGCCGATCACCGCAGCAATGTAGAGAAAAGTTTACAGGCACAGGTGCCTCTGCGGCGCTCAACTCCACTAGCGACGTCAAGGCCCAGCACAGCGTCCTACTGCAGCACGTGCTTGCCGAGCCTGCTCCGCGGCCGTTGGATGACTGCGGTCGAGTCAGCTGCGTGACTGTTTTCTCAGCCTTGCTCCACGGCTCGATCGCAGTCCTCTGCATGGCCGATGGGAGTGGTTACAGCTCGACGTTGTTCTAAGTTCCGCAGAACACGCAGTCACGGGTTCCTTCCACTGCGTACGTGCGTTACGGCCTGATCTACATCGCGGAGGAATGTGGGCACGATGTCGTTCATGGCTGACGGAGTGTTGCAATGGAGGACGGGGGTTGGCGACGAGCGACCAGCCATCTCGCATCGTGGTAAGTGGACTGCGCCTCTTGCCTCGGAGGACGTCATGGCCTGCAAAGTCAGTCACGGGGTAATCACGACTCCCAGGTGTGACAGGTCCGTCCTGATCTACAGATCGAGCCCAGCTGGACATGTGATGTGTGGAGACTCTGTACGGTGTGCAGACTCCGTTGTGGGGACACTGGTAGCTGTCGACGGCGAAGTGAATCCAGGAAGACAGTCGCGCACCGACAGGAACTGTAACGTCTCGTCATGCGAAGGAAAGTGGGGAAGGTAGAAGAAGGAGAGTGGAAGGAGTCGGCATCCCCGAGACAGCGTCTGGCATCACCTGAGGTTCCGACTCTGGTGCCACATGAGGTTCCACTCTGGCGCCACATGCGGTTGAGGTTGCAAGAACCACAATCTAGGGTGACATGTGACGCTGGATGCGGATGTACGACATGGCAGATGACGAGGCGGCGAGCTCCAAATTGTTTGAGCTAACAATAATGGAGGAATGTCGGCATTCCCGCTAGAATGGACCCGCGGCGGCATGGATGGTAGCGTTGCAGTCTGGTCCAGACCAACACGTCTGGCTGGGATGTTCCTCTGAGGCGCATGATCGTCATCAGTAACCTTGATTTCAGGCTCTCATCGTCCGTCATCTCTCATCGTCCGTCATCTCTCATCGTCCGTCATGCCCGAATGTGCGAAGAGGGAGCGTGGGAATCAGCACAAAGTCTGGAATGGACAGGACGGGAGAACGGCGGAAGAAGGACAGAGCGCGAGTGATCTTTTGGACAAGAACGCAGAGCTCAGATGAGCATCCCGGTTAACACGGAGAGACGGACACATGACCCAACGATGATGGCGATGACGATATTCCTGCGGACATGCGGCGTTACTCTCCGCCAGCACGACGGATACTGGGCTTGGTGCCCGTTACGTAGAACAAGCCCGATCCTATGACCAGGGTGACGGCCATGGGTGTGCGCAGCACCCGAGCCGAGGAGTGTCGATCATGGACCGCATGAGTAATCACGCGCACACAACTGCGCCACGGATCTGGCGGCGGTGTGCGAGCCTGGGGGAAAGGTTAAAGACGAAATAACGGAGGTTTGGTTGAAGGAGGCACAAGGAACGGTGGGGATTAATGGGAGCTTGGAAGTTTGCAGTGCTCAGTGTTCGGCATGGTCGCATACTCGTAGTGGTCACGCATGGGAGATGGTTGCGAGTACAATATGATTGCTGATCGGGCTGTGCACCTGCAGTAGTGCGAGCAAGCAAGCCGAGAGTGGACGGAGCCGATGGGTACCATCAACGAGTGATTAGATGAAAAGGGCGGTGAATGGTGACGTAGCAGTGTGGTGGTGATAACATGGAGAGGAGAGGTGCGGCGAGGCAGGAGGCCGAAGGGCAGAGTGACCAAGGTACCAAGGTGGCCATGACCGAGGGTGAGGGGCGGGAGTAAAACTTTACCTTCGGCGGCCGACGGCCACTCGTGCAGAGTTTCTTCCCCCCCGTCTCCGCTCTGCTCCTCTGCTGCTGTGCTCTGATTGTTCTCCTTTCCAACGGGACGGCTGGAGGCTGGGTGCAGGAGGGAGAGGTGAGTTAGGGATGCTGACGGAGATGGCCCACGACGAGGTTTGCCTGAGGGGGTCGTCGCAGGAATCGCGGGAATCCACAGCATGCACTGCAGGGCAATTAGTCAAATCCCCTCACGTTACACCATACGATGGGACCGCTGGGCGCTGGGCGTCGCTGGGCACGCTGGGTGAAGACGCCACCGTAGAACGAAACGGGGGTTTTGGCTGACTGTATTTGTATTTGCTTTTGTCACTGCAGGTCGCTGCAGGTCGCTGCAGGTCGTCAGCTCGGTCGTCGCCCCGCCCCCCCCCCCAAAGAGGGTCATTGTCAGATCTCCCATCTCATCTCTCACATACCATCTCGACTCCCTCCTCGTCTCCTCCTCAACTCGTCTCCGCTCAGACATCCCCATCCACAACGGCACGCAAGCACGCACACGCACGCACTCACTCACTCGTCTCTCGTGCCTATTCCCCCCTCCTCGGCGCCCGTCTCCTCGATCTCCTCCGACTGACCGACTGACCGACTGCCCGAACCTACCTACCCTCACAAACGAACCACGCAGTTCTCCCTACCCACCCCTACCCCCCTCACCCCCCCTCCTCTACCCCTCGTTTGAATCTCCCCTCCACTCTCCACTCATCTCCTCCCATCGCCATCTCAACCGACCCACCCAAAAAGTATCAACATGCCTCAAAGGTCGTAAGTTTCAAGCCTCATCTTGCTCAGCCTCCTTCTCCTCCTCGCAGATTCCCAAAGCCCCCTCTTCTTCTTCCGTCTCTCTCTCTCTCTCTCTCTCTCCCTCTCTCCGCAAGACTCGTCTCATCCCAAGTACCTCTTGCCCCTTACGCCCGCCTAAGCCTCCTCCTCTAAAGCCTCAAAGCCAAGGCTTGGTCTTCTTGGTCTTCCCCACCATCTCGTGATCTCGTCTCCTCTCTGTGGTCGCGACAAGGCTTCTCCGCCCAAAAGTTCTTGTCCATTACACAATCTCCCTCATTCTATTCTCAGCTCTCGACTCCCTAATACTGCCCCACTGTCAACTCCCTAATACTCCCCACACACTCGCCCATCTCCCCATCGTCGTTGCCGTCGTCGCCGTCGTCGCAGTCGTCGCCTCTACCGCCACCCTCGTCGCGCGATAATATTCCCATCTGGGGCCGGTACCGAAGCACAGCGTTGTGTCAAGGCACTCTTGGCATTGCCCCTGGCCAAGCGACAAACCCATACCGGATCCGCGCACCTGTCATCAGCCCCCCTCGCTTCCGCTCGCTACCATCCACCATCTCCCTTCCACATTGTTCGTTAAACAGACTACATCTACACATTACACATTCCTCCACGCTATCCTTGTCCTTGTTCTCAAAGCCTCCACATAATCAAATTCCAATCCCGGCGCTGACACCTGCAATCTCATGTTGGCATAACCTCTTGTCATCTCCACTGCGCTCCACTCCGTCCACCCCGCGAGCGCCTCCCAGTGCCACCACACCTGTGATCCCACGCCTGCGATCCCGCACGGCTACCGTCTCATTCGGCCAAATGTCGCGCGACAACGCCGGCTTCGGGGGTGTCTTGACCGAAGCGCCCGCAGAAATATTAACCAGCAACGCCGGCGGCGGACCCCTCACCCTCTCGCCGGCACCCTCGACCCTCGGCGTGCGTACCGGGAGACGCACCTCCAAATCAGTGTCAGGTGCCCGCCCGCCACTGTCGACCAGCGCATCGTCTCATAGGACCCTGGGTTATGCCAACCCATATGCTCCCGAGGCCGGTCCTTCAACCGGCGGCCCGAGCGGCGGCCCTTCCCCTAGCCTTGGTCCCACTCGTGTGCGCAACGGCCTCAAGCGGCGCATCTCAACGCCCAACCTCATGAAAGGCCGCTCACTTGTGCCAGAGGAGGATTTACCCAGCGAAGTTGACCACGGACACGGCGCGTCCACCCCGAACGGCTTGCAGGCTCCCTCAAAGTCCAACAAGGTCGTCGAGACGCGCGCACGCTCCACTTCAACGTCGATCGTCGTGCCGCAGACCCTTGCAACAGAGGACGAATCACCCACCTTCCCGGACCCCCCAATTGTCACGCTTCCCCCTCCCTCATCGACAATTGCCCTTCCCACGCCACCATGGAACGGAATGTATGTGACCCCGCCTTCTCCGCCCTCGACAGCGGGTCCGCGCGAATATGAGCCCGACGTTCCCGAGCACCACCCCAATGACCCCTCCGCAAGTCTATTGTCCTCTGCCTACGATGCCGGAGAAACCATATTCACCCGAATGCTGGCCTGGGCCCAGCCGAAGCGCCAACGACGATCCCGTCGGCGATCTCATGCCTCAGACGACGACTCTGAGAAGGGCTTGAATGGCTCAGAAGACGAAGACGACTTCGACGAGAAGGACGGCGATGAACATTTCACCCGAACAAATCGAGGGTGGGGTCTGTTTGGCCCTGGGACACGTACTCCGGATTCTCCGAGCTACTTTGCTTTGCCTCCGACGCCACCAGATGACCGACTATATGATTCGGGCTTCCCAGCATCGTTGCCGACACCAGCATTGTCCGCCCAGTCTCTCTCCCAAGGGAGAAGACAACGGCGTGCGTCTCGAGCCGCTGCGCTCAAGGAGGCGCAGGCCGATGGCTTCTGGGTCAAGGTGTACCGCAATATGTACATGTCGGGCAGCGGCAAGACGGCACAAGTACTACGCGAGCTCGGCTGGACCGTCGCCATGCTAGCTGGTCTGTTTGTTGTGTCATTCCTCTTGGTTCTTTACTCAGCATCGAGCATGCCAATGTGAGTATAGTTTGTGCGTTCAGAAAGGTGAGCTGACAACAGCACCCATCTCAAATCGATGCCCAAGTCGACTACCGACCTGCAGCTCCTCTCGGCAGATATGCGCTCGTACATGGGAAGCGGAAACGCGGGCTGGTGGCACACGGTCGGCGTGCTCACGTACATTGGTTGCTGGAAGCACGCTTGGAGTGTGCCTGGCGCCGTGGTGCTCAACATCCTGGTTGGGTCTGTGTTTGATCCCATCGCCGCCCTGGCCCTTCTGACCATGATTACTGCTTGCGGGTCGCTCGGCGCGTACATGCTCTCCAGGCCACTTGCACCTCTCATCGGTGTGCTTTTCCCCAAACCGCTCGCACTTGTTCGGGCAGCATTGGCACCTCAGTCTGTTCCCAAGCCCGCCAACGTCGCCAGCATCAGTGGTGAGACCATCACTCCTCTACGCGTTTCCAACGACCCGAGGCAGCCGGATATCGGAGCACCTGAGGACCGTCCTAATGTTTGGCGAAGGCTGCTCCTCATGCGCGCGATGGGCTTTGTGCCCTGGTCGGGCATGAACGTAGCATGTGGTGTCGTTGGTGTCGACTGGCGCACTTTCTGGCTTACGACCGCTGCGGGCTCCGCGTCGTGGTCGTACGTGACTGCGTCTGTTGGTAACATCCTGTCCCGGCTTGCGCTACCGAGCCAGGACGGTGGCGAGGTGCAAGGCGAGTCGCTCACCTCGCTACTGCGCGACCCGACCCTCATCGCCAAGCTCGTCTTCCTCACTCTCCTCACCCTCATCCCTGTGCTGCTCAAGCGCCGCGTCTCGCCATCAGACGAGGAGACGGACAGCGAAGACGACTCCGTCTCCGACGGTGCACCCACGCCCATGTCGCCTCAGCCCCACTCAGCCCTCGGCCTCGAGACGACCGGCCTCACGATCGATACCCTCAACATCAACAATTCAGAGTATCCATCCGAGCCCGCGTCTCCGCTCGCCATCTCCCTCGCGAGCTTCACGCCCACGCCGCACATGTTCGATCTGCTCTCGTTCGGCCGCACAGCCATGCGCCAGGGTGTGCGTGTGGTCGTCGGCGGCGCGAGGCAGGCCCGCAACTCGGCACAACGCCTTCTCGGAAGGTAATAGATTTGACCATCCGGATCTCTTGGGACCTCCTAATGCCGCCGGGCGGCTGCATCATAGTGTATTTGTACGCGTCTCTCTCCTCTGGTCATAATAATATGTGAATACCACCGCACGTCGTCCACAACTCAGCGAGCGTAATCGATGACTGCAGCTTGATCGTCAGATGAACTTCTCTTCGGCGAATGCCCATTATGCTTTGGTCAGCTGACTCTGGAGTTTCACGACGTTCGGGATATCCAATGCACGCCCCTGCGCACAGACGGGCATGCAAGCAATCACGCGCCTCCATTCCTCCACAGTTTCAGCTCTCGTGACACAGAAAGTCCGATACCTCGGTTATCGGCGCCCGAATGGTAACGGGCGGCTGTGTGCCAACGCACACGGCGAGCCCACGGGCGCCGCCGCCCCGCTGATGCGCATCGGGACGTATAGTCTCAAGCCCTTGGCACTTGGCAGTCTTCGGCCGACTATGGGCTATGGGCGACATGAGGCATGAGCATGACAGTCTTAACCCTGTCTGAGCGACAGAGATCGAGGTGGAATAAGACAGTCTGCTCCACTCCTCCCACGTGGGGTTGGGAGAAATAACGCAAAATTGACTCCACGATATTCCCCGCCGGAGCACCCACTGTCGCTGACCACCACCATCACGCCCGATTCGTCCGCTAGTCCGCTACGCTAGACTCTAGAGGCCGACACCACCACCGACAGTGAGTACGACGACGGCGGCGGAGCATGCGCGGCAGGTGGCAGGACACGACAGATGGGCAGGGCATGGGCCAATCCGCGAAATGGGCTCGACCGGTCGAGAGTTCGGACGGCTGCAAGAAACCGACGCCGGTATCCAGCCGACGCTGTTACCTGCGGGGCGGCGACGGAGAGTACGACCGAGTGAACACATTTCGGACCTAGACGAGGCGGCCTCGAGAGCGGACCTGCTCGATGTGGATCCGTGCCGCCGATGATGGCGACGCAATGCTGCACTTGCTCGACTAGTCCACAACGCCTGTCCTCGGTCCTGCCCAGCCTGCGCCGAACTGCCCCGTACCCGCTGCATGCCGGCTCATAAGCGCCCAGAACTGACGGCAGATGTCGCACCCCAACGCCAACCCAAACGGCTTCCACGGTCTCCGGCAGTACGTACCGCAGCGTCGGGATGGGAGTTTGGGACGAGAGCGGGAATGACGGCGGGGAGAGGAGGCCCGAGGATGGAGGCCAGTGAGGGGGGCAGGGGACGAGGCTAGGCGTTGAGGAGGACGGAGGGAGGATGCGAGCGGCGAGGCAATCGATATCGGGCTACGGCTCGCGGACGCCTCCGCGCATCCTTGCCGTTCCTCGCTTCCTGCGCCCTCGGCGCCTTCCGTCTCTCGCACGGCTTTACTGTCGGGCCCTCCTCTCACGCCTTCCTGTCCCAAGACGACACTGACCCCAGGGACATGCCTCCTCCCGGAGGCTACGAGAGCGTCAAGTTCCGGCGTAACCTGCCCATCCGCGGTCCCGGCGGCATCGCCCTCTTCGGTGGCTGCATCGCCATCTGCGCGTTCGGCTTCTGGCGTTTCGGCGCAGGCGCGAACGAGAAGCGGTGAGTCGAGTCGCTGGCCTCACTGACGCACAGCGAGCTTGCGCGCGAGAACGCATGGTCGCGCATCTACCTCGTCCCGGCCATTCTGGCGGAGCAGGACCGCGACGCGTTCCGCCGGTCAGAGGCGGCGCTCGCGCGAGAGAAGGAGATCATGAAGGACGTGCCCGGCTGGGAGGTGAGTCGAGCGCACTGGGCCATGCTTACCGCAGTCTGGCGCTCCCATCTACAACACCAAGCGGTATACCCCCAGCACTATTGTCGTTCTGTAGACGGCAGAAATGTATTCATGGCACGGAGGTTGATCACGCCGTCGAAGGGTGTGGCCCTGTAACTTAGCTCGTTGTCTCGTTTCCCTCGTGCCCTCGTTCGTCGTGGTCCTCTCTGATCCTATTGCTAGCCTCTGGTCAGGCTACCCGTGTGTACAGGTGGAAGTTGCATCCGGGACCTGAGGCCAGTCAACTTGATCAAAGATGGTGGATAGTTCTCGAGGGTGTTAGCCAAGGAGGGCGGTTCTCGATCGATCGTCCCGCAGTGAGAGACTATAGTCCCTCACGCGGCCTCGGCGGGCTCTACTGGATTCGGCTGGACTCTGGACTCGACCGGACTCAACGGGACGCTGAACGCACCGGACGGCGGTCAATCGGCGTCACTTGGTGTGTGGCACACCTGGACCGCCTGTGGAGCCGACTGCACCCCACTGCTCTGCAATTTTCGGGACTTTGGGGCCTTGCTGGCTCTGCAGCGGGCAGTTGCGTGCTTGCAGGGATCCTGGGGGTGGCTGGGCGTTTGCCACCGACCGAAAGAGTTCCCAAGAGACAGACCACTGTCCGCCGAAACGAAGCCCACTTTCATTCTCCTATCACTGCAGGATCACCCCCAGCACCCTAGTCCGTCTCCGAGCTCCTATGCATGATGCACGAATGAAGACTGTCTAACTCCTGAAGCTCTCAGAAACATAATTCTGACGGCGCACGAGACGAGGCTGCAGCAGATGGAACAGGTACGAGTGAAATGCATCATCGCCCATGCTGAACGCACTGGACGGCATAAAAGAGACGAGCGAAAACGAAACTCCTCCAGCTCCAAGGCTGCTCCAGTACAAAACGCCAAGACGCGGGCTTAGGCGCCGAAACCGTAGAGGGTGCGGCCCTGGCGCTTGAGGGCGTACACGACGTCGAGCGAGGTGACGGTCTTGCGCTTGGCGTGCTCAGTGTAGGTGACAGAGTCACGGATGACGTTCTCGAGCTGGTCGTTAGCTGAGACACATTGGGGTAGCTAAACACTCACGAAGATCTTGAGAACACCACGGGTCTCCTCGTAGATGAGGCCGGAGATACGCTTGACACCGCCACGACGGGCAAGACGACGGATAGCGGGCTTGGTGATACCCCTGGAGGTGAGCGCAAGTCTGAGGAGGATTTTGAGAAGAGTTGAACACTAGCCGTCGCCACTCAAGTGCCAACTCTTGCCCGCTGACTTACTGGATGTTGTCGCGCAGGACCTTGCGGTGACGCTTGGCGCCACCCTTGCCGAGACCCTTGCCACCCTTTCCGCGACCGGACATTGTGTGTAGTTGTGTTTGGGGGGTTAAAGTAGAGAGGAGGAGAGGGGTCGCTTGGCGAGATAGGTAACTAGAGTGTTTGACGGATGGAAAGAAAGAGAGATTAGATGAAGCAAGGTAAATTATATACGACCAGGGCAGAGGGAGGCAACAGGGGGGTTGCTTCCGGTTGTTTGTTGTTCTGTGGATGATGTTTCGATCAATAAGTCACGTGAACGTGATTGATTTGATCTTGATTGAGAGCATCAGATCACTGGCCAATCAAATTGACTTAATCACGAGGAGACGAGTGTTTGGGCATGTTGATGCATTGGACCGCGAGGCGCCGCCGCCTTCTGTGTTGTCGATGTTGATGACGCCGACGCGGCGACGAGGCGGTAATGAGAACCATACAGCAAATGGCATCTTTGTGAAGACTCAACTCACCCACTTGACTGCCTGCTCTTCCCACTCTGTCCATCACCATATGCACTGTGCTGCAATGCTGCCGTGCCCACCGATGCCGGCGACAAACCATACCGCCGCACACCAAAGCCCCGTGCGGGCGTGACACGCAGCCCGCAAAACTAACCGCAGTCACCACCATCCAATCCACCACCGCGGCCCGACAATGCCTCGGCCCCGAGCCAGGCGCGACCTGCCGCTCGCCCAGCTCCTCCTCGCGCAGGAACCCACACCCCCCGTGACCGAGCTGTACCTCCCCCCGCTCTTCCCGCTCCCCAGTCCCAGCCCGCAGCCCAACCACGCCCGCGACCTCCACGCCCGCGCGTACAACATCATCGCACTCGCGCTCCGCGCCTACATCCTGCAATGGTACAGCCGGCTCTCGCGCGACGAGACCCTCCTCCCGACCATTACCGACCGCATCATCGCGCCCATCACCAACCAGCTGCTGATCGTCGATCGCGAGCGGATACACACCCTGCTCCTCGCCCACCTCCCGACCATCGCCGCTACACATATCAGCACGCTGGCCGCTGCGCGCGGAGCCGCGGCAGCCGGGTTCGCACCCTCTCTCGGCGAGGCATACCACGCCCGCCTGCCGCTGCGGTGTGTCGAGCTCGCCCCGCCCGCGTACTCGAGTAGCTCGCAGGTGGAAGAGTATGCCCTATCGCCAGTCTACCTTACCGCGCTAGCGGATGCGTTGTTGGCCGCGACGCTCCCGGAGCAGGAGTACGAGGCCGACGCGGAACGGCTGATCGTGCGTGAGGTCGTTGCTCGGTCCGTCCTCGGGAGCATAGGGAGGCGGCTTGCAGCGCCGTGGTTCTGGGCCGAGCTGGGGATCAAGCTGCTCCGACGAAAAGACGAGGGAGAGAGCGGAAGAGCCAGTGGCGACGATCCAGACACGACGGCGAGCCCTACCCTCCCGGCCAGACTCGGCGCACACGCAGCACACGCCGTCGATGCAGTGGTACGCCTCTGGACCCGCCTCGTCTCGGCCCTCACCCTCATTTGGTCGACTGCCGTCTTCCTAACGGCGGCATGGAGCGGTGCGCCTCCACCAGCACGGACACGCATCCTCGAACCATGGCTCGTCCTTATACACGAACTTGCACTCTTCGTGTCGCCGTCCCCGCCGCTCCAGTTGCGCCTAGTCCTCGGCCTCCTCAGCGCGCTCGCATCTCTGCTTGGCCCAGCAGCGGACAGACTAGCGCCATACCTCCTCGACCTGGTACTCACCCCCCAGTCTGCGGTCAAGGTCGTGGACCTGCTCGAGAGGGTGCTCTTTCCCGATGGATGGCCGGGTCCACCGCCTGTCGAGCCGAGCGCCGAGGAAGCTCTCGCCCTCGAACAGCGGTTCCGCGCGTCCCTGAGGAGCAGGTTGAAGCTGGGAGTGCTCGGCGTGGATGGGGGCGAGGCGGCTGGCGTCGTCGGCGACCATGGGTGCAATGCCCATCTCGTGGGGATGGTGCTTGACGCTGCCGTGCTCGCGCTCCTACCTCAGCTCGGCCGCGAAGACGCTGGCGACATGGGTGAGGCCAAGCCGGCGATTCCGGAGAAGCCCCCCGTCTCATTAGAACACTCTATAGATACTCCAGAGATCACCATCGTCCCGGCCGAGCCCGCATAGTTGTACCTCATTTTTATTTCGTGGCAGACAGTGTAAATGCATCTATAATCCCTAGCAGCCGCGCCCCTATTCCCCGTCGCTCGCCTCGATGAGCTTGGCATAGTCCTCATAGCTCGCAAATGCCGGCATCTCGCGGCGCTTCTTGCGCCGCTCCTTGCGCTCCTCGCGGCGCTTCCGCTTGGCACCCGCAACAGGATCCTCCTCTTCCGCCTCCTCCTCGGACCCGCCGTCCAAAACTTCGTCCGGCATCTCGTCGAAGGGGAGGAGGTCCTCCTCATCGTCGTCAAAGGATGGGAAGTCGTCGTCAGATACCTCGTCGCGGTCGCCTGCGT
Organism: Cutaneotrichosporon sp. PL3408A; assembly: GCA_023629975.1. Classification (NCBI taxonomy): domain Eukaryota; kingdom Fungi; phylum Basidiomycota; class Tremellomycetes; order Trichosporonales; family Trichosporonaceae; genus Cutaneotrichosporon; species Cutaneotrichosporon sp. PL3408A. The sequence goes on from JAMAMB010000005.1 coordinate 198,821, forward strand.
CGTCGGACATCTCATCTTCTTCCTCATCCTCCTCGGCGCCCGCTTCTTCCCCAGCCTCCTCGTCGCTCGTGTAGTCGACGTCGACGTCCGAGTCCGAGATGTCACTCAGGCCCATGTCGTCCCCCGCATCAGGCATGCTGGCCTGCATCGCTTTCCAGATCTCCGCCTCGTCCGCGTCGCTCTCCTCCTCAACCTCGCCTTCGCCATCGCCCTCTCCCTCCTCGGACTCGTCCGCCACGCTCTCGGGGAACTCCTCTCCGCTGAGCTCGAGATCGCTCTCGTCCTCGTCCGTCCTCCCCTTCTTCTTCTTCGCCGCCTCCTTGCGCGCGAGCTTGGTCGAGAAGAACTTGTGGAAGAACAGCTGGTCGACGGGCACGTCCTCGACCTTCTTGCGCCAGAACGCCTCCGAGTTGACGAACGCGTCGTCGCCCGTCCGCGGGCCGCGCATGCGGATGACGGTGCCCGTGTGGTCGGACACGGCGGCCGGCTGCATGATACTTGCGCCCTTGGCTGCCGCCGTCTTCTTGGGGTTGCGGTAGACGAACTTGTCCAGGAAGGAGATGAGGGTGTTGAGCGAGATGTCGGGCGAGCCGGTCAGCTGCTCGCCCATGAGCAGCTGGTTTGCCTGGAGCGCGACGGATGGGTGGAAGTGGTGCAGGAACGGCACGAGTTCCCAGAGACAGGAAGTATCGGCGTGCGCGTACAGCGGCTCACGCTTCTTCCCGTCGTAGCTGGGACCCGAGGGCTCCTTCACCGTCACAGCGGACTTGTCCGCGTCGGCATCAACAAAGTGCTCCTCCCCGTCGTCCTCGGGCTCGATGAGCATCCTACGCAGCCCCGGCGTCGTGTTGAACAGCTCGCCCAGGAGGTAGAGCGCGCCGCAGATGAACGGCGGCTGGTGCATCGTCAGCATCTGGAGCAGACGCTTGACGAAGGCCATCACGCGCGGGAGGGAGCTGTCGTGCTTGAGCGCCTTGAACAGAAGGTTGAGATACATGGCCTGCTTGGACGACGTGAGGAGGCGCGCATCAAACAGCGACTCGTACAGTGTCCGGTAGAAGCGGTCCGACACACCCTGCCTCGACTTGGACACTTGGAAGATGAGCTGGAGCGCCTGGATCGAGGTGTTAAAGGTTCCGCTGTGGCAGATCTTGAAAAGTGTCTCCATGTAGCCGGCGAAGAGCTCCTCGTTGAGTTTGGCGAAGGGGAGGGCACGGTTAATTCCAGTCAATACTGCCGCGATGAGCTTGGCAGCACCGGAGTCGACGAGCTCCTCCTCTTTCTCGAGGGCCGCTTTGCGTCCACCCTTTGGCTTGGCGCCCTTCCGGCGTCCCCGCCACTTCTCGACCTTGCCCGTAACTTTCTCCATTTGCTCCTGTTCGCCATCGCTCTCCTCGCCCTTCTTCTCCTCCTCACCGAGGATTTCGCGGAAGACCTCAAAGTATACCTCGACAAGGCGGCCGGCCACCTCCGTGTCTTTGGACGTGAGGGTCATCTGGTTGAGCGTAATGAGACCGTAGTATCGTCCGTGGTCGCGCGCGCTCTTCTCGCTCTTCTCCTCCTTCTCCTTCTTCTCATCGTCGTCGAATTTGATGTGCGTACCAGCACTGGCGCTGGCCGATAGGCTCGTCTTGAGGACGAGCGCTGCAACCTCGCGCGCGACGACAGCCTTCATCGCAGGGTGAACCTGGAGGAGCTGGAGCAGGTGGAACGATGCCTTGGACGCCACGGCGCGGTCAGTGTCGCCCAGCTTGTTCACACCAAGGCGGAGGAGGTTCTGCTCCTGCTCGGCGTTGCCGGAGAGGAGCTGGAAGACGACGTCGAGCGCCTTCATGCGGACGTAGGGCAGCTGGTCGTGCGAGAGCGCCTCAAGGATCTGGAGGAGGTTGAAGAACCACTTCTTGAGAAAGTCCTCGAACGCGAACACGACCAGGTGCCGGTCAGACACGTCCGGGTGTGCCAGGAGCTGCTGGTCGCCAAAGTATCTCGCGTCAGCTCTGGCGCGGAACGAACTCACTTGAGCTTGCCGGACGCCTTGCCGCCACCCGTGACCCACCAGTCGGCGAGTGCGCGGACCGACGCCAGGCGCAGATCGCGCGCCCCGCCGCCCGGGGCGCCGTCACGCCACCCCGCCATGTTTCGCAGACGCTCCAGCTCGGCCACGGCGTGGACAGGACTCTCGCGCACGAGCAGCACCAGCGCGGACAGCTTGTCCTGGTGTGTACCGCTCGAGAGGATCTGGGAGATGAACGCGGCGTCGCTGCTGCTCCCGCCCCGTTGGGGCTTGGGCAATTCCTGCAGAAGGCGCTCGGAGCGTTGACGGAAGTTGTTGAGATTCTCGGGCGCGACGCGGGTAAGCGGCTTCGTGGGTGGTGCGAGGTCCGGGACGAGAGACGGCCATAGTGGTTCTGCGGGGACGTTCTGGCGTCAGCGACTGGAGACAATGGAAAGCTCACCCTTCCACTTGACGGCTCTGGATCAACTCTTTGAGGTGCAGGTTTCGGTGCTGGCTCTGGAGAGGGTTTGGCACCCTCGTCCTCGTCCTCATCCTCGTTCTCTTCCGCATCCTCGTCCTCTTCCTCATCCTCTTCCTCATCCTCATCCTCGGCCTCGTCCTCATCCTCGTCTTCGTCGTCATCTTCCGCATCTTCGTCGTCATCTTCGTCGTCATCTCCTTCGTCATCATCCCCCTCGTCCTGTTCTTCATCCCCATCAGCCGGGTCGGCGCCAGCCTCAGCCTGCTTCACGACCGGTGCCGCAAAGTCGAGTCCCTTCATGAAGTCTCCCAACGCTTTCCTCAGATCACCCTGCAGTCAGCCCAGCACCTCAGCGCAACCCACCTCGTCCATAACGACATTCGGCTTGGTCGAGACAATCTCCTCGTCTCCATCGTCATTGTCCACCCCGGCGATCAGGTCGAGATCCTCCTCGTCGCCGCCGAGATCCGCAACAGCCTGGCGCAGCTCGTCGCTGATCCCAGCTCGGCTCTTCCCTACCGGAGCTCGGGGTTCGGCCTGTGATGACGGCCGCGGACCGCTCTTCTGCGCGCTCTTGGACTTGGACTTGCCCTTCGCCATGTTGTAGATTAGTGGGAGGTGTAGACACAGAAGTGGAGGTTGGATCAGAAATTATTGTGAGGGGAGATCGGCGTTTTTATTCGTGTCATTCGGGCCACGTGTGATTGTGGGCCCGTCCCACTGCCGCAAGTACCGCGCTGGGCGTCACCTCGAACTGTGACTGCCATCACAACCACCTTCACCACCATCTCCGACATCAGCAACGATGGTCCTCCAGATCCGGCCCATCGTCTCCCCCGCTCTAGGTGAGCTATTTTGAACCTCCCGTTCAGCTGACATCAGCGGGATGCTGCACCGTCCTCTCCGTGTTCGGAGTCATCATCCTCTCTGGTACGTTTCCCGCGCCGACAGCGCTGACCACAGTCTTCGGATACTTCTTCGCCCGCCGCGCTGAGGGGCTCACGGGGTCTGAGGAGGACCCGAAGGATCCCGACTACGTTGCCAAGATCTGCTACACATCCGCGATTGTGTATGCGGCTTTCGTGGTGTTCTGCGGCTTGCAGGTGGGTGTCGAGACGTGTGCCGTCGAGATCAGTGTGTTCAGGGAGTGGGCAGGCGTGAATGGCTCGGGGGTAGCATGCTGTCGTGTTACTTGCCGCCGCCTCGTCGTCGTCGTGCAGTGGTTTCTGGCCTGGTGCATGGCTCGTTTCAGCCGCGGACTCCCCCACTCTCCCCACGTACGATGCTGACGCTCAGCTTGGGGTGCATGCGCGCTACCCCCGAGGTGTGCAGCTGTAGAAATAGATATCATGGAGAAGGGCCTATGTATTGTATTGGAACTTGCAGTGTCGCGTATGCTGTCCGGATCTGCATGCACCCCAGGCTGGCCTCTGCATGCTCTGCATCGACGTCAGTCGGATTTGCTTCCGCCCAAGGTCCAAATGTTGACGCTGCTCATTCCACCCACAATCGCATCATCACTCACACACCAACATGCCCCCCAAGCGGACCGGAGGAGCCCCATCAGGCGCGCCAAAGCGCACGCGCTTCGCCTCGCCGCCGCCTGAGGCAGGTCCGTCGTCGGCATCCAACGACGTCGACGACCAGTTCCTCGAGGCCGATATCACCGAGTCGAACCGCAACGCGAAGAAACGCGCGCGCGCCGCCCTCCGAGACGAAGGGGGCTACGGCTCCGACTCGTCCAATGACGAGGAGAGCGTCGTGCCCTCCCGGCGTCCGCAGGAGGAGAACGACGACGTGGACATGTTCGCAGAGGACGAGCCGGCGGACAAGGGCAAAGGCAAGGAGAAGGAGAAGAAGGAGTTCATGGACCTCGAGGAGATTGAGGGACAGGAGTTTTCCGGCGCCGCCGGCCCCGCGGTGGAAGATTCTGACTCGGAGGCGGAGGAGGTCAAAACGGGTCTCGACGGGGATATGGGGACTGAGATCACGCCGTTCAACATGAAGAAGGAGATGGAGGAGGGGCGCTTTACGGCAGACGGGGAGGAGTACATCGAGAACGAAAAGGACCCGCACGATCAGCACGATAACTGGCTGGACGGGACGGACAAGGACGAGATTAAGAAGGCGCGCCGGGCGCACAGGGAGCGGGAGAGGCTGGAGCGTGAGCGCGAGGCCCGAGAAGCGGAGCTGGCTTCCGGTGCGGGCTCAGAGGAGCGGGAACACAAGTTAATGCGCGATGCTGTGGAGCTTATGGAGCGTGGCGAGACTGTGCTCGAGGCGATGCAGAGGCTGGGCGGTGATGCGGAGGCTGAGCGCCGCAAAGCCGAGAAGGGGGCGAAGAAGAAGACCTGGGCGGAGAGGCAACGGGAGCGCAAGGCCGCGATGCAGACGGACGAAGCGTAAGTCACGTCTCGGGAGTGCGCTGACGGCAGGGACCTAGAGCACGCATCGCCATTTAACAAGTTCACGATCATCGTGTCGCGCCTCCAGGCGATTGGGCAGTTAGACGTGTACTCACTGTCGCGTGAGGCCATCCAGCGAATGCTGCCGCGCGACGAGAGCGCCCCTGCGGCGCCAGCACGACCGCCACCGGACACCAGGCAGTTTGAGTACCGCTTCAGTCTACCCTACCTCCGCACACTGCCCGAGGACCAGCGACCCGTCGAGCGCGAGGTATATGGTGAGCTACTAATCTCGAAGACGGCTGACGGCAGGCCCGTTCGGGATGCTCCAGCTGCGCGGATGGAAGGCGACGGGCTTCTTTGGCCCCAAGTGCGAGAACATCGAGATACGCGTGGTCAATCCCGCCGACGAGCAGCCATGGGGGACGTGGGAGGAGGTGATCGAGAAGAGGTAGATCCATGCATAGCACCATCTGTACGACCATCTATTGATCTTTGCGCGATTCGGGCGGCCGGATGTCCGCGTCGCCACCGTCCGAGGGGATGGTCATATCCGTACTGGGCATGTTCTCTGGATTCGTTTGGACAGCTGTAAGCTGCATGACGAACCTGCCGTTAGGGTTCGCGTGATAGGGCCACTTACCAGATCATTGCGACCCACAGGACCGCGGAGGTGCCGAGGAGGCACATGACGCCGACATTCCAATTTGTAATGATGGCCAGTCCGACGAGGGTAATAATGAGGAGAAAGAATGACAAGTTCATCGCTGATGTCAGCTGAATCTCCGTAACTGTAGCTAGTCAAGACGTACCCATAACGACCGCGGCGTTGGCTCCGGGCTGTGTGTCAGCACTCCGTAACGGCTGTCCGAAGCTCACCTCCCAGATGGACTTGACCAGGAGCTCGGCGAAGCCCGGCTTCTCCTCCGGAGAGTGCTCCTCTGTTCCCTTCAATGGCACATCCGCCATCTCGGGCGAGGGAGTTGCAGACGGCGAGTTCGTCGTCACCATGATGAATGTGGACAACGTCAACAAAAGTCGCCTCGGCAGTCACCTCACCAGAGGGCTCGTCATCAAAGCAACGGAGGTGCTCCAATCTCCGCGGCACGTGACTCCCAAAAGTTGAAGTTCGTCTCCATCTCGAACACAACTCTCCCCCGCATCTTGACCTCACGTATTGTTCTATATACCCAAAAGCGACCATGCCGTCCGCGCTCGCGAGCCAGCTCGCGAACATTGCATCGGTCGACGCCGACCGCCTGACATCACGTACGGGCGCACCCTCATCCAAATCCTACCTCTTCCCCGCCAACGTCGCTGCCCAGCATGACCTCGACGCAGTCCACGCCCTGGGCCGGAGCGGGTTCGAGGAGCTCGTCCAGCTCGATCCGGGCATGGAGGAATTTGAGGACGAGCTGTTCTCTGAAGCCGCCAAGCGGACAGACCGACAGATGCTGTCCGCTGAAGAGAATGCTGCCCTTGACAGGGTATTGGAGCGGTGTCTGCGGCGGTTGGGACGGTGGATCGGGATCATGGCTGGTGGGAAGTGTATCGAGTGGCTTGTCAGGCGATTCAGGTGGGTTGGACGCTGAGAGACGCTGAGATGTGGAAGAAGCGAACAGGAGAGGAGAGCTGACGTCGCAGGGTTCACGAGATGAACGCCGAGTCCGTCTTGCAGGTGTTCCTCCCATACCACGATTCGCAGAACTTTGCGCGCATGCTCGCCATCCTCTCCCTCCCCAAATCCTCGCCATATCACGCTCCCTTCTCCGCCCTTGGGAAGAAATCTCAACCAGTCCCTAGGGAATACATCACCAACGCTGTCTCGTCAGCCCGCGACCCAAGCCTCCGCCTTCTCACCGACCTCGTCTTCAGCGTCAAGTCGGCGCAGGACGAGGGTGTCGTCCACCGCGCACTCCTCGCATTCTGGAGCGCGACCCTCGTCGACCTCATTCAGCGCGCGCGCACTGGCGCGGGCGGGCGCATCCCTGAGGGCGTGGTCAAGATCCTCGTCGAAGCTTTCGTCACTATCCTCTCAACATCAAATGCCGGACCAGAAGTCAACGCCGCAGTGTATCCCGCCCTTGTTCTCCTCACGCGCACAGTTTACCTCGCCGATGCTCCTTTTGCCGCCATCGCCGATGCCCTGCTTACGCCTGGCACCGGGGCCGACCCAAGCCAGCGCCTGCTGACCCTCCTTGTGATTCTTTACCAGCGCAAGCATTTTGGCGGGTTTGGTACCGGCGCCGCAGCCAACCTCGTCTCAATCCCCGAGCTCGGCGGTCTCCTCGTCTCCGCGATGGAGAAGTATGGCTTCGAGACCGCTATGCAGGCTATCGTCGCGGCGTTGGGCGACGACATTGCCGTGTCCAAGGACGTCCTGTCGAAGCTTGTCGACTTCACCGACCTGCCCGCGTCGGTTGTCAAGGTCGCTGCAGCCAAGCTTCTTGCCGCCCCGACTAGCGAGTACGAGACTGCTCGTGCCCTTTTGAGCGTACTCAAGCAGCGCCATCCCCGGATCGTCGATGACGCAGTGCTCGAGGCTGGCGCCGTCGACCCAGCACTGGTCGAATGGTCCAGCTCCGAGACTGCGTTCGTCGACGTGCACTCTGCAGACGTGGCCGACCGTATCAGCGGCGTGCGCGAGATGTATGCTGTGGCGGAAGCTGCAGGCCTTGACGCCTCCAACGCCGCTGAGCTGATTAAGACGAAAGAGGACCTCGCTTCTGCGCAGACGGCTATCGTCGCCCGCCTTCGTGACACGGCAACTGCCGTCCTCGAGGCAGTCTACGCCAAACCCAAGCTTCTTCTGGCCCTGCTCACTGGTGTCAACTACGTCGACATCGTCGCCCCGACATTTACAGCTGCCAAAGTTGAGCCCCAAGTTCTAAGCCTCCACCTGGGCTTCATCTCCGCTCACCTGACGAGCACCGAGGACGAGCGGAAAGTATTCGAGTACCTTCTCTTGCCAAATCTCCTGGCCACGGAGGACCGCCGCGCTTTCGGTCCCGAGCAGTGGCCCCTCGTCGTCAAGACTTGCAGATTTCTTGACCGCGTCAAGGCGGACATGCCCTCTAACGCGACCAAAGACCAGCTGGCCAAGTTCGACCAGGACCTGATCAAGAACCTTGCTGCAGCCATCGCATCGAGCGGGGACATTGGCGCACGTGTCGACATTCTCGTCGCTGCGCTGTCCTCGTCTAGCCGTAACGCCCGCTTCCTTGCTGCCCTGACTCTCGCCCAGCTCGTGACCAGTGCTGGAGGTTATCAGCACGTTGTGGCGGCGCGATCGCTCACCGCCCTCGAGACCTTCCTGGCGGGGCAAGCTCTGCGCGACGTCGACAGTGTGGAGGCTCCCCTCGTGGACGGGCTCATCAAGATTGTCGTCGGCAAGCCTGCCGCTCCAAAGACCCAGCAGAGAGTTTACCTCGCCCTCTTGACCTCGGCCGTTGCCGTCCCCCCCGCGCTCAGTGCACCGGCTGTGTGGCTTGGTGACGTTGACCCCTCGTCCACCGAAGGCCAAACTCGTTCAGTCGCGCAGGCTCTGTATCGCTGGGCGAACAGCTCCAACCTCTCGGCGTCGGTCGCGAAGCACCTCCTCCACTCTGTGTTTGCGCAGCTGGGCGAAGACGTGTTGATCTTCCTCGCATCGGTGTGGACCAGCATCGCGGCAGTGTCCACTCTTCGTGTTGCCGCTCTCCGCCATGCGGAGGCATTTGTCAAAGCCTACGCGAACAAGGCGACTGACTTCCAGCTCATCATCCCCGCCACCCTGATCGCACTGCAGGACGACTCCAAACCAGTCCGCCAGGCTGCGGCTAACCTGGTCCACGCAATCACCGGAACCCCTCAGGCGTCCAATGCCGACATTTACGCCATCGAATCGATCTACGGACCGCGCTCGGACCTTGTTCAGCTTCTCAAGCCGTCCGACCTTACCAAGTACCTCGACACGATCGGGCGCTCGCTGGACGAGATGGTCGTTGATGCGAACCGCCTGGCGCTGGTGCATGGCCAGACCTTGGACCTTCAGACCAAGAGCGGGAAGAAGGACACCTTATACCGCCGCGATGTCGTTGACTGGCTCATGTCGCACGTCCTCGGGTGGCGAGCGGACGGCCCCCGTCGCTCCCTTCTTTCCAGTCTCGGCCGCGCCGTCAACATCTCCTGTCTCCAAGGAGCTCTACCTCTTCTTGAGCCACTCCTTGACTCAGGCAAGGACGAAGACAAGTGGCTCCAGACTCTGCCTCCAACTCACCGGAGGGAGTACCTCGAGCTCGTGTTCAGCGCGTTTAACGCTCGCAACGCGGCCGCTGTCGTCGTCGAGAACGGAGAGCCGTGGAAGTTCCTTCTCGGCCTCCTGGACAAGACTTCCGGTGTCGGCCTGGAGCTCCGTGCCCTCTCCTTGCAGCGCATGGCTGACGGCCTCTTCGCTGCTCTCCGTCCGCCCCAAAAGGTTCAGTACGTCGTCGCTCTCCTGCAGTCGCTCCACGCACTTCCAATTGAGGCGCGGTTTGCCTCGAAAGATACTCTGGCTCAATTGCCCCTCAGCCCAATCGAGGTCAGCAACACGATCCAGGCGCTTCTCGAGCCGCTGGAGTCGTCCCAGCCGCGCAAGAAGGCTCGGCAGGACGACGTGACGGACAACACCGAGTCTGCCGTGGCCAATCTCACCATTTTCATCACGTCGCGCACCTGGACCTCTTTGCCCGGCGATGCTCCGCTTGTGGCTACACTCATGAGTGTGCTCTCTGCAGTACTCTCCAAGCGCCAGGCAATCAAGGGCGGCATCGACTATCTGGAGCAGGAGGTCCTCGGCGCGACACTCGCTCAGCTGGAGAAGATCCACGACCCAGCTGCCATCCTCCGTGCCCACGTTGGCATCGAAGTCATTGTCAAGGTTGTCCGGGCATCGTCTAACCCCCGCACAGCTCAACGTGCTCTTCTCGTCGCGTCCGAGCTGGCCCGCCTCATCCCAGACGCAGTCCTGCACAACGTCATGCCCATCTTCACATTCATGGGCACGTCGGACCTGCAGCGCGACGACGCCTACTCGTTCGGCGTGGTCGAGAAGACGGTCGAGCGCATCGTGCCCGTCATCACTGCGTCGCTCAAGGACAAGGCGAGCAGCAAACACGAGCTGTACACGGAGTCACTGGCGTTCCTCTCCATCTTCACGGACATGGCCAACCGCCTGCCCAAGCACCGCACTCTGCCGTTCTTCGTGCACCTCGTCAAAGGCCTCGGGGCCGACGATTTCCTGGCACCCGTGTGCATGCTCCTTGCTACGCGGGGCAAAGCCGACGCACTGGAGCTACCTCTGTCTCTCGCGGCCTCGTTCCCCGCTGCCGTCCGCACCGACTCCCTCCTCGAGATTTCCAACGAGACAACGAGCGTGGTCGAGGAGGACGAGGAAGAGAGCAACGGCTTCCTCCCCACCGGCGAGAAAACGGCTTCGACGCTTCTTCTACTTACTGCCGGCCTCGCCCGCGGTCTCTTCGGCAAGGTGTGCCCGCAGGCGACGCTCGAGAGCGTTGTTCGCAAGCTCATCGCCCTGACACCCGAACTGGACGGGGACGAGGCGTCCGAGCACCTCGAGGCTGCTCTAGGCGGCGTGATGCGCCTCCTCTCCGTTGACTCGTTCCTGGAGATCACGGTACAGATCCTCAGTACCGACAAGGAGGCAGATGTCAACCGTGCCCTCGATCTCTTCAACCAGCGGCTTCCACTCATCAAGCCAGAGCTGCGGGCACGCTCAAAGTCAATGGCAGCTATCATCTCCAAGTCTGCCGCACTCCTCGACGGTCCGAGCGACGAACACGCCCTTGCCGCACTGGAGCGTATCGTTGCGACGGCCATCCCGGCCGAAGACTCTGCCCTCGCTGGTATCGTCAACACGGTGGTCAAGGCAGCCCGCGCAGCCGACACTGAGGGCGCTGCAGGTATCCTCACACTCCTCTCTGCGCTCGTCCGCCGTCTTGGCTCGCGCACCATTCCCTTCGTCCAGTCGATTCTCGATGCGTGCCTCACGCTCATCAACTCAAGCTCGCCGCTCACAGCCGCTGCAGCCTTTGGTGCGCTTGCGGCCCTTGTCGAGACCGTCCCGACGTTCATCTCATCCAAGCAGCTCATCGCCCTCTTCGGCGCGGCTGCTGCTTACCGCGGTGCAGACGAGACCGCGTCAGCGACGCTTATTGCGGCAGCTGCTAAACGCGTTCCCACGAAGACACTTATCCCCGTTGTCATGGACCTGTGGAAGGCGATCAAAGGGGGAGCCTCAGCCCCCACAGAAGCATTCTTCGCTCTACTCCGCCATGCACTGCGCAACGCGGACCGGAATGCGCTCACCGGTCTCACAAAGCCGCTCTTCGCGTTCTTCCTGGACGTGTTCGACCTTCGCCATCGTGCCGCAGCCAAGCTGGACACGGCCACGGTCGACCGCGTTGAGACGAGCGCGATCAACTCGTTCCTCGAGCTCGTTACTAAGCTCTCGGACAGCGCGTTCAAGCCGCTGTTCGTGCGCTTGTACGACTGGGCGGTGGTGGACCTCTCAGCCGGAGTGGCTGACCCGCACGTCATTGCGCGTCGTATTGTTCTCCTGCGCGTCATGGACGGCCTTCTCGACCGCTTCAAGCACCTCCTCACTCCCTACATGGGCACACTGCTTCCGCTTGTCGACGAGCTCCTGGCGGCGTACTCTGCCCGCGAAGTCGCCGACGCCGGGCTCTGGACTCTCCTCCTCTCAGTTCTGGGCAAGAGCATGGACGTGGACGACGGCGCGTTCTGGACAGACGCAGGCCTGCTCAAGCTCCTGCCTGGCCTCGTCGCACAGCTCAGCCTCTCAGGCGAGCTGGCCACGATGGCCGCCGGTGCCGACTCGCCGCCAGCGAGGACTCTCGCAGCTCTGGCGGTCGCAACTGGCTCCGAAACTACGCTCAAGAAGGTCAACGGTGCGGTGTGCCTTGCAACGCGTGCCGAGGAGCCCAAGGCGCGCATGGCGGCTCTCCGCGCTCTCGATGCCATGTGGGAGCGGCACTCAGATGAGCTTATCCAGTTCGTCCCCGAGACTGTGGCCGAGTTCCTCGCGGAACTCCTCGAGGACGAGAATGCCGAGGTTGAAGCCCTCGCGCGGAAGGTGCTGGCCCGCATCGAGAGTGTCACGGGGTCGCTCAAAGAGTATCTTGACTAAGCGCACACTCGCGCTCCATTTTGGAAAGGCTGCTCTGTTGATGGCGCAGCAGCTGCACCGGTGTTCACACCCACACACCGCTAGGATAGACAACTGTACTACTACCATCGTTACAACCATGCATGTAAAGGGTACAACAGCACGAGTAGTGTGAACAGTGAACAGTGAAGTGCTAATGACGGCCGATCTACCAACCCCCGCCGCCCACGCCGAGGCGGCGGTACTCTACAAGCTCGGCCTTTGTGCTAAGAGACTCGAGCTCGGCATTGGGAGGTGGGGCACGTGGCAGGCGAAGGCGGTACCAGTCACCCGAGTGCGTTACAACTACGAGCTGGCGCTCACGACGAGTCCGGGATTCACGTACCGTCATCGTCGAGTGCGAGTCGGTGCTCGTCTTCCGAGTTCGGCTTGGTCGCTGTGGCGCCGGCACAGGCGACTGGCGACTCTGTGTCCGCGAGGCCTGTGGCGTTGACGCCGAGGAGGGTCTAGCACTGCTGGTCGACGACCGCGGCTCCAGCGCAAGCGCGCTGCTCATGGTCGCTGCGGTGGGGGTTTCAGGCCGCGGCTTAGGTGTGGTGGTCCGGGTACTGGTCGCGTCTGAGCCGAACGAGCGTCTCTCCTCGCGTGAGCCCATTGTGAGGCCGCCAGGCCGCTTGGGTCTGAACGACGTAGACCCGGACGCAGACCCCGACGTCGGCGCCGCCGGCTCCTCGTCCTCGTCTCCGACGTCCACCTCGATCCAGACGACAACATACCGCTCTGCCCACTCACGCTCCTCCGGCTCCTTATCCCCATCCTCGTTGAGCTTCATGCTCGGCAGCCCCGCTGCGTCCACAGCAGTCCCGATCGCACTGCTGAATGCGTGCGGGTTCTTCCGCGGGAGGTAGTATTGAGCAATACTGGGCGATGAGGAGAAGTAGTTGGGCAGCGTCTTGGACAAGCTGAGCGCCTTGCCAACGACACTTCCAATCGTTGGTTGCGACTTGGGCTTGGGTGGCGCATCGCCACCTGCCCACACATGCACCGTTCCCTTGTCACTCCACCCGACCACGCGCCCGCCCTTCCGACGAAGATGCTCGCGACGTTTGTCCGCGTCTGCAAGGGAGCGGTGCTCCGGAAATATTCCGTCCTCGAACTGCAGCCCCCAGATCTCGGCACGGTCAACCCCGCGCCGTAGCTCGCTGTCTTGAGCCCCTCTCGCGGTATCCCACACACGAACAAGTGTGCCGCGCTCACTTGCGGTTAGGAGATGCGCTCCAGTTGCGGAGCAGGCAAGGGCGGAGAGCGGATGTGTGTGAGCCAGGAGAAAGGGCGAGCGGAACGCGCCAGGGGTCGCGCTTGGGGAAGAAGGCTCCGCACAGGCCGCCGGAGCCGGACACGGCGAGAGATTGATAAGCTGAACATGGCCGGGTTGTCGTCCAGGTAGGGCGAGAAGCGTGGATCCCGGTGCGGTCGAGATCGCGACGAGGCCGGGCTCGTTCTCCGCCGTCTCCCACTCTCCAACCTTGGATATCCAGAATGCTCCGTCCTTCTGTCCATGCTCGTAGGCGATTGCGCGCCGGAGGAGCACGACCACGACGGTCCTATGCCGCACAGCAATGCCGCGTACGCGCTCGCTGGGGTCAGTTGACTAATGCTCTCTCGGTACCCACCTAAACTCTAGGTCGGCAACTGGCATCCCCCGCGCGTCGTGGTACAACACGACCTTGTTTGGCGGGAAGAGGGGGTCAGACCCGCCTCCCTGCAGCGCGAGCAGCGGGGAGTGCGGGAGAGGTACGGCGCGTGCCAGCATTCCGGGAAGCGCTGGCGTTAGCTCAAGGGTCGCAACACGAATATACTCACCTTTGCGTCGCAGAAGACCTAATGGCCAGGTACGCCACACCTCGTAGCCCGTCTCGGTGGCAACAGCGAACACCTTCCCATCATGGGCAAATGATATCCCAAGGATCGGGGCTGGGCGCAGCGTAGATACCGAGTACCGTCCTAACTGCATGGTGGGGTATATTGGGGATCACGCTGTCGAGCAGCGTGGGCCCAGATGATATGGTAGTGTGGTGGCCGCAGTGTGAGGTTCTGCGGCGTCCCCGGCCTGTGTTGAACGCGTCGCCGTTGGCCCTGGGCGATGCTGCACTTCCGTCACGCTGAAGTATGGTCCCGGTGCAATCGGGAATGTCCGTGAGATGATCTCGGAGGGGCCGCGTGTGTTCACCCGGTTGCCTTGTCCGGAGTTCGATAAGTGAGTGATGGTGTCTCCGTGAATCGATGACTGGCCACAGGATACGATACAAGGTGCTCATAAGGATGCCGATGCTGTTTGCGGAACCAGATGGCGGTGGCAACAAGTGGACCTTGGCACCGATGATCGGGTGACGAAGTTGCCACCCACTCGGCAAAAAGAAGGGCAAAATAAACAAATACTTATCGCCAGGTGGTCTCGATCCACCGACCTCAAGGTTTCACTGGTATGGATCCCATATGAGCCTTGCGCTCTTCCACTAAGCTATAGCGATTGCAAGAATTGCCTGTCCGCAATTCCGCAGATGCTATTATAACCTATCATAACGCAACCTTTTTCAACCTTATTTGTTTTTTTGACACCGTATGCTTTACATGCACCCGGGATAATATGAGGGAAAGCTCTACCTGGTGCTTCATAGGTCCCTTGTTCACTGTAGAGCGATATGACAGCCCTGGCGCATGCACTCGGGCGCAGAAGGTGAGTAAGCCCGTCAAAAAGAAGGTGAGGAATTGAAGTAACTCGTCCTGGTCGTCGCGATTCTGATCACAGCAGCCTCTCTCACCAATGATGGTAATCCTATCGTGGTTAATGTTATTCTGGCTATTCGAGCGTTGACCCACTCTTGAGGCGCCCACAAGCACGCTCTCTGGTCTCTAAGAAGAACGGTGGTCCCGCCAGAGCGCTGGGAGCCGTTGCAAGACCCAGGGCCGCCGTGTCTCTCGAGCTACGCGTGATGCACAGTGTGTAAGAGTGCCTACTGAATGTAACCATGTTATACAACAGGTAACCTAAAATCGGCATCAAACCAGGGCTCAGACTCACTGCTGGCTTCAGGCGCATGCAGTCCCACAAGGCCGCAGGTACAGGCCATTTCAAGCTTCATGGTGTCGACGGAGTCTGGTTTGTCCCGGAGTAAACATTCTTCCCTAGTAGACCGTAGCGGTGGCTGGCACAATGGCTGCCCTTTTACCGCCCTCGGTCTCACTGTCGGAGACCGGGGAGGAGGCGACGTGAACGTTTTCACTACTGCTGCAGGGATTGAAACCCTCGTCTGTTACAGCTGGTGCAGGGCGAGAACGGCTATTTCGGACAAAGAAGTGAGGGGTCTTCGCTCAAGCTCTTCTCTGGGGCAGGGAAGCTTTCTCCACAGCCTTCCTCTGCTACCACCAATTGCACCGGAGTGCGGGCTGAACGCAGCGGGGCAGGGCAGATTCCGATCATACCCTGTCGTTCTTAACTCAGAGTGATGTGCACCAGAGATAGTTAACGGGAGGGTAAGATATCCTCCCACTCTCACCAGAAGCATCTTCGGACCGTGGCACTGCCTTTCACCATTTGATACCCGGCTCCTCTATATACTTGGCTGAGAGAATTATGATTTCAAGCTCATCACTGGCGATCTGCAAAGCGAAGGGGCCATCTCCGCTCTGGTGTGTGGCGCTTCGTCGATGGGGGTATACGGAACGAGTGAGCAACCTCGTGGGGTCGGAGCCCATAATGCCAGTGTCTCGGACGGTCAGCTCTTCCAATCAATCCATACCACCGATCACACCACTTAGCCCCGTCACTGTCCATTCAAGCACAAGGCGTGCTGTCAGCTCGATCGAGTAAGATCTTCCAAGGGCTCTCGGCGTGTGGCCGCACCCCTCTATCATCGCCGCGGAAGTGAGTTAAGTCTCTGATCCAAATGTTTCGCTGTTCCGAAAAACTTCTACCTGTACTGGAAAATCCCGGGCCTAAACGAGTGGTCTTACCAAGAAGATTGCTGTACTGTCCGAGGCACCGCCAGCTCTCTCGCGTAAGTAAGAGCTTGGCAGTGTCAAGAGTTTGTCCAGAAACGTCGGTCTCCAAGACACTTTTCGCGGGTGCCCATTTCTAAAATGCAACCTAAATATGCTACAGTACTTTATTCGTCCTATGAATCGGTGTCGAGGACAGGTAAGGCAGCTAACGAGGGTATTAACGTCGAAAGGAAGCTGAAGGAAAGCAAAGTAGGATGTGGCCGCCTGGTACTAGTCTGACTTGCACTTTTGGAAATCAATCCAGGGTCGCGTGGCGAAATGGCATCGCGTCTGACTACGATCTATTCGCTCGTTCATCAGGAGATCGCGGGTTCGACCCCCGTCGTGACCTGGAAATTCTTTTGGGGACTTCCATCCCCCCTCTTTTGATGCTGGCCTAGTACAGTGTTTTACAAGCGGATTGCCCGGGGAGAGGCGACAGAGCCAGATGGCTACTGCAGCAATGATGGTGAGGCTCTGAGCGGGGGGGAAGGGGATGTCTTGGCTGAAGGGAGATTTGATTAAAGAGCGCTGATATGCGGCTACTTTTATCCGGGTCCCCGGATGGTGGTGACATCCGAAGATCGCCCACTTGTCACCGATGCGCATGTGACCCACCATGGTACTGCCCACAACAGGTACTGCCCACAACACAGGACCCTCGAGTGGGCTCGCCACTAGGTCCATGTTTCTCTTCATTTCAGTATCACTGACTGTGCCAACGCCTCGCGACCACCGGCGTCGACCTCAGTCCAGGCGTCCACAACACGAAGAAGCGAGAACAGGGCAGCATGAGCCTCAACCTCGCGGACCTCGGGCACGAGCTCGACACCATTCGACGTGCTCGTCGGGGTGACCCGTCGTCTGACCCATTCAACGGGGCTGACATACCTATTCAGCGGGGCAATCTGCGCGTAGAGGACACAGCTGCAGGCGCATCGCCCTCATCAACATCGTCGCTGAGCAGCCGACCCTCCCCCCTGGCGGCATCCACAGGGCTGCCAGCTGTAGACCCGCCGCCTGACACTCCGAGCAACCTCTGTTTGCTGTGCTTCACCCGGTATCCATCAGCGGTCCTGCTTCCCTGTGCGTTGGTCCATTTATGAGGCCTCGTGGAGAGCTCGGTCATTGATGCGCCCCACTTGAGCCCGTCGCCTACACAAGCGAGCACTAACGCTCAGGCTGCCACCTGAACCTATGTTACCTCTGTGCTCCGCTGTTCATGCAGAAGGGCGCGACTGAATCCCGATCCCAGCGTGTGATCTTGGAGCAACAGGCTACACGGGAGCGCGAGCTCTTACAACCTTCGCCGAACGTTGCGGTCGACGAGGACGGCGACCCTGCCCCCCGCACCCTGGGCAGAATTCCATTCAACGTCGCGCTCTCCCGTGCGGTCAAGAACCATCCACAGTCCCGAAGACTCAGCATTGGAGGGTATGTTGCTCCCCCGGAGGGATTCCGTGGAGGCGAGCTGTGCGGGCGTGATGTTTTGTCGGGGAGCGAGGGCAAAGTAGGACTCAACCGCGTGAAGGAGAGTGATGGGCGCGTGGTGCTTGCTGGATGTGCAGACGGAGAGGCGACAGCGCACTGCCTCGTTTGCCGCGCGGCTGTGAGCGGGTGGCTACGGGTGTACAGCTAGGTGTGAGTTGGTTAGCCAGCTATCCGGGGAGTGGTTGTACGTACGTACTGGGCGAGTAGTACTGTACCTGTACTAGTAGCTTCATTCAATTCCGTTCAGTTGTACTGCATTCATATATGTGTATGGATCGCACTCTAACACGACACTTTTCGCCGCTCTCGGACCGTACAACCGACAGTCCTTTCGTCTTTACAGAGTCTGGGTCTCCACAATCGCCGTGTACCGGTATCGCCTCGTTCCTTCCCAATGTCGGAGGTGCCCACCGTCATCGCGGACTCGGTGGCCACTTTGGAACGTGCACTCCCATTGCTCAAACCCCTGAAACACCAGTAGGTCTCCCCTCTCCCGGACAGTGAGCTCCGTGCCGCCGACGCAGACACCTGCCGTACCCGGCTCGCTCACGAGTGCCTTGATAAGTTGGTCTTCCGCCATGGAGCGGCATACCGCGTCGACGCTGCCCCAGTCTTCCGCGTCCCCACCCAGAGTACCCACGACGATGCCGCTTCTTCGCCGTATGGTTTGGCCAGCGATTGGCTGCAATGGCGAGGGGTTGAGGATCTCAAGCAGTGCCGGAGGCGCGATGGCGGATGAGATATCCATGTTTAGTTTTTCTCCCTGGTCTGGGTCGTGCCCTTGTAGGATGGGGCCTCTGCCGCTGAGGGCCAGTGTTGAAGGAGGTTGGACAGTGGCTGTCATTGTTTATCGGCTTAGATCTCAGCAGAGGCCCACAGCATGGCTACTAACCTCGTATGGCCCGAGTTGGAGAGGTGGAGTCTCAATAGTGTCGCGTATGTTTGCAACGAGGCGGAAGGGGGGTGACACGAACAACAGAGGTGGCTTTAATACCACAACCATTCTTCGCTGAGCTCCCTCTCTCACCGTACCCGATCACCTTCCGACAATGGCGATCTGATGGCGTGCATACGCGCGCAACAGTGCCGCGGTGCGGCGGCGGTGGCTCCAGTTTTGTGTTCCGGGGAATGTAATATTGTGCTCCACGCCAGATCCCAGACATGTCGACCGGCGCGAGGGTCCTTGTTCCTTGTGTCAAGTACCGGCTGGCGTGAGACAGAATGACCAGCATCAGTCACTAGTTCCGCAGCGCTAAGCCAGCGTGATCCGCAGGCCTTATGGCAAGGATCTGTTACATGCATACAAGTCTCGAGCGGCGGTCACATGCCATCTGCGACAAGCCCTAGGCGCGTGACCATGCCCCCAGATATATGATGTAAACGTCGTCATGAGCGTATTCGTTTCCGCCCAGTCGTCCCCCTTTGCAGTGCTGAATTTAGACCTTGTACCTCCGCCACACGTGCTGGAACCGACCGAGACGACGCCTGGGAATCTTGTACTGGCGGTTGTCGAAGAGTGAAACTGGGGCTGTGACGGTGCTTCAACTTATCATATCGCGACGATGGCGCGCAGGGAACGACCCACTACGACGCGTTGCGCGTCCAGATTGCCGTCGGCACTCGCAGCTGTCTGGTTGCGGGCCGGTCAGTAATCCCAAATTGTCGTGGGCGGGTCTTATGTGGCTCCAAGTAAGCACAAGTCTCGTGGCCAGCAGTGGAGTCGCCATGGAGGCAGCAAACACGGCGTTGGCTTGTGGTGGAGAGAGTCCCTCAGCACCTAAATCTTGGTCGGCATCGGCATCACCTGCGTACGTGTGCGCAATCCCACTGAGCGCCCCTTGCAGGGTTCGGTTGTTTTACCCACTGAGCGCGTCTGCTTTCGTGGTTTGCTGACTGCTCCGACGAGAGGTCAAACGCAGTCGCCACCTGGTCGTGTTGGCGGGACCGTCCAACGGCCATTAGGTGCTGGTGGGCACCGGTCACTGTGGCGGGTTAAAGCCACAATGACGATAGGATGAATGGGTGTTTCTCTGTGGCGTTGATGATGTCTTCTTGTCATTCCTCTCTGGCGGCCATAAGCCGGCTCGCCACCATCTTCAGACCTTTCCATGACGCTCCACGGATCTCTCATTAGCGGAGACAATCACTGCTCACGCTGCGGGAGGGTTTTACGAAGTCTCCATTGTCGAACTGGAATGCTAAACCAGAGGCTGTCAGGTGGCAAAAAGTATTGAGCTGACCTACGCCCACCTCACGTTCCACACCTATTATTAACCAACAGCCGGCTTTGCTGACTCCCAAGGTCATGGTCGCTGTCCCCCAAGCTCTCAAGCGCCCCTTATCGCAACATGGCACCCCCATCGACTCGAACGAACAAGACAGACCAGGCAGGCCGGAAGCCCAGGGAAAAGGGGGTCGAGTTGTTGGACGCCTAGCGGGACGGCAAGATCAGGCGCTTGCGACGGCCGCGGCGTCTATTGTGACACCAGGTGATGCTGGACTCCCGTCGTCATCGTATCCAGAGGGGGAATCAGATCGCGAAGAGTGGTTCCCCGCGGCGCACACACCTCGCCCATCTGTGCATCCTAGCCTGACCGGCTCGGCAATTTCGAGCGGCCCAACTCCTTGGCCCAAAGACGTGCAGACCGTCATCGACTCTTCTACTCCGTTACTCACCAGCAGTGCCTCGAGCATGGCCAGCCAAGTCGAGTTTGACAGGCCGGCGGCGACAGCGTCGCCATCTCTGTGGCTCCCAACTACTGGCGTCCCCATGTTCGACGCCTCCGGCCCTTCCATGCCTTTGGCGCACTACACACTCGTCGCTTCCGCCATGGACCCCGATTCTCCCCAAGGTCCGGGTACTGTCCTAGCGGTCCTTATCGGACTCATAGGTGTATTCGCCTTGTTTACGATCATTTTCGTCGGCTCGGGCTGCTGTTCGTGCTGTAGACCCAAAAAGAAACCGGCCACGGTGGAGACGGTCGCGGCGATCCGGGAGGAGCACTGGGAGCCTTATTTGCTCTATTCGGGACGCGGGGAAGTGATGGAGGCAGCAAACTCGACACCACAGGATTCGCCCCTTCGCGAGCTCGACCACGCACCACCATACGTGACAGTCTCCCGGCCTAATCGTCCACATGTTCGAACTGTTGATGAAACCCCGCCCGAGATCGATCCCAACCAGTATAAGACCTGGGCGGTGAACCAAAACCGACCGGGGCAGACTTCATCGACTTCCCAGGCGAACGACGACCATTCGCAAAGTCGGTCACAGAGTCCGTCCGCGTCCACGGCCCACGACGAATCACTCGCACCTCCGGACTTGTGGAACAAACGGCCCAGCATGCCAGATAATCCCAGTCTCTCGCGCTCGGAGTGCACGACGACGATCCAGCAGTCGGGGGAATGTCCTGTGGGGTCACGCGACGACGCATCGGGGACGGGCGTGGAAGCTGTCGACGAGCGTTCCGGGAGGGACGACGCCACTCACCACGCAGTGTCGTTCACACCCCAGCGGCGCGACTCGAGTGCGTCTTCGCCATTCCCTTCAGCTCCCGTCGTCACGGGCGCCCAGCGGCCGCGGAGTGAGAGCTGGTGTTAGTAGAGCCAGTTAGCCGTCTGCGTAGAGGATGCTACGGCAGAAGAAGCTGCAGCTGTCTTAATGCCCCCCCATGCATTGGTTATGATAAACGAATTCTATGCTATCTCCATTGTTTGCCGTAGAGCCTCGCTATAGTCGTCGTTGCAACCCGTGTCGCTGCGACACCGATGCCAAAGGTGGGCCCCAGCGCTCCAAACCGAACATCACCGCCCATGCCAAGTTGATTAGAATAGGAAGACCTGGTCTTCGAGCTTGGAGACAGCGCGGGGGGCAGGGTAGCCAATCTCCTTGAGGTGGTTCTTCATGGCAGTCATCATCGGGGGAGGGCCGCATAGGAGAACCTTTGAGCCGGACGCGATGCCGCCTTCGAACATGTGAGTCTGAATCATCTCCCGGGTGACAAAGCCCTCTCCGCCCTTCCACCCCGCGGGGATCTTGTTGAGGCAGTGGTAGACGGTGAAGCGGCCGTTGGAGTTCGCGGCCAGCTGCTCCAACTCCTCATGCAGGACTGGGGTCAGCAAGCTGTTCCGCGGGGCAACGCGGGGTCATTCGAACCGGCCGGAGAGCTTAGCCCCGGTGTTCCGGAACCCGACATCCGACAACCACGGCTCGTTCCGCATCACAACAGACAATGCTGACCTGGCACCAGGATGCAACCCAATCCTCTTGTTGTACTCACGGATATCAGTGTGCTCGACGTTGGCGTACAGGAGAGCAAGCTTGGTGCGGTCGGTCGGGTCGGCAAGGGAGCTCTTCGCGATCTGGAACATGGGGGTAATACCGGTGCCGCCAGCAATCATGAGGAGGTGTGGGGACAGGTTCTTCTCGTAGACGAACTTGCCCTTCGGACCGCGGACCTGGACCTCGTCGCCAACCTTGAGGCCGGCGAGGTACTTCGAGATGTTACCCTTTTCGTAGGTCTGCAATGGTTTAGCCGAGGTCTTTGTACAGTGGGTGGGCATGGCAACGGATAAGGCGGATACCACAATCTAAGCTGCGGAGCGTCCACCCTGGGGCAGTTTTATCCTCACCTTAACCACAAGCTCAAAGTAGCCCTTGTCGGTGTCGAGGGTAGTGGGGGTGTAGCTACGCATGACATTCTTGCCGTCGATGTTGGCCTGGATTGAAATGTGCTGGCCGATGGGCAGGCCGAGCGAGTCAGACTCGCGAGGGAGGGCGAAGCGGTAGCTGCGGTTAGCGTCTGTGTTGTGCGCGGAAGACGTCGAGGGAAACAGAAGCAAGCGGTTGTTGAAACTGCCGACGCACAGCCCAGCTCGTCTCAACCAAGCAAGGCCCCTTCGGCTGCTCAAACTCACCGGGCAGTGTTGTGAGTGAGCTGTGTCTTCTTGACAAGCTTGAACTTGCGGAACTCTGACGGGTGCAGAACTGGCTGGGCAGTCTTTCCACGACCTGGTGTAAGCTTTGTTAGGGTCGACGACGTCGGAGAGTGTCATAACATACCGGCAAAGATCAAGGCGAGAAGGAGGACGATAAGAGCGGCGCCGATCTCCTTAGCGTAGGGCTTGAGTTGCTCGATGATCTCGGCCATTTTTGTGTGTTGATGGGGGATGGGGGAGGTGACGGTAACGGTGACGGTGACGACGACGGTGACAGAGACGGTGACAGGAGCGGTGACAAGAGGAGGAGAGGTTGGCAACAATAATAACTGGACGCGAGCAACTCTTTAAACCCAAGGGGATCGACGTGATTGATTGACACGACAATGACCCCACCGACGACAATGAACCTCCAGACTCGGTCCAATCCCCGATCAACAGCCGAACCAGATAATAGCCGTGGGCCCTCTTCTGTCGGGAAAATGTAATTTACGTAAACGTTTATTTTCTTGTGTGGGGCTCCGTCAAAACCACACCCACGTGGCCGCAGAGCATTGCTGGCGGCCGGGCCCGATTGATTTCCAGGCACGATGACTTGTATGTAATAAAATGGATCGTTTGGGTAGGAAACGAGCAAGATTTGTGGGGGAGCAGGTGGAGATGGCCAGCCGAGTTTGGACCACATGCTGGTGATATCCATCACCTCTAGCATCATCAACATCTCTTTCATCTTGTTATCTCATCCACAAGACGGCACGTCGACACGACGACACGTCGAGCAGAGTCCTTTGCCTGTATCGCAGTAGCACTATTGCTTCCGTCGCTGGCTGGCTCGACTTACAGCGGTCCAACGTCCCACGTCCAGCCATTTGGCCTTGCGGCGACGCAATCCGGCGCAGCTGCTTCCACGACTTGCTGCTAGAGCCCACCCCAAGTCCGATGCAACATGGTGACGGCGGGCCCGTCAGCATCATCCTCGTCCTTGGCGCCCCCATCAATACCGGTCACTCCCTCAGAGTACCCAAGTTCGCCGGACGACAAAAAGAGTTATACTCTGGCCGACGACGAGCCGGGACCGAGTTCTCGCTCAGCCTCCAGGGCACGGACAACCGACTTTGAGTACCCCGTGGACGAGTACGACAGAAATGAGGACGCAGAACTAGGAGAGCTACTTCCCTCCGATCAGGAGCAGGAACGAGCACCATGGGCGTCTGCGCTGGAGCTGTGTCAGCGACGCGCCATGAAGATCCCAGGCGTACAGCGTAGTGTGGGGTTCATCAACTGGGTCCTGGGACCTAAAGAACGACGTATCCCAGGCCCCCCGACGTCAATGACATTGTTGTGCACGGTCACAGGTGGACGAAAGCGTCTCTCGGCACCCCTCGACGCCTTGTGCGTACGAACAACGCGGAGGGCGAAGCTGGGATATTTCTACCTGCTTTACCTAGCTCTTTGGGCGACCGGATTCATCCTCCTTGTCCGCGCAGGATACTACAACCCAGGGTCGCCGCCTGTTGTGTCGTGTACTGGGGCCATGTGGGACGACTGGCCACCGGATTATTGCGGCCTTGATATGACCGAGTGCGCGGCCATGCTCGAGGAGGGCACAATCCGCTGTCCCGGCGGTTGTCACAATACCCACCTGGGCAACCCACGGTTTGTTGGCGCTACAGAGGTCAATAAGAAGCCTCTCGTCATTGGAGGTGGAGACGCCGAGGGAACATATCGGTGAGTCTAGTTGTCAACCAGCAGCAACCTAAATAATCTCAGCGCCGACTCGTGGGTCTGCGCAGCAGGCATACACACTGGTATCATATCCAATACGTACGGCGGATGTTTGCGTGTAAAGCCTAAGCCGTTCGGAACAGGCAGCAGGAACTTTACTGCCTCGCGAGAACACGGCATGTCGTCTGTTGGCTTCGCTCCCAGCTTCCCAGGTGCTTTCACTCTCGAGGGGACGGGCGCATGGTCGGAGTGCATGGATTACCACTGGCCCATCACTGCCTTCAACGTTGTCGCCCTGTTCGCATTCACCGCTCTCTTCGACCCGCGTCCAGGTGTCCTAACAACGGTGATACTCCTGCTGGGCTATGCCCAGATTGTCCTAGTTTCAAACGCGCGATATCGGCCTCCAAACTGGAGCTACTTCTTCGGTGGTATTCCTGCAGTCCTCCTGGCGGGTTTTTGGGCATGGCACGTGTCCTTCCGCCGCTCCCTCAGTGGATTCCACGCCGCGCGACTCCCCCTCGAGACAGCGATTTGGCAGGGTTTCGGCTTATGGGTCGGGCTGGAGAGCAGCAGTCTGTTTGCCAAAATACCCATTGGGCGGCTCGGGTACGACTCCCTCGATTCCGGTGGCATAGCCGCACTTGTCGTTGTCATTGCTCTTGTTCTGCTCGTCGTACTTATCCAGGCGCAAAGCTTTCGCCGCCTTGGACTGGTGCGGTACTATCTCGCCCGATATATCCCGCTGGTACCTATCTTAATCGTACTTGCAAATCTCGGACACGACTACTACATCCGCTTGCACCACTACATGTTCTCTCTCGCGGGGTTGCCCGTCATGTCCCTCCCCAACCGTATTAGCCTCTTTGGGCAGGCTTTCTGCCTCGGCTTCTTCCTGGACGGCGTGGGACGATGGGGCTGGGCATCCATTGTCGAGGGCGGAGACTCACTCCTGGGTGACGCTGTGTCGGGCAGCGAGTTACCCGACGTCACCACGATCCTGGGGCCGAACGGAGGGATCACCTGGCCTGCCATCAACGCATCCCTCATCGAACTGGGGATTCTTAGCGTAGCTATCCTCTTCGACGACGTGCTCGTCCGAGCAAATTACACGCAGAACAGTGAGCTGATGCGCAGGAGAGGGTAAATTGACTTCAGACTTCACCATTGCAGACGCGACAAAGGACCTCTCCGTTGATCATTACTTCCGCATGGCTGTTAGTCCATCGCTCGGCGCAGGAAAACAACGCTGACTGCAGTACATTGGCAACGGCACAAGCCTCGACTACACAGACCCTGTGACATGGCACGCGTCGAACCAGTCGTGGGCAATAGTCAACGCGACCAAGGCCTGATCGCTTCCCATCCTTCATGTTGACACCATCATTGACCATCAGCTGATCTCATCAGTGTTGTATAGACCAACATAGACCTGTACAGGTATGCACTGCTACACAGTATACTACATATCGTCTGCCTGGCTACAGACGATGCCCTAAACTGTCGAACGGGTCACTGCGCTGAGCTAATCGTCAGTTGAATGTGCGGAATCACGAAACGGGACTCACAGTCAAAGCACACATCCTCGTCGTCACACACGAAGCTCCCCAGCTCATATTCGTTCTCACTACTCCGCTCCTCATCGGATAACATGACGGGCTGTCGCGCCTTGGCGAGGAAGGCTGGGCCGCGATCCCGGGACGCGAACCCCAGCCCAACACGGCCAGAAACCTGCGTCGATAGGCCGGCAGCGTACATTGCTCGCTGATTGTATCCCTTCGGAGCCTGGGTTGGCTGAAACTCGCCAGCGAAGAGGCGGTCCGACTCGTCCTCGTTCTCCCACTCCTCATCGGACGACTCAGACCCTGACACCCCAGCGTCCACGTCCATGAACCGGGCGATATTGTCTCGTCCCCGCGCTTGTTGGCCCGCAATTGGGCTCGTATTCGACGCCGGAGACGAGCTGGCGGGCTGGCGTCGACGAAGGCGCTGAAGCGGTCTTGGCCCAGGGCTGTGGGGGTCGCTGGAGGAAACAGTGAGAGGGACGCTTCGGCCGCCGCGGCGAACGGGGAATGGGGTCGGCTCTGTGTCCATCGTAGAAGGTGTCAAAACGCTCTGGCGCGGGAGATCCCCCGTTGAAGGTGTCAGGAAGCTCCGAGAAAGGGGCGTCTCGTGAACGACGCTGGGCCGAGTTGGCGACGAAGGCACAGGCGGGGGAGGCATTTTAGCGCTGGGGGTATTGCCAGGGGCAGAGCGCGAGCGAGATGAACTGGGTTTCACAAGCGTCTCAAGCTCCTCCAGCTCCTCGTCGCTGCACGTACTGAGATCGATTTGGCTAAACCCAGCCATCTCGGCTGTGCGCGGCGAAAGCTTGCCGGCGGTGTCGTTAGTTAAGCCGTACGCATGTGGCGAGGAGGGAGGCGTCGTCCGCAATGGCGGGTTGGTGGGCGACACTGTTCGTCCCCGCGCAATGCCTTGGGTCGCGAAAAAGTCGATTGCCGCCCGGTTTCGTTCCGCTCGTTCACGTTCGTACTCCTCCCTTTCTCTGGCCTTCTCTGCCTGTCTCTCCTCGGCTTGGCTTCGGGCGGATGTGGACGAGTTGGGCTCAGACGATTTAACTTTCTTGGATCCGCGCGGACGCGCAACAGCCTTTTTGTGCTTCGATCCTGCGCGGCTTGAGACGTCGCCATGTAAGGTTTTCTCGTCGTCCAGCTCGTTATCCCAGTAGTCTTGGTCCAGCACTTCGTCCTCCTCATCAGACGACTCTTGCCGGACACGCTTCTTCACTGTCGCCCCGCGTTCTTTAAGCATCTGGTTAACAGACTTGAAGCCTTCGTAGCCCTTGGGAGGTTCCGCGACGCGCTTCTTCTTCGCTGGGGCCTTGGACTTCGTATCTCTGTCCCCCGCGGCACCAGCGAGTTTGCGACCGTGTTCGGCGGGGTCCCATGGGTCGATGTCCATCTTCTTCTCGACACACTCGGGGAACTTGGCTGGCAGAAGGCGCTCGACGTCCTCGAATAGCTCGAGATTACGACTGTGCAGAATTTCCTCCTGGATGTCGCGGTGCGTCTGCTGCGCGGAGTCCCAGTTGAGATCCTCTCGGTTCTCAGACATGAGGACGTGGACCCGTCCATCGCGCTTTCGCCCTGTGCGACCAATACGTTGGAGGAGCTTGATGGACTGCTTGGGCATATCGTAGATGACGACAAAGTCTACTTCGCCGATGTCGAGGCCCTCCTCGCCAATGGAGGTTGACACAAGGATGTTGAACTTGCCCTCCTTGAAGTCGGTAATGGTCTGTGGTGAGCTTTAACCTTCCATGAGCCAGCTCACCCTCTTCTGATCCTTCTGCGTGAACCCCTTATCCTTCTCTTGCTTGCCCTGGGACTGGCCAACAAACTTGGTCGCCTTGAGCAGATCGGGATGCTCGTTGAGCATGTCCTGAGAGATGAGCGATGCCAGCATTGGTCACCAGACGTACAACAATTTCAAGAACACCTTCTCGGTAAGAGCAGAACACCATCGCTCGAGTGGTGTTTGGAACACCGTGCACACTGGAGTCCTCCTCCGCCTGAGCAAAGTGTGCCAACAACTGGATGTCAGATGTATCACAGACAGCGATGTGCTCACCAGCTCTAATGTCTTCTGCATCTTAGGGTGAGAGTCCGCCAGTGTCTTCCCCCTGCGTCGCCCTCTGATGTCATTCATCTCGCCCTCAACATCTTGAATCAACCGCTGGAACTCGATATTGTTTCTGAGACCATTGGCACCGGCTCTGGAGTTACCAGCTTTGCCCGTGGCGGTCGCCGCCCCAGCAATTTCCATTGCAGTGGTGTGGAACATGCCCAGAGAGAACTCCAGCTGGCTGTCAGCTAACGGGCTTGTCACAGAAACTCACGAGATTGGCCATTGCTCGTGTCATCTTCTCGATTTGGGTCAGCGTGCCGATGGCCCACCTGAGACCAGAGTTGCGATCGCGCATAATCTCCTGTCGACGAGCGGTGAGGCGGAACGTCTTCAACCGCTTGGCATCGCGATCGCGGTCATTTAGGACTTGCTTCACGACGAGCTTTTCAATGTATGGCTACTTGTCAGCGGGTAATTCGTAGCATTTGGAGATTCACCTTCATCAACGCGGCCCAGCGATCTCTCAACTCTCCAATTACTGGCCCCATGGTAAGAACATGTTTCTCGATTTTCTGCCTGTGAGCGAGTGCTGCCCAAAACTAACAAATGCCAGCACCCACCTTTTCGTTCATGTATTGCCGCACCTCGGGGGCTTCTGCTTCGCGAATCTCAATTCGGCTGATATGCAGAGCGTCCACCACGCCTTGAACCTTAGGCACGTCATTACCGGGTGTGGCTGTGAGAGCCAGAACACGGAAGTAGGGGTTGGACGCAGTGATGAGAGCCAGAATGGTCGTATACGCGTACGATCCCGATGCCTTGTGCGCTTCGTCTGCGGGTCAGGTAAAGATAGCATGCTCGTAGCTTACCAAAGACAGCCAACACGATATCTCGCGGATCGACAGCCCCCCGCATTAGGTCATTCTCGAGTGTCTGTGGAGTGCAGTAAAAGACTCGTCTTTCGTCCCACTGACAGTCAGCACAGCCGAACTGGCTAGCTCACCATCTGTTCACGCTTCTTCTGAGAGATGCTCTGCCCAGTCATCACTGCAGCGTCGTGACTGGGAATACCACAGGTAAGCTGGCATGCCTCGATTTGCTGATTGACGAGGGGTCGTGTGGGAGCAAGGAATACGATCTTCCCAGTAGGAAACCAGCGATAGACTGATGTCAGTTGGCCTGAGCTGATAGGGTTCCAACTCACAGTTCAGCATGACAACGCCGGCAATGAAGGTCTTCCCCAGGCCTGTTGGAAGAGCGACCAGGCAGTTATCCGTGAAACATGAGCGGATGATGTCAAACTGGTAGCTGCGTTTCGGGTGATTTGTGGGATATAAGTAGGTGCCAATGGTGGAGTTCACGTATGCCTGCTTCTGCGGCTCGTACGGTTTTGCTATTGTCAGCTAGCTTGCAGCAGGAGTAGCTCACAAGTGTCTACGAGCGGCGCTGGATCTGGAGCGAGAGGATCTCCCCAGTCCTCTTCCACTTCTTCATCTTCGTCCTCTTCGTCCTCTGCTGCCCTTCCTTTCCCCTTTCCCTTCGCTTTGCCTTTGCTAACGATCCGACGCCCGGTGGCCGCGAACTCAGTTCGATCCCACCGCTTGCCCTTGGTGTACGGGGTCTCACGACGAAAGTTTAAGTGCGTCTGGAACATGAGCTGCCCCGACGTGCTGCGCCCAAATGGCCTGTCTCGCGCACCGACCGACGACGGAATAATAGTCTTCCCTGGCCGTGGGCGTACGGCTGCCTTGTCAATCTGCTCGAGGGACTCGGCTGTGAAACTGAACTCGTCGTAATCATCGCTGGATGGAGGTGGCACAGGGCGTGGCAGGCGTACGCCGAGAGCTGCAGCGCGTCGAGAGGGGCCAGCTTCGGCGTTGGGGGGACGAAGAGCGGGAGTAAGTCGGGAGGATGCCGATGTGACTGAGGCAGATGGGAAGCTCGATGCTTTGGCGGCGATGTCATCGATCTGCTTGAGCGCAGAGTCGTCGAGAAACGCGTCGAACTCGTCGAACTCGGAGTCGGACATGGCTAGGGGAGTCGTCAAGAGGTGGAGGTGAGCATGCTGTGTTGGGGGCAAGATAGCTTATGAGAGTAACGTAAGTGACAATAATAATACTAACAGTAGTGTTGAATGAGGAGGAGGTAAGTGATTGAGGGAGGTGATGGTGAGATGCGATCTCGTTGAACTCGCATCGACTTGGGTGAGTGGATCGGGACCACGTGGGAGTCAAAACAAACCTCAAGTTGGGGCTCCAGTACTACCCCACGGGGAAATGGGGGAATCGCGCTCTCGGCGACATCCGAGGGCAGCATGGGCTGTCATGACGCGGGACATCTTTCGATAGCGCGAGAAATCGAGTCGCAGCTCAACGTGAACCGATTTATCATTCCGACAATAACTCATTCTCCTTCCATTTCGTGCTCGCAATCGGCCGGAGCATGAATGCTGACCAAGCCGACTCAACATCTGAACGCACAATCCATATATCTCTGTGGGCAGCGCCAAGGTCCAAGAACCCACTGACACGTAGCAACATGCCGAGCAACGATGTTCCAG
This sequence comes from Cutaneotrichosporon sp. PL3408A, assembly GCA_023629975.1. NCBI lineage: Eukaryota > Fungi > Basidiomycota > Tremellomycetes > Trichosporonales > Trichosporonaceae > Cutaneotrichosporon > Cutaneotrichosporon sp. PL3408A. Next base: position 229,253 of record JAMAMB010000005.1, read on the forward strand.
CGACCTTCCAACGTGCGCCCGGGGTTCTGGCTTATCCACTAACCTCCAGTCTTTAGCTATGGCACGTTGATGGTGCCGGCCATCCTCTTTCGTGTGCTGGGGCGTCAGGGCGACGACCTCAAGTTCCAGGACGCTATTCTTCATGTTAGCTGAAGCCTCGCAAACGGCTAACGGCAGGGATACACACGACACCATGTCAAGGGAGCCGACTACCCCGGCCTGATTGACGAGAAGCAGCTTGCGGAGCTGGATGGCGATGCGTGCGTTTGGTGATCATTGGGCTGCTGCTGATTGAAGGGGCGACAATGCTACTCGGGGTACGCTCGTTAGCGGCCTAACAATTAGGGACATGCGCCTCCTTGACATCTTCGAGGGCGATGTGAGCACCCGCGGCGTGCTCAGCTGTTAATGACAGGAATACGACCGAGTAACAGCGACAGTGGCTACCCTGTCGGAGCCCAAGGCTGTCGGCGACCTCCCTCCGGAGCTGGTCAGCGCCGGACATCGCACAGCAACCAAGGAGACGGGCAGTACCAGAGCATGTGTATACGTCTGGTCTGCGCCGGTATCTCGTCTCAAGAAGGCTCAGTGGAGGTCAGTTGGACACGTTTGTCGGAGACTGATGGCAGCTTTGACGAGTTCCTTCGGGACAAGGCAGCTGTGTGGGCCGGAACTGATAGCGAGTTCGCTGAGGTCGAGGCTGCACATGGTGACGTAGATGGTGATGGCTTGGTCGGTCGTAAAGTGGAAGGCTTCCCGGACTTTGGGCACAATATGAAGCAGTACTGGCCCTTCGCGTCAACTTGTGAGTGATCTCGCGAGGATCGACACTGACGCCCAGACGTGAACATGAACCATGGTGAGTCACCTCATACCACCCCGTCTGACATCAGGCTCGTACGGCTCGCCGCCTCTGTGCGTCATTGAGGCCAAGGAGAAGCTCTCAAGGGAGATGGAGTCGCGCATCGACGTTTGGGAGCGCCGCCGTGTCGAACCCCGCTTCGCGGAGGTACGGAAGGAAGTTGCGCCATTCCTCGGCGCTGAGGTGGACGATGTCGTCCTGGTCCCGAACACAACCCACGGCGTCAACACAGTAGTGTACAACCTCGACTGGGCTGAGGGCGACATCATCGTGGTCTACGCGTCGACGTACAATGCCGTTTCGCAGATGATGAAGCACGTGTGCGACTCGCACCGGGGAGTGCGCATCGAAATTGTCGACACGCCGTTTCCGTGCCTCCACTCTGATATTGTCAATGCGACAGAGGCCGTGTTGAAGAAGTACAACCAACCCACAGGTGCTACGAGTGGCGGTGAGAGGGCGGCAGCAGCCCAAGGAGTCGGGAAGGAGCGAGTACGCCTCATTGTCGTTGACTCGATCGCGTCCGTACCGGGTGTTCTGTATCCGTGGGAGGACGTCGTCCGCTTGTGCCACAAGTACGGCGCACTGAGTCTTGTCGACGGCGCCCACTCGATAGGACAGCACAAAGTCGACGTCAAGAACGCCGATCCGGACTTCTTCATCACAAACATGCACAAGTGGCTCTACACGTGAGTCCGCCCCTTCCTTCCACTCTGCTGACCGTAGCCACCGCGCCAGTGCGCTTATGTACGTCGCGAGGCGAAACCAGTCCCTCATCCGCACAACGTTCCCAACAGGCCACTACTACGAGTCGTCGCGGTATCCGACAAAGGGATATCCCCGCCCTTGGGTGTTCGCGCAACAATTCGACTGGAACGGCACCGCCGACTTCACGCCGTACCTCACTGTCCCCGTCGCACTCCAATTCCGCCGCGACATTGGTGGCGAGCAGCGTATAATGGCGTACAACCACTCCCTGGCTGTTGCGTGAGTGGGGTCGGCAGGGGTTGTTTCGAGCGCCCCAGCTGCTACAATAGGTGCAATAGCTGACATTAGCGGCGGAAAGCGTCTCGCCAAGCGATGGAACACGAGTATGCTCGAGAACGACCGCGGTGAATTAACTGTCAACATGGTGAGCTGTGCGGCACGTTACCGGCTGACATCAGGTCAACGTTGAACTGCCCATCGCGGTTCCAGCAACCGCCCCGGAGGCAATCAAAATGCACAAGTTCATCGAAGACACCCTCCTCGAGAACGACACGTTCGCATCACCGGTGAGTAACGGAGAGGAGGGGAAAGGGGGAGGGGGGGCGGCTGTGCAGCTACGGAGACCGAAGAGCGGGGCTGACGCACAGTATGTGCATAACGGCAAGTGGTATGCGCGCTTCTCGGCGCAGGTGTGGGTCGAGCTCTCCGATTTCGATTACGTCGCAGACGTGTTTGACAAGATCGCCGAGCAGTTGAGCAGGGGCGAACATCTCGAGGAAGGGAGGGTGCGAAACTATCCCTAAGCGATAGTATCTTAGGAGAGCTATACAAAATATTAGAGATATGCAGTCCCGTTTTGGTATGGGGAGGTTTGTGGAAAAATGGCCACATTTGCAATGGGACTCGCGAACTCGGCAGCTGCCCTTCGCGGCCAGCGCGCCGTTTCTCCCCTGCCGGACACGCGTTCCAACGGCAAAATCCAGCATGGATCATGTGCAGACACCTGGGATCCACTGCTCTTCATGTTCAGCCTCTCCTCTCCATCTTCGTTCCGTTAAGTAGTTCTCCCCGTGAAAGCTCAGGCAGAACGCCACTGGCAACCTCTGCTTCTGCGCTCGAGTATCTGTCAGTATTCCCTTGGAGCCAGCGGAAGTCGTTTCACAAAACGTCCACGACGGCCTCCCAACGGATCTTCGACCAATACTTCGACCGCCACAGTCGCCAACTGACAATCTTACAGCTCTAGCATTTCCGTTCTTGACGCCCATAACTACTTCGTGTGGTGGATACGGAGAGGACCAGCGACGTGTGTGTAATTGTCTGGCGTCAGAATTACGCCCATGTTTCCCAGGATCGGGGATGGCCGTGCTGAACGAGGACGGTGCAGGCGTCTATGCGGTGCCCAACCCAAAGCCAATGCGCGCCCCTCAACCCGTAGCACTCACCTGCGTAGTTCTTGGGCGGGATGCGAGTGGGCTTGGGCTCGGAGACGTAGTAGTCCCAACCTTGGCGCTCAGCCTGATGTCAGCTTTGGTCTTGTGTCCTGCGGCAATCGGGATTGTGAGAATTTATGCGATGTGAGGCAACACTTGGACGGCGTCCACAATGCGAGGTTGTCGACGGCAAGGCTATGCAGCCCACAAGGGGGGCCCGCTTCATGCCGAGAGAGAGCCGCCAGATTCATCTCCCCTGCCTCCAGTGTGCGAGTATCCGTTCGGAACTGAGGTGCAGCAGCAACGGCCTTCCCTTGAGGATATACGGTTGCTGATGAGCAGCTCTCCAGATATCCTCCCAATCGCCAGACCGACAGCGAGACTGCCCGGAGAAGACATGACCCGACCAGCTGCTGTTCCGTCCGCGAAGTTCCAATCGACGGCCTTTCTGTATCCGTAACGACACGACGACCGCACCCTTCGATTTCCGACCTTACTCAGGCGATCCATCGCCGCACGCCAATGCTCAATCTCGGACCTCAACGCCGTTGTGTCCCACAATCAAGCCTCGTGACTCCTCATCCATCCCGCTGCCCAACACACCAATCCCCTTGCTATACTTACGAAGCGGATGGCGTCCTCGCGAGTCCGGAAAGCCATAGCCGTGCCCTGCATGTAGTCGGCAGACGACTGCCACCCCATGAGGGGGTTAGTCCAGCGCCCAGATCCGGGCAGGGTGTCCCAGTCAACACGCCAGACCTTGGTCTTGCCCTTGGCCGACTGCATCGTGCTCTTGGTCGGCTTGTAGATCCGGACCTGGCGGTACTGCATCTCCGTGGGGGCGTCGGAGACTGTCCCGATGTTGACCTCGAGCGCGGTCTCGCGGATTGTCGGAGGAGCGGGGACCTTGCCGGCGACAGCGTCGGCGGGGTGGTCGTCGCCCAGCGCACGGGAGGAGGTCGAAAAGAGCGCACGCGCGGGCATGGCGCGGGTCGCGCGCAGAGCGGGGCGGAGGACGGACATGGTTTATGGTGTTGTCGCTGCCAACAACGTCGAGATCGACACCGACATCAGGATCCACCACCCAGTGGGGTAAGGTGAGCCCGTACGGTGGCCGGACATTTCGGAGTTATTCTCGTGGCACCGTCCGTCCAGTGGCAGACGGCAGAAGTGTCATGCCACTGTGCATTCAGATATGATGCATACATGCATGCTGACAGGTACAATGCATAGGAGTACAACAACGGAGACATACTAGAACGCTGACAGGTGCGTTAGCGGGCCAAGCGGGTGCGCTTGGCCGTGGGAAGGGCGCCCGTGGCTGGGCGGAAGTTGCTGCTGCTTGGGAGGCGGTTCCCTTGCAGCGAGGGGGGAAGGCTGGGGTCAGCTTGCATCGTGGAAGGAAAGCAGCAGACGTACGATCCCATCTTGGGGTCGCCGTTGTCTTCATGGGTGACACGCCGGGTGGGGTACGGCACATTGCTCTCAAAGACACTCGCGGCCGCGACACCGCCTTCCTCTTGGAACCATGGGTGTGCGAGCGCCTGGCGAGCTGTGATGCGGTTTGCGGGATCCCACTCAAATAGCTTCGTGAGCAGGTCGTAGCCGTTGCTGGACCCGGATCTGTTCGCATACCACGTCGCCAAGGGCGAGCCGGTTGGATACGGCCCTTGCGCGAGATATGTCTTCCATTCCGGCATGTTCACAACGCCGGCCCAGTGCTCCGCTGGACAGTTAGAGAGGAGTGTAGTGGGACCAGACTCACGCTTCACTGGGCCAAGAACATCGCAAATCTTGGCCATCTGGTCACGCTGGAACGGCAGTGTCTTCTTGCTGTCCAGCTTTGCCTCCTCGCCTTTGAAAATTGGCCTCAGCGAGAGCAACTCGGCGTAAATACACCCGACAGCCCAGAGATCTGAAGTCAGCTTCACTGGATACACGTAAGCTGACACTCACCAACAGCGGCTGTGTAGTGTTTCGAGCCAAGGATGAGCTCGGGGGCCCGATACCAGATAGTCACAACGACCTTGTCGCCACCGTATAGACCACCCTGGGCCAACGGCTTGTGCCATAAACGAGCCAAGCCGAGATCTCCAATCTTGACAACACCTGAACTGGTGACAAGAATGTTGGCAGGCTTGAGATCGCGGTGCATTACAAATTGCGAGTGGAGGAAGTGCAGGCCACACAGCAGCTGATGAAGCAGACGACGCAAGGTCGTCGGCGCTATCGGCGAACGCAATGTCTGTGAGTGGTGGTGGATGATTTGCTGCACATTAGCATACCGGCACAGACCGCCCATGAACATCAACATACAAGGAAGTCGTGCTCGGCATATTCAAACACCATGTAGATAGCCTTATCTTCGAGTATGACCTCGCGGAGCGCAACGAGATTCCTGTGATGTAGCTCGCGATTGAGCTAGCGTTAGTTGAGAGGGCACTTCGAGCCGCATGGTCGATGCGGATTGCGGCCATTGTGGGCTTGCCCCGTGCAGGGTTACTCACCATGATCTCGCGCGCACCACTCTGTGAAATGCCTGCGTAGGTCTGCTGATCGCCCTCCTTATCTGGCTTAAACTTCTTAATGGCGAACACGTCGCCCTCCTTCGCAGGAAGGTCACCTGGACGCATGCACAGTTCAGGATTGTTGAGAGGGTCGTCCGACACGAAGGGCGAAGGCGACTTGGCTACGCCAAGTGCTGCCCGCGCCGCACTCGGCAAACTGCTCTTGCCATTGGGCTTGGGCGGCGGGAGAAGAACTGCCTTGTACACACGCCCATACGTTCCTGTCGTTAGCTACTCAAACGCAAACGCCGACATAGCTATCGGTCTGGACCTACCTGACGAGATGAATCCCAGAATCTTGTACGCCTTCAGGACACTGGAATGTTAATAGGCTTGTCCATCCAGTAGCTCACGTTCGGCGCTCCCGGTCCCGCTTGGCGCGGTAGGCATGCATGGGATCGACCATGGCGCCTTGCGGCCGAGCGGTGGCCATCATACAGACGTCGTGAAGGATTGAGGAGAGATGTAAAGGTGTAAAGATGTAGAGCTGTAGTGTGAAAGGCGAGGTCGACCGACTTGGGTGTTGGATCTGATATGGGCAGTCGTGCCTGGCGGCCTGGCGGACTTGGCCCGGGGCTAATTCGGATGAATACCACGCGAGGTCATTCCGAGCGGGATCAGATTCCAATTGGGTCTGGTGGCCAAACAAACAAGTCAATCGCGAACGGGTCTCTCCCTCTCATTCCACTCACATCCACATCCTCGTCTCATCACAACAAATACTCATCCACCAACTCATCCGCCGCCCTCTTTGGCCCCAGAGGTGCATTGAAGGCGATACACTGATCATAATGTCGCGCGCGGCACCCTCACCAGGATCTCGTCGGAAGACGACTGTGGGGTTACTCGATAGGGACCTGAACCGATTCGACGAAAACAACCTCACACTCCCAATTACCAAGGGCGAGCGTAGCAAGCACAAGCGCGGAGTATCTATGGGAGGGAGCGTTGACTTTCTGAGCGAGACCCAGATACTGCGTCGCCAAGCTGTAAGTATATCACTCGACATCGGATGGGTGCTGATTTTCAGCGACCAAGGAAGTCGATCCTCAAGTCGGTGTCTGATGCGGATACGACACGTCAGGAAGAGGCGGACGCTCAAGCGGGCCAGGTTGATTATGGAGCAACCATCGACTTTGGCCAGCTGCGTCAGTTTGATGCCCCCAAGGCACCTCGGGCGAGCATGCCTGTGCAGGCCACACAGGGGAGCGGCGCACCGAGTAGGATGAGCTTCGGTGCCAAGCGCCGTGTCAGCTTCGCCCCCGCAGCGCATGTCCGGTGAGCTGGACATAGGCTTCCACAGCTAACCACAGAATGTTCGATCAACCCGACAGGAAGCCTCGCCGCAAGTCGTCCATGTTGCCCCGACAGTTCGCCAATAGCAACAACACGGCTCAGTCACCATCCCGCTCGTCTCGACCCTCGCTGCCCGCAATGCCCAATTCTAGCCGACCATCCGCTTCTCCTGGGCGGCCCCCACCCTCTAGCCCGCGCACCCGATTCGTCGGCGAGGGAGAGGAGTTGGGTGAAGCATCCATGGACATGGAGAGTGAACAGTCGTACAACTCAGTGGCCGACGACTCGGACGAAATCTTAGCGCAGGTCGAGGCGATGTCGCCGCATCGTCCAGCCAATCCCGTTCCTCCACCAGACAGCTCCAGTGACGTGGACGCCGACAGCGAGATGGACATGGAGGAGACAGTCATTCATGGCGGAATGGTCAACCAGCAGTGGGCAGACGCAGATACTGAATCCGATTCAGACTCGGATTCCAGCTCAGACATGAGCATTGAGGGAACTGAGGCTGCCGACGCAACAACAGACGAGGAGAAAACCATGGATTTCACCGTGGCACTTGGCGGCCCCATGCCTCGCGTTCCGCCCCAGGATGCTCTTCGTGGCCGCGCGTCTATCGGATATTCTCTGCCTTCCGCCGACGGCCAGGCTCCTTTACTTCCAGGTGACGGCGTCTCAGACGGGGAGTCTATGGAGATGGAGGAGACAGCCGCGTACGGTGTGGTCTACCACGACGAGTCGACTTCGTCGTCTGAAAACTCGCACCGTACGGGCGACCACACCGCGACGTACAACATGGATTTCACATCCGTCGTCGGTGGTATAAACTACCAGGCCAGTGAGGCGGACATGACCATGACTACCGTTCACGGCGGCATCAACTACCAGGAGAGTGAAGCGGATATGACAATGACCACTGTTCACGGTGGCATCGAGTATGACGGTGAGAAGACCGGCATGGATTTCACCGCCGCTGTGGGGGGTATCGCATACAAGAACACCAACGTGTACGGCTCCACAACAGGCATGACGACCAACATCTTCGCCCCGATCGCCTCTTCGAGCGTCGCCCCAACACCTGCCAAGTCACCTGCCAAGTCCACCGCAGCATCAACCCCCCGCGTCAACATCTTCGCCCCTACGTCGTCCACCTCCGGCATTCCCCGGCCACGCGTCTCCATCAAGCCGGCGCTCACTCCTTTCGCCCCAGCACCAGCTCCGGTCGCGGCTTCAACTCTGGAGGACGAGGACGCCGACGTCGAGGCCGTGGTCGAGAGCCCTCCACGTCGTGTGCGTGGCAGCTCGGCGACCCCAGCACGTCCCACACCAGGAAACACCCCAGGCCGTAAACTTGGGCAGTCCACTGGCACTCCGTCATTCGCCCGTCCCACCTCGTCTTCTGCGAAGAAAACCAGGGAACACGTGTCGGTTTCCGCACAGAAGAAGAAGCGGAACATCTTCGGCGCGTCACCTGAACCCGAGGAGCAAGACGCGCAGTTGACGCGCTCGAAGTCGCGGACGCCACGCAAGTCAACCAGTGGGATGGAGACTGCAGCGAGTGTTGCGAAGAAGTTAGACTTCTCCGCTCCTGTCCTCTCTGCGCCTCCCACACCGAAAGCACCGACACCCAAAGCTTCTACGCCCACGCCCAGGCCAACATCCAAGCCTACGTCTACTTCAACCACTCCTAAAGTCACGCCTCCTATGTCCACGACTCCCGCTACCGCACCACCAAGCTCCAGTAAGAGATCAAGACCCGAGGACAGCCCCGATGGCGCAGACGTAGTGGCTCTTGACGAGGACACTCACAGAGTGAAGCGTCGTCGATCTAGTGTTGCCGAAGCTCCGCGTGCTTCGTCGACCAATGAGTCTGCTGGCCAGGACGAAATGGAGCTTGAGAGTCTTGAGGAGCTCGAGGAGCTCGAGGAGCCTGCGGCCGAAGGGGAGGCTGTTGACGAGCCCGCGGAGGAAGAACTTGACCGCCAGTTCACTCCTGAAATCGAGGACGAAGTTCGCCCGCTGCCGACGTACACCCCTATGCAGCGGGGTCCTCTCGGCACTCCCCGGAGGTCGTTGGGCACTCCCTTCAAGTCTCTTAATCTTGGCCCTCCTCGCCGGTCGATCGCCTTGGAACCGGAGCCCATCGTCGAAGAGCCTCTACATGAGCCTGAGGTTCCTCCAGAGCCTGAAATCAAGGCTGTGGATTTAATGACTCACCTTCCTTCCCAACTGGGCGATGTCGAGGTCAAGAACATTCCTCTCCAACGGTTCCTCGAGATGGTTGGCATTAGCTGGCAGGACGACCTGATTGGGCGCAAGAGCCTGGCCGCCAGCAGGATGGAGAATCTCAAGACACTCTACCCCAAAGGCCACGAGTTCTCTCTGTCAGAGTACGTCGAGGCCAACCTTGAGTCCATCTTCCTGTCCATGCTCCAATGGGCACACAACGAGATCAACCAAAGGACGATGCAGGCCAAGGAGAATCTCACCAGCATCGAGCACGTTTGCAGCGAATGCAACCCTCCTGTCATTGCCGACTACCTCGCGGCGGACGAGGAGGACCGCGGCATGTTTGAGAGCGTGCTGTTGCAGATCAAGAGTGTGACTTATCTGCGGGCCCGCGCTAGATGGTACGACTGGAAGCAGTCGATCTTGAGCGAGCGGGTTGAGGCCGACGTGCGAGGCATTCGCGACGACATGTTACAGGACGCAGATAGGCACCGTGCCGAGCGGGAGACGGTCGACAGGGTTCTCCCCGAGTTGCGAAAGCGGCGCGACGAGCTTGAGGCCGAGTTGGCAGCTCATCGTGCGCAAGTCGAAGCGGTTATGGCATGCGACCAGGACGAGCTTGCCGCACTGAGGGAGGGTATTGAGGAACAAGAGTGAGTTACTGTGGTTTAGGAGGTGATGCTGACAAGCAGCACTGAGCTGGAGCGATTCCGCGCCGAGCTGGAAGCCAAAAACACGAAGAACGCCGAGATCGAGGCGCAGATGGCAGAGCTTAACACACAGAAGATGGCCCACGAGGCGGCGATCGCTGCAGCCAAGAGCATGTGTGATCAGCTCACTGTGTCTGACGTGTTGCGCCTAGAGGCTGAGCTGGCGGCTTTGCAAAACTTGCATGGCTGGCGCATTCTGCGCGTGGGCTGCAAACTCGAGCTGGAGTACACCCGAGAACTTGTTCTCAGCGTCCCGTGCTTCCCTCAGCCGGCCATCGACAAGGCCTCGCTCTATCTGTCCAAGACACCTGCAGAAGGATTTCCCGATGCCGGCCTGGTTGCCCTCGCCCAGTCGACCCTCAATAGCGTCAAGCGCACCTCGCTTCGCGATCTCGTTGGTGCCACCACGCAGCTTTGGATGGCCGCCCGAGGCGCTCGTGACGAGCTTCGTCGCCTCGCGTTGTATTACCCCGTCGCCTACGCCATCGAGAACGACAAGCTGGTAGTCACGGCCACCCTCATGCTCCCAAAGGCGCGTGCCAAGGCCACCATGTCGTTAACCCTTGGCCCGGATGTTCTCCTGTCGTGGCCTGAAGCGCTGCGTGCCCTCAAGATCGTCGTCAATCCAGCCTACGGCAAGGTTGAGTAAGTGCAGCTGTTCCGTGACGTGGGTCAGCTGACAATCAGTGCCATTGGACTTTGTGAACGTGCCAAAGAGACGCTGTCCCATGCCGATCTCGACCTCCCTGGCGTTCTCATCCAGACTTGCGCAGAGGCGGTCGCTTTGTATTCTTGATAATGCGTGGAAGTTGTCTTGTGATTGTTTTGTACTTGGGTAGGCTTGATAACTTAGTACAACAGTGATTAATGATTACCGGCGTAGTTCCGTTGTTCCACTTAATACATACTGCCTGCCTTCCACTGCAGCACTTGGTGGTGCGGCTACAACTGAGCAGAGAGCTTGACGTATGGCTGCTCCCAGTCTTTGACGTCGGAGATGGTGAGCTTTTCCCTGCGCTCGAGCTCCTTGAAGCTCGCGGTCGAGCGCATCTCATCGTCGAACCGACGGATATTCTTGAACTTGCGCGACAGCTCATAGATGAATCCGTCCCAGCTCATTGTGGCGCAGAAGATGAAGTCCACAGCAGTGGGCTTATTGTCGCTGGCCAGGAACTTGGTCTGCCCCAGCTGCTGGTCCAGGATACCGTACATCATCTTAAGCCGGTCGAGGGTGAGCAGGCGGATGCCGTGAGCGTATTCTGCGACGCCGTCCTTGTCGGCATACATCCAGTCTCGGAGGGCGGGGAGGATCGAGTTGACAACGAACACAAATGCCTCGTCCCATTTTGCCCTCTCGGCCAGGGGAGCGCCGGACGCCGGGCGGAGGACAGCCTGCGGGTGCTGTTCGCCGAGCACGAGCGCGCAGGCGCCGGTCTCGGTCACAACGACGTCTGGGGAGGAGGAGTGTACGACCAGGGTCGGGATACGGCCTTTGGGGTTTAGAGAGAGGTAGGCGTCCGACTTCTGCTCCTTCTTCTCGAAAATGTCGATTGTCTTGTAGTCGAAGCTCACGCGCTGGGTCTGCTCGAGGTGGATCAGGAGCCAATGGATACCCGTCGACGCTGTGTTCGGGTGCCCGTAGAGAGTGTAAGTTGGTGCCATTGCGGTGTTGATTTCGATTGTGTTAGATGGTCTGGACGGCGGGAGTGATGTTGAGGAGGAGGATGAGATTGACACGGTCCTCGCGGACTGGAGCCAGAGACTTACTTGCCTGTCAACTGCGGGGTGGGCAGCAGCAAATGTATCATGACGTCTGCAGCTTTGGTGGTGACACCTCCTGAAAGAGGTGGTGACATGCTTACCCCGTGGGGTCGGGTGTGAGCGGCTACTTGGGGGCGTTGGCAACGTCTCCCGTGGACATATCCCATCACATCACATGTTATCGTCGGCCGGTTCTCGTCGTCCACCGAGCAGCATCACATGTATCGTATTCATCTCAATGCCAACATGTCAACATCTCCCATCGTGCATCGCATCGCCCATCTTGCATCTTGACTTCCGTGTACCTCTCTTCTTGCCTGCTTTATAATCCTTTCGACTTACCACCGTTTGTCTTATTCTTATCGGCCCAACTCCCTTATCACCCATAATGAGCCACACACCAGTCCTCGACCCGCCATCCGGCAGAGAGCGTCACGTCCTCGTCCTCGGTACGGGGGGCACCATCGCCTCGGAGCGCACCGCCGAAGGCTTCAAGCCGCTCAACGAGAAGAAGGCCCGCGACGCATTCTACCGCCGCATCGCGCGCCACCCACAGCTCTCGGACGCCGATATCTGCGGCAACAACCACTTTGAGGAGATTGCCGCTACCAAGGTCGGGCGGAACATGAGATACCCCCCGCTCAGAACGCCGCCGCTCGACGAGATGGGCAATTGTGTTGTGTACGAGATCCTGGACCTAGAGAACCACATGGACTCGAGCGAGATGACCCCGAAGGGTGAGTGGGCCACGCATGGCGAGGTCGCCTGGTGGGGTGGCGATAACGTTGGTTGAGATAGGAGGAAATAACCCATCGCTGGTGTCGTCGGGGATGAGCGGGGATTGCCGAATTGTTTTGATTTCCCATTCTCCGATGCGGCATCTCCCATCTCCCATTCCGTCTTCCGTCTTCCGTTTTATCCCATCTCCGCACCACTTTTATCCCATTTCATTCTCTCATGTCTAATTCTCCACACATGACGACATTTCGAGCATTGTCAGCTTTGAAAATATCTGGCCAAGCTGACCGCAGACTGGAACATCATCGCCGAGCTGCTGCACGAGAACTGGGACAGCTATGAGGGCTTCGTTGTGCTCAGTGGCACAGACACGCTCTCCTACACCGCGTCGGTCCTCACGTTCCTCTTCGTTGGCGCAGGCAAACCCATCACTGTCACTGGTGCACAGATCCCGCTCCGAGAAGCACGCAGTGATGGATGGTACAACCTGCTCAACAGCCTTATCGTCGCTGGGTGCTTGCCATACGCCGGTGTGGGAGTGTGCTTCAACCACCAAGTGCTGCAGGGATGCCGGTGAGTAACCCTGTTATGTTCTGTCTCACCTCCATGAAACAGCTCTCTTATCGTCTTCTTACGTTGACCCTAGCTCTACCAAAGCGTCGCCCAACCTGCTCGATGCGTTCCAGACACCATCAGTCGCCCCATGGATCCGACTTAACGTCCGCATCAGTGCGTCGCTGTGCAGCTGTCGGACGTCTCGCGTGAGCTGACCACAGCCGCCCTGCCAAGCTTGATGCCCCGCAGCAAATCCCCTCCACCCAAGCTCGTGACGCTCAACACGGTTCCCAGCGTGCTCTCCTGTGCCATTTACCCAGGTATCACTGGCAGCATCCTCGCAGCCCAGATCCACAGCATGCCCACATGCCGCGCAGTCATCATCTCCGCTTTCGGCAGCGGCAACCTCCCGATCAAAGAGGAGAGTGGAGTCCTCCAGGCTCTCGAAGCCACCGTCAAGCGCGAGATTCTCGTCGTCGTCGTGTCGAGTTGTGAGCTCACTGTTCCTGTCCGAGCTGACACCAGGCCACATTCCCAACATCTACCCCCTGTATGCGCTTGGCGTTCGGCTGCTCAATATCGGCGTCCTTCCAGGATTTGATATGACACACGAGGCTGCGTTTGCCAAGTTGTCGTGGCTTGTCTCCCGACCCGACTTGACTTTCGAGCAGCGGCAGCTGCTCTTCCAGACTCCAATCGCGGGGGAGATCACCACCGAGGGCCACAGGGTGGCCGACGAATTTGCAGAGGAGTGTCTGGCGGGACAGGGGAAGAACTAATGGACCTTGCCGCGTAGAACGTTAGACGAGTTTTGCATACCAATAGCCACGTGAATATTCCACAGTTCTTGACGGATATACTGTACTATAGACCTGGAATGTATTGTCCATGACTGTCAAACTGAAGCTGGCGTTGCGATGAGCCGTGCGGGGCGGTGATATCCGCAACCAGAAAAGTCTCTCCATCCGTTCGAGCTGCACGCGGTGCTCATAATGATCGATCCATAGCAAACAAATGACGTGGTACAAACGACTCTTGGCGCTACTACTAGGCAACTACTACGCCACTGCCACTGCCCATCCACTCCCCGCCTACTCGTCCGAAATCTTGGGCGCGAGGAAGAACTGGAGGGTGCCTTGCTCAAAGTCAAACTGTACCAGGAGGGGCACGTCATTGCTCATGTTGAGGCTGACCTCGCGGGCGAGAGGTGCACTCTTGGCAAAGTTGGAGAGATACTTGAGCGAGAATGTAAGTGAGACCTGCTTCTCGAGGATGATGGAGACGCCAACATCGTCGTCGCCACCTCCGGACTTGGCCTTCTTGCTGGCCTTTGCCCCACCGTTGGCCTTGCGCTTCTTCGGGCGGTCCTCGTCGTCCATCTCCTCCTCGCCCTCGTCGTCGAGGTTTGGCTTCTCGTCCTCCTCGTCATCGTCCTCGTCCGGGTCCTGCTTGGCCGCGCGGTTTGGACGGCGATCAGAGCCTGCAGTCTGCTTGAGAAGCACGGACCCAGAGCCGACCTCGCCGTCGGATGAGAAGCGCACACCCTCCTTCGATGCCTCGATCTTGACGCTCTCGCCGAGCGCAGCGAGGTCACGGCAGATACGCTGGAACTCGGCAGAAGACATGGTGATGGTCGCGTCGTACTGTGTGTCCGGGATACCAAGGTGCTCCTGGTCGATGTCCATGAGCTTCATCTCGTACTCGCCGACACGGTCTTCCTCTGTCTGTTAGACTCTGTATACGCGATGATTAGCTCACTTGGAGACTCAAAGACGAGACCAAGCGAGTCTGCGTCGTCGGCGGCTTTAAGAGTGACAATGTCGTTGTCCTTGGCACACTTGAGAATCTTAGTCAAGGACGAGAGCTGAGAGTTAGTTGGGGCAGTTCATTTCAACTAACGTTAACGCCCAGAGGAATGTTGCGGTCGCAGCGGTACGACTCGAACTGGTCGGCATCGAGCTTGAGCGACACAAGCGCGACGTGCGAGTTGTCCATTGCCTGGAGTTGCTGTTTCGGTTAACCACATTACTCCACAACATCCAACCCACAATACCCTCATCGGAACAGTCGAGGTTACCATCAGTGACGAGCTCCTTGATGGCTAGATGGAGTCAGTACGCGTCTCCGACGATCACAGGGTAGCGGCGACGCGCGACGACGAGTTGTTTGTTTGCGTCGCCTCCCGACTGCTACTCACCGTCCAGGAGCTTCTTGAGGACCGACGCCTGCTTGACACGAGCCTCGAGCATGGTTGGGAGAGAATGTAAAAGGGTGGATGGAGTGTTTTGAAGGGAGATGTAGAGTTAGAAGTAACCAGGAGACAAAGTGAGAGGTCAAATGTTGACTTTGACCAAGATGACAGATGTATAGAGAGCAAAGGGACATTGATGAGACGCGTCGCGGTTGACGCGACCGATGACAGAGTTACACATCATTTATTTGCCACGTGGTGAGTATGTGGATTGATAACGAAGGGTGACGTTGACAGGCGCCAACTGCCCTAATGGCGTCCGTTTGAGACGCGTTTCAACGTTCGTACGAGCCTTTCCAGATTGAAATCGTAACACGTTCGATCTTTCGACTCTTTCCATTCAGTAGTCTTGTCTCAACTTCTCTCTTGACCTCTCACCTACCGTTGCCCTCATACTTCGCAACCCTCTCATCTCTCTCGCAACCGCTAACCCGCATACCATACGGTATTCTTGATTCGCGACACCCCTATCATCTCCCGGGAATACCCCACACTCCTTACAACTCATCATGGCCGGATACAATTGCCAGCCGGTTAGTTAGCCAGCTCTCAGATACTTGAGCTAACCCCTCCAGCTGTACGAGACGTACAATGTCTACGTCTCGCCCAACTCCTATATCTTCGAGCCGTCCAGCTCAACGGTCCCCGTCATCGGCGCGGACATGTCCCGTCTGACGAGCGAGAAGGACGTTCGGGAGAACCTCGTCGTCGACCGTCGCACTGGACAGATCTCGCTTGACGGTGAGCTGCTCCCGAAAGCTCTTGCTGATCCCAGTTTCATCCGCAATCCCTGTCGGGCGTGACAAGGTGATCACATGTTACGGGATTCTGGGCATGATCAGCCTCGCCACAAGTTCGTCCGCTACTGGAGTCCCAGAACCCAGCTGACCCACAGCCGACTACATCGTGATTATCACCCAGCGCACCCCCAGCTCTCGTCTCCTCTCGCATCAAATTTACCTGGCCTCCGACTTCCGCCTGCTGCCCCTCAACCCGGCCAGCTCGTCCCAGGCCATCCTAGGGAATCCGATTGAGAATGAGCTCGTGTCGCTCGTCGAGCAAGGGCTCAAGGCTGGCCCGATGTGGTTCTCGTACGGATGGGATCTTACCAACACGCTTCAGCGCCAGCAGGCGCTCGAGGAAGCCGGCATGGGTCCCGGACGCGCGCCACTGTGGAAGCGTGCCGACGAAAGGTTCTTCTGGAATCGGTTCCTCCAGGACCGCTTCATTGCCCTCACCGAGAAGGGGACTGACGTGAGTATCGTGGCGGCGTGCGATGCACATTGCTGACTCTCCAGCTGAGCCGTTTTATTCTCCCGGCGATGTTTGGATGTAAGCTAGCTTGGAGGTTTGCCTAGCTGACAACAGTGCTTGAGCTCCGTTCGGCCTCGATTAACAACCGCGACTTCCTCTTTTGCATCATCGCGCGCCGATCGCGTCACCGTGTTGGCACGCGTTACTTCTCTCGCGGCATCGACGCCCAAGGGAACGTCTCCAACTTTAACGAGACAGAGCAGATTGTGCTCCTCGACCCCTTGGACGACACCAAGTCGATGCGCGGCCGCGTGGATGGCCGCGAGCGCCAGTCGTTTGTTCAGATTCGCGGCAGTGTGCCAGTCTTCTGGGCCGAGGTGAACAACTTGCGGTATAAGCCTGATCTCCAAATCATGGACCTGCCCGAAACGACATCCTCGTACATTCACCACATGCGCCGGCTGGTCAGCAGTTACGGCTCAATCCTCTCCCTCAACCTCGTCAATCAGAAGGGCCACGAGAAACCAGTCAAGGATGCATTCGAGGCCGTCATCAAGGCCAGCGACACCGACCCCACGTTAGCCCAGAACACAAAGTATCTGTATTGGGACTTCCACGCGCACTGCAAGGGCATGCGCTTCGACCGTATTGACAATCTCGTTAACGATCTCCAGAACACCCTCCTCGCTGATGGGTGGTACCGCTCTATCGCTGCCCCAGCTGGACTTGGTAGCTCGGCTGGATCAACCAAGGTTCTGAGTCAGCAGAAGGGTGTGGTACGGTCCAACTGCATGGACTGCCTTGACCGTACCAATGTCACGCAGGCCGCGTTTGCCAAGTGGGCGCTCGACCAGCAGCTCCGTCAGTCCGGGATCCTCAGTGTCAAGGAAAGCGTCGACAACCATCCCGAGTTCATGCACACCTTCCGCAACGTTTGGGCCGACCACGCTGACGCCCTCTCCAAGGCGTACTCGGGCACCGGGGCGCTCAAGACCGACTTTACGCGTACTGGCAAGCGCTCGAAAGAGGGTCTGCTTCAGGATGGTGTCAACTCAGTCATGCGGTACATCAAAAACAACTTCTTCGATGGTGACAGGCAGGTGGGTTAGCTGTGTATCCGTTGTAGCTAACAACAGGACGCCTACGACCTTATCAGTGGCGCGTATGTCGCCAGGCGTGGCGGTATCCCTCCACTTAGCGACACTCGCCCCCTGCTCCTCCGCTCGATGCCCTACGTCCTTGTGTTTGCGCTCACGATGATCTTCGCGGCGCTCACTCTGCCGCGGTCGTCTGGTACGTTCCGCCCTCGAGCACCAGCTTACGTCTGCAGAATGGAGCATCTACTCGTTCCTCCTCCTTTGGCTCGTCCTCGCCTTCATCTCGGCGTCCTACATCTGGGGCAACGTGAGTAACTCACATCACCAGCCATGCTAACCACAGGGCACGTCGTACGTCGCATGGCCGCGCCTTAATGCCCCCCACGAGATTCTGTCGTACGAGGGTCCAGGATTCCGCGGTACTCGCCGTGGACGTGGTATGAGCCTGAGCCGCGCTGCGCCCACCAAGAAGCGCAGCAAGTCGCGCGTGTTCGACGATATCGAGCTCAAGAAGAAGGGCTCGCTAATCGACTAGACAAGTCTTGCTCTTGGGATTTCAGGATAGAGTGATTCTTAGTCCGGTAACGAGTTTGATGCGAATGTGGTAGCAGTCGGTAGAACCGTACAGTAATGCATAGACTATACGCGCACGACTTTGTCAGTAAAATCTCAAGCCTACATTCCCGTCAGATCGACATTCCACCCCGCACTGCCTGCCCAGTCAGTCCCAAAGCCCCAGAGCGCGCTGTCCCCGGCCGCCGTGTTATCGTTGAGCAACCAGTCGAGACTCGGCGCGACGTCGTTCTGGGGCACATCCCACTGTAGCTCAAACGGGGCG
Organism: Cutaneotrichosporon sp. PL3408A; assembly: GCA_023629975.1. Lineage (NCBI taxonomy): Eukaryota > Fungi > Basidiomycota > Tremellomycetes > Trichosporonales > Trichosporonaceae > Cutaneotrichosporon > Cutaneotrichosporon sp. PL3408A. The sequence continues at coordinate 247,552 of JAMAMB010000005.1, forward strand.
CCATCGAACATGAACGCCGAGTTGAAGCCCAGATCGACGGGACCCTGGGATGGAGTTTGGTTGGAACCGAGAGGAGGGTTCCCCACCTCGGGGACGTTGAGGGTGTTGGCGATGGGCGTCAGGCCTGTGTGCGGCAGTGAATCATGACCAGCACCGGCACTCGCAGACGCCGTCCCTTGTGGTTGGCGCGGCACTTCTTCAAGACACAGATCGAGAAGGAAGGACCCGTAAAACTGCGCATAGCTCGCCGGCCCGTCTCCGTCCGGCGCCATGTTCAGTGCCACCTCCTTGACGAGGGGGATGCTGGCGGCGCGATCAAGCTGGTGTCAGTTACGACTACAGTAAAGCCAGCTCACTCGTAAGAGTAGCACTGCCGCCCAGGACAGCATGCCGCATACAGTGCGGCAGAGGTGCTGCATGCGGCGCCCGAACTCGGCGAGAATGTAGGTGAGGTTGGCGCGGGCCGTCTCGATGACCACTTTAGGGGCTGCGCTGGATGCGGTCGTGATGAGCAAGTTGATGTGGTGACAGAGCACACGCATGAGGTTCATGGGTTCTGCAATGAGCTGTAGGCCGGAATGTTTCATAGGTGACCCCATGACTCACCGGCTTCAGCGAGCTCGGTTGTGACCCACTCCCGTGCCCAGTCTTCGAGGATCACGCTGACGCCCACACGCACCCCTTCGACCATGTACGCTCGGGGAACGACTTTGAGCTGCTCCCGTGCGTCTCTCTGACGTCAGGTCATGCCACTTCCTCCATCGACTCACCTCAATAGCTCGGAGCTCAAGGTACGCCACGATCATCCGGTCCCCGGGGGTTGCGAGTGGGTGTTCCATCCATCGCCGCATGGTTGTTCGGTCCGGATCTTCGTGGATCATTCGCGGTTTCCCACTTGTCGCCGCCAGGCTCTTGTCCTGGATAAGGAGGGCGCACCATGTCCGAGTCTTGTTTCTGTGATACCTGTTGTCAGCTCATGATGTCGAGAACAGCTGACCTCTGCGCTTCCTCATCCCCCTCAATCGTCGAGATACGGTTCAGGCCCAGCTCGAGGGCCATGTTGATCGACAGTGCTAGGAGCCTGTGGTAAGCTCATCGTCATGCCCGACAGCTTACATGCGGGACGGGTCGTCGACGATGCGCTGTGGACACATTGGCCAGAGACAGAGAATCATAAGCGCCTGAAGTCAGACACAGCGAGCAAATTCACGTACCAGGACAATCTCGGGGCTTTTGGCGTTCCGCGCGACGACTGTCATGAGCACCCCCTCGGCGTGCGCGTACAGCTTGGCAGCAGTTTCCTTCTCGGTACTCAATGCCGCCGACGCCAGCATCGCCGTGGTGAGCAGCGCGCTCCTCTTCCTCAAATTCGCCAACGTATGGATCTTGCGATCGCCGACCCCGATCTGCGGTGCTTGATTGCAGAAGAAACTGACGTCAGCATTGCCCTCAGCACTCCTCTGGGCTGCTCGCAGGCCTCACCGCTCGATGAGCACCTCGGCGTGGGCTTCGTCGACGAAACCCCGGGAGATAGGATCCAAGACCGGCGCAGTGTCTCGCTTGGCGGCGCCGGGACGGTGTCGGAAGTACAGCCGCCGGGCCGCCGACGCACGGGTAAGCTGCTGCCGCGTCCAGCCAGGCACGCCGCCGCCGACGCTTGCAGCTGGCAGGGTTGAGCCGATATCGCTTAGGACGCGGAGGGGATGTTCGGCGGGATCGGGGGACGCGCGGGCCGAGTCGACGACGAGGTCCGCACCGTCGTAGGGCGAGGGGGCGGGCGGGGAGGCAGAAAGCGAGGGCTCGACTTCAGCCTCATCAGGCGACGCCACTCTGCTGTCAGTCACGCGACACAGGGAGAGCGCCACAAGCTCAGCACTGCCCACTCACCGTGCCCGCTTTGGACGCCCCCGCGCCGCCTCGAGTTCCGCCTCCTTGCGCGCCACCTCCTCTGCCTTGGCCGTGGGGCTGAGGGCGCTCTTCCGTATCCGATCCAGCGCGGCCTGTACGTGTGCGACACTCTTCTCCAAGCCGGTGCGCTTGCTGCAGTCAGAGTCGTTTCATGGCCCTCCCCTCTGCCCGAACCCACTTCCTCGACCCCAGAACCCGGCCCCGGCGTGACTTTACGACCTCACACTCGATGTTGAGCGCGGCACAGCGGTCGCAAGGTCCGTCCCCGGATCGGCGGCATTTGGACTTGAGCCGACGGCACCTGGCGTCAGCTAACCTCGGCGCGTTCCAACTGACTGTAAACACGCGGCTGCAGCGCGCTGTCGTGTTGACGACGAAGGGGAGCCGGTGGTTTCTGATGTCAGCTGGATTCGACGGTGTCAGCGAACCGTCTCCGGCTAGGATGAAGCTCAGGTCCACGGACGACGAGCGACCTGCATGTCAGTCAGTAACTCAGCAAATGGGTCTATGCTACGATAACGCCATTCCGCACTCGGTTACGCACTGTTCGATTCTGCCATGCTGCTGTTTGTGTACAGAGACGGCTTCCTATGATGGATGGAGTGATGGCAACACAAACAAGGAATGCACAATCAAGGGTCGGCTATCTTGATCACGAGACCGTCAATTGGCCCCGCATTCCCCCACCCAAGGTATGGCTTCATCCATGCATATGTGCTCTACACTCGATCCTAAGTTCTAGTCCTCAAACTCCCATTCGAACGCAGCAGGCATCTCGCCGTCCCAGTCCATGCCGCGCTGGGACGCGGCCGGCGCCTCAGCAGCAGCAGCAGCAGGTGGTGCCGCTGCTGGTGTCGGCTCGGCCTGGGTCTCCCACAGCGCCTTGTCCAGCTCAATGTACTCGCCCTCGCCCTTGCCCGTGTCCTCCAGGAGCAGCACCTTGCCGCTCCATCTCACGCGGGCCCGCCCGTCCGCCGGACGGTCGGCGTCGAACGCCGCTGCATCGCCCACTCCCCGCATGGGGAGGTAGCGGCCCTTCTTGGGGTGGATGGCGGCCTTTGAGGGGGTGGCCGTCTCACCATTCGAGGCGCCGTTCGCTCCATTTGCTGATGATGGCGGAGTGATTGGGTCGTAGGGCCCAGTGATGAAGGGGAGCTGGGTGGGGGTGATGCGGGTCATGTTAGGAACGATGGATTGCGGTGGCTCAGCAGCCTTGCGCTTCTCTTCCTTGGGCTTGGCGGTCGCGTCTTTTTCGGGCGCGCCCTCGTCCTTGTCGTCCATGTCCATGGCGTCGCCACGCTCTGCCTTCTTCGACTTGGCACGTGCCTTCTCCTTGGCGGTTGTTGACAGGATCGCTGTCTGCGCCTTCTTCTTCTCCTCCTTTGTCACGGGCTTCGCTGTAGAAGGGTACGCGAACGTGCTCGGCTTGGCCCACGACACAAAGTCGATCTTGGGAATGCGCAGTTCCCCGTCGATAGCAATGACGGTCGTTGGGGAGAAGGTGAGACCAAGGAAGTGGGCAAGAGGGTACCAGTACCAGAACTGGCAGAAGAGCACCATACCGACGATAGCCTTCATGTCCGGTGTGCCGGCGCGCGTGGCGAGTGAGATGGTCATGTTGCGGCCACCAGCGTCGATGATGCCCTGAGCGAGGGAGGCACCGAAACGCGCGAGAGGGTCCTCGCGCTTGTCGGTGACAACCTTGTTGAAGAGCTCGCGGATTTCACGAACCTTAGGAGTCTGCGCCTCTGTCTGCTGAATAAGGACCATGGCGAGGGCGATGTAGGCGCCCTGGCGCACAAAGTCGACAGGGTCCTTGGTCATGGGCTCAAGAAGATCGATCGCTGCATTGAGACCCGTACCTGCGCACGAGATGCCGAGGGCGAGAGTAGCGCCGTGACGGACGTGAGGGTTGTAGCTCTCGGCGAGGAGCTGGACCACGCGGGGGACCTGGGTGTGGTTGCGGAAAAGGACGAAGCCAAGGGCGATGACGGCAGCCCGGCGCACGTCATCGTTGACGTCGGAAACTGCAAAGTGCAAGAGCTGCTTGATGACCTTGTTGTCGCCAGTGCCAACGTAGGCGAGCGCGTACACAAACATACCACCGTAGCGGAGAATGGCGTCCTGCACGAGTTAGCATCATTCAACGCCTTGACTCACATTGCTGGTCGTGAACTTCTGGAGCACCTCTGAGGCCGCGTGGCGCTTGCCGTACATGATGAGAGCGGTGCCGATGGCGATACCGCGCACAATCTTTTCGTGCTGTGTCTCCCCGGCGTACGAGATCATCTCGTCAAGCACCCGCTCGTTGGGCTGGCCGAGCATAACAAGGCCCATGGCATATCCTGCAGCCTCCGACGACGTCGCGTTGTCCTGGAAGAGCATGTTCTTGAGCTCGTCGTAGATGTCTGCAAGTCAGTTTTCAGTTGGCACGTGAAACTCACTCTCGTCGCCAGTTGCGAGAGCAGCCACACCGAGACCCAGAGCCGCGCCGTGCTGGATGATGGGGTCGTTGACCTCGGAAAGACCCTTGCGGAGCTCCTCTTCGGCACCCTCCTTCCTACCAGTGTAGATGAGCCCAAGGGCGAAGAGCGCACCACCCTCGCTGAACTTGGACGGTGCGTCTCCTCCCGGGAGGTAGGGCTTGACGACACGCTTGCCGTTGACGTAAGACCCGCGGTGGATGAGACCAAGGGCAGCTGTGGTGGAGAACTTTGCCCAGTTGGATGCGCGTCCAAGCCAGTCGAGGTTCTCGCGGAGGAAACGATCCGAAGTAGTGCCGCAATTGGCGTACGCGTTTGTAAATGTAATGGCAGAGTGGTAGATCGAGTAGCGGTCCTCAAGCGACTCCTTGGTCCCCTTCAGAATGCTCATGTCGGTTTGGTTATTCTTCTTCAGGAAGTTGAGGTACAGCTTTGCGATCTGGGACCCGTTGAGGATCTCGTCGAGTGCATTCCGCTCCTCCTCCGTTCCCGAGTGTCCGTCCGGGCCCCAATACCGCTCGGCGAGCTGGGCGCGCAGCCGCTCCAGGAAGTTCTGCGGAGCCATTTCTGTCACGTCGAATGCGATCTGGTACGCCTCAAGTCGTCCACGCGCTCCGCCCTTCTCCAGCAGCTCCACCATGCCGTCGCCGCACGCTGCCGCGTCGTCCAGCTGCACCCAGATCTGGGTGATTGAGTTGTAGTCGGCAGGGGTGGTGAGTTTGAACAGCCTGAGGAGGAGAGCGAGAAGCTCGCGGCGGAATGAATCAGGCCACGCGTCGCTGCCACCCGCACCACCGATCGTCTCGGCGAGGATGTAGCGCAACAGTCCCTCGTCGTGGAGCGTTCCATCCGCTGACTTCCGGTCAGCAGAGCGAGACGGGCCGGCTTCGGGCGCGCGCGAGTTCTGGTAGATCGCTTCGATAAGGTTGAGACGGCGCAGAGAGAGGGCGAGGCCGATCGCCTATAATCAGCTTCACGATTCTCCAGCTACTGCTCACCAGCTTGGCCCCGTCACTCGAGCCTTGGCGAATGACACCATCAACAATCTCATTCAGGCGTGCGTCTGTCTCCTGGCCAGAGTCGGTCTCAGCAATGGCGCGGTCGATGCAGCCTGCAATGATCGTGTCCCTAAACTCTCCATATGGCTCCTTCTCGAATGCAGCGGCAGCACGGAGGGCGAACTCGACGGCCTCATCCCGTTCGCCAAGGAAGTAGTAGACCTTGGAACAGAGGAGAGCTGCGAGCGGTCGGTTCTCGGCGGGCAGCTCTGAGAACTGGGGGTCTGCGAGCGATTCGATGTAGGGTAGCTCTTCACTAATCTCTGCCCAGAACTGGGGGACGATGGTCAGGAGATATTCGAGAGCATAGATGCGAACGTCGATGTCCTCGTCTTTCAGGAGGGCGAGGGAGCCGGCTGAATGTAAGCATGGGTGAGGAGCAGATATGACTCTCACCGGCACTTGTAGTTACTGTTGCCACTGTCATTGTGGCTCCAGCAGCTTGGGTGTTTGTGTCTTGAAGGTTGTGGAGATGAGATGCAAGTTGAGAATTGTTGTCCACTTGGTCGCTTGATCGCTTGCTCACTCGAGCTCTCTCGACTTCTCGGACTCAACACAATGACGATGATGCAGCCCACACCGCGCATGCGCGTCCAACCCTCCCTCACCGTATCAAGCGGGAGGGTCAGTACCACGTGGTTGTAATACCGAAGTGTGGCACCCTCACCTCCACGTGACCTCCACCGAACGCGTCGCAGAGATGGTCCGTGCCTGGCTTGAAATCACCGGAATCTGCGCGGAGCGCTCTTCATCATCATCGAACTACTACTACTGATTACAGCGTCCGCAACTGGTCCTCACCCATCGCTCAAGGCCCGCCAGCAAATGGGTAGGTATCAGGAGGTCTTCGGAGCGCAAAGAGGCTTTATCAGTGCCAAGCTGACTACCAGGCCTTCTAACCATTATCAGGAAGAATAAGGCCAAGGCGCGCGAGATGCGCGTTCTCTTCCTGTGAGCGACACGACGAGGCCACATTGTCGATGGCGGCTGACCCACTCTTATGCACTTGATCTGTGCCTCTACATTTCTGCTACAGTGGCCTCGATAACGCCGGCAAGACGACAATCTTGAAACGCATGAGTGGCGAGGACATCTCCTCAATCTCCCCAACGCTGGGGTTCAACATCCAGACCCTCATGCGAGGAGAGTACACTCTCAACATCTGTGCGTGTCCCACAGATCAGCTACCTCTGCGACTCAGCTGACGACAGGGGATGTCGGGGGTCAGCGGACGCTGCGGCCGTACTGGCGCAACTACTTTGAGAGCACGGACGCCGTCGTGTGGGTGGTGGACAGCTCCGATGCGCTCCGAATGGGCGACGGTGCTGAGGAGCTGCGAGCATTGCTATCAGAGGAGGTGGGTAATTTTCGGAGCTGGCATTCTCTTGTTCCTTCCCTTCTCTGGGGGCAGCGCCCCTGTACTGACATATTCTTCCCCCCTATCGGATCGTTCTAACTCTAGCGCTTGGCCGGAGCAACACTGCTCGTCTTCGCCAATAAGCAGGACCTGGCTGGCTCACTGAGCGTCGACCAGATAAGAGATGTGAGCTCAATCGCGTCCCACGTCAGCTGACAGGCAGCATTTAGGCCTTGATCAAATCGAGTCACATAAATGGCGGATTGTGCCTTGCTCTGCGATTACGGGTGATGGACTCGAGGAGGGGATGGACTGGGTCGTCGGCGAGGTCGCGGGCCGGCTGTACTGGAGCGGAAGGCGGACAGCGCCGGCGGTCCAGACGGAGCTCAAGGAAACACCAGCAACTTCATTTCGTGCGGCGTCCGCACCAGCGTCCACTTAACGGATCATTCCGAATATCGAGAAGTTATCGATTCTCTGTCGATCAACGTTGCAACAGTCGCCCACTTTAAGGCACCCTACAATAGAACTGTAGGCATATAATGTGTAACTGGAACCCTCAATAAGGACAATGTATGTACGTACGGTGGGTGGGAATCGGATGTGCCAAGCTGGGTGGAACTTGTCGCTCGGACTCGGTGCAAACTGAGTCCGGCTTGACTGCGGCCGTGGCCGCCTGCAACACGCAACCCACATCCGAACCAGCCCCCCATTCTTTGTCGATGGTGTACTACCCGCAGTGGCGTTGGTGTGAGGACGACGTTTGAATGTCTCGGAGCGATTACACAGGCGGCGCCTTCTACGCGTCCTTAAGCTGCAGAATTCAGTCTCAAGAGCCCTTGTCGGACTTGCAAATGGTCTCAGCTGCCTCCGAAATCTGTGGGACGGTTTTCGAAGTTTTCAGCATTCTGTTAGTCTGTGAAGAATATCAGTGATGGACATGTCTCACTCTGGGACCTGTATGGTGAGGGGCTACGCTAACCTCCCGACACAGATGGTCACTGCATCCATTCATTCAAGGCGACGTGACGGTCACGCAAACGTACAGCGGAAGTTGGGCACGATCTTGTTAGGGTGTCGTATTCTAAGAAGGGGCGGACGTTAAAAACATGCGGTAACTAGATCAAGAGATGAATGACCTCACATGTCTTCGCTTCTTTGATCATGTGGGCTGCGAACAATGCGGTTGGCACGGATTGCTGCGATGCATGACATCTTGACTGAGTGATTGGCAGGGAATTCCTCTGCAGCATGACCATATGACTGAGCTTGGCGCAGCCTAGACCGTTACAAACATTAAAATGGAGCGTGAGCGTACTCAGCTGGTGGCGGCTGCGGGCTGGCGGTTGGCATAAGCGCGGAATGTGGTCATTTCCGAACGCCGCTTAGAACGATTGGACCTGGACTTCCCTACATCTTACAGTCGAGATTGCTACTTGTGGATGCGGCGAATCCCACCTGCTAACAGCGTTAGCTGGCTGCGCAATGGAAAGTGTAGGAACCGCCTTGTACCGAGACAACTTTGCGGCCCGCGTCTATAACATCATGCGGACAGGTCCTATGTTACTCTCCGTATACCTTCTCACCGCCGGCAGCGTTATCAATAGCAGCATCACTGGCAGCATCACTGCCGTCAGCGGCGTAACGACTACTGTTACATACTACTATTAACTTACTACCTGACTTACTTTGCCAAGTGCGAGGGTACCTGGTGCCACCGTAATGGTATCCAAGAGCTGACGCTATAGTCCAAGCCTCGCGGTCACCCCTCATGTTGGAGATCACTCAACATGTCGGACGGTCCACATCTGCACTTACCAGCAGCCTGGCCCAGACTATGCCAGTCACCTGTCTTAGACGAGGACCCGCAACTGACCGACTGACGGGCCTGTTCGCAACATGAAACGGACGACAGCCCGTAGAGGGGAGTCCGAAACGCAACGACTTGCCGTCCAACAGTCTGAGCTTCCATCAGCAACGGCGGCTTCCGTCATCATCTCTCTCCCGTGACGATCTGCGGCGTCACGTGTGGGCCGCTGGATGGGACGATGGCAGGGTGACAAGATCTAGGCCAGGTCCGTCCCAATCCGTCGGCACCGGTTAGTAGCGATGTGAGAGGTGGGCGCCGGCGAATGTGACGATCGGGTCCGAGAAAGCGGTGGTGGCGCTCGGATGCTTTCGTATGAGTGCACGATGGTCCGGTAACTGTGGATGAGATCGTGGACGTTGAAAACTGGCGTGACAAGATCCCAATATTCGACGCTGGCGTCGTCGTTGTTGGCGAGCGTGACAAGTTTGCGATTCTAGGGCGGACTGTGTGGTGAATAACGCCCACGGAATTCTGCCGATACCAGATTACAACGAAATGAAAATCCAGTAGTAAATGTAAGCAAGTGATCAGCTGTTAGTAACGAGTGTGTGACTCGAATAGTGGCGACCTTTGATAAACGCCAATGCGTAGTTGATGGCAAAAGTTGATGAATGAGTTAAACAAAGGCCAGCCGATTTGGTTGAGTGACATGCTTGAGGCGCGATCATCAATCCACAACGCGCTGACATCACCTTAATCTCATGCTCATGTGTTTGATCACCGAGCACGAGGATCGACTGCCTGATCGTGCATATCTGACTTACGATCGCGCAAAGGAATGCAATGAAACGGAGGACATCACATATTAACTGGCCGCTGTGAGCTGCATTCGTTCATGGAGGCTTGTGTTTAGGATAGTAGCCAGGCGCGTTGTTTGGCCAACCATAATTAGGACAGATGATGTAGTTCCGGTTGCCCTTGACAGGCAGCAAGCCCCGACGGCGCAGCACATATTTGTGCGCGTCATATTCACCCGCGTCACCGGCCCGCTGGACCCGGCCACCCGATCCGTGTAGTTGTACGTTTTACAGTAGGTACCGAGGAACGACAAGCGTGCAAGCGCCACAAGCGCCTGTTTGCGTGGCATGTCTACGAGGCAAATGAAAGAGGGAGACGTGCACGGCATGCACGGATCAGTCTAGATTTCGAACGTGAGAAATAAGATGCCAGCGACGAGTGCTTGTGAGCTCTCTGGAAGACCACTAGATAAAGAATAGGATGGGTATGCCAAGAAAGTGCTCCGTGCTCTGGTGGTTATCAATAAGTGCATCGGTGTCATCGGTGTCATCGGATCCGCTCTGGCTTTGGTCGACTCGGAATACTCGCCCAAGCCAGAGATGATAATCGACGGGATCAAATTATGACCTTTTCTATGAGGGTTAATTAACCAATTAGAAGAGCTGAAAATACGTATTGCCCCCCCACCGTCCCTGAAGATCCCTGACTGCAGCTTTACCCCAGCTTACCCAGCTGTCCACCTTCCCTCTCCTTCCCTGCCTTCCCTGGCCTTCCTCGGTCACAAGCTCCATCACACTCTTTTGCTGTCCTCTTTCTCTCTCTCCGTCTCATTTTTGTTCATCAACATCATCATCATCATCATCAAGAACACCTCGGTGCTCATCATCAAACACTCAATACTCAATACTTGACGCAGATAGAGCATACTCAAGCTCCTCTCCCAACCTCCCAACCAACACCAACAGCAAACTTAGCGCCCCCCCAAGCCGAACTTCCCGGCCCATCTTTCAATGAAGAAATTTAAACTTCCTTGTAGTGCCCAAAGCAGTCTGAAAGTGGACGTCCGGAAGTGAGTACGAACCCCTCCCATCTCATGCCCATCATCGTCCTCTGCTTCGACGTCGCCCTCACCTTCGTCCTCGCACTCCAATATGCTTCTCTCTCCCACGGGAAAATACGAGCGCTCGAATCAGATTGAAGAGGCGAGGACGAACGTGTGGTCGATGGCGGTCGATGCGGTCGCATGACCCGTAGACGACAACCACGACGCCCTGTGCTGACTGAGTTTTCCTTGCCACCACCATTACATTCGATCGCTCTCATCCCCACACAATCATCAATCAATAATCATCAATCATCAATCATATCATCGCCACTGCGGTCGTTCTTCCCATCACACGACCCCTATCTCTCCTTCTATCATCTCTTTGCTCTCCTCTCTCGACCCCACACGCACTACATGAACAGCCTCGCCGTCGGAACGTCCCAACTCCGCCTCCCTCCCCTGATTTACACGCTCCTCGCAAGTGGCGAGAAGCCCCCCTAATTCGACTCACACGAGCCGATTAAACTCGCGCATTTCTGCGCCACTCGCTGCCTGTCGCAGCGCATCCCCTTCGACGCCGTCGTGCATGGGATAGACCGTCTTTTCGTCCCAGACCTCCCCCCGCAGTAGCAGCACCGGGAACGCCTCTGGCCCATTTGCCTCTCCCCATCCATCTCCATTCTCATACACCTCCCCGTCTCCCCGCTCCTCACCTCACCCTTGTCGGATCCCATTCCCCTATCCTGCAACCACATCGTAAAAATGAACGCCATTCGTTCCCTCCCCCTCATCAACCGCCCGCGCACCGCCACTCCAGCCCCCGCTGTTCAGGCATCCGGTGCGGCCGCCGTTCAGCCGCTTGGTCCGCCTCCTGTTCCCGAGCCCCGTGCTCGCCACACGACGTACAACCAGCCCCCTGCTCCGCCGGCCGTCACCATGGCCCCTCGCTCTGCGTCCGTCGGAGCTGGTGCCCCCCGGAAGGCTAGCCCTCCGGGTAGCCGCTCGGGCACTCCGCGGCTTGGTAGCAACGCCACTCTCCCTGGGACTGCGACCGACGTGCCCCTGGGGGGCCATATCGACGCTATTGGTCTCCGCATCAACGAGGCAGTGAACCGCTCGCTCTCCGGCGTCGACGCGAAGACCAAGAGAGGATTTCGTAAGGGTTCGGGCTGGGCCGTTGGCGAGACCGTTGCCAAGTGAGTATTTCGCGAGCCTCGTGGCACAAACTATTTTCTGCCACGGATCGAGCACGTGTAGTGGAACATGGCACTAACCATGCAGTGAGCTCGGCAGTGCCGCACCCACCGACACGTACCTCCTTCGCGCGATACTTCGAACTGCTGTGCGCGCTCTGTCGATCTATGTTTCACGCCTCGACGCGCTGCTGCTTCCGGCTATTTCGGACCCTCACTTTTCCAGCCAGCTGAACCTTACTCCCACGGGCCATGCTACACCGCTAAACCCTACCCAGGCATTCGCAGTGTCCGTCGCGCACGCCGCCTGGGAGGCTTGCGAGCGGATCGAGCAGATGCTTGACCTCGGCCAGTACCCACGCTTCCTCGAGGACGGCCTCCGCCCCACTCTCGACAAGTTTGACACGGTCGTTGGCAAGGTCGTGCGTCCGATGTTCCACCAGCTCAGGGTCGACCTTGAGGCCAGCCTCAACAAGACCTGCGGCGGTGCTCCGAAGACCCCTGCCGGCTCAATGACCGTGCCCGCGTCTGTGACCGGTGTACCTCTCACCCGTGAGAAGAGCAACCCCGGCGTCCCTCGCCTCACCAAGGAGGCGTCTGGGGGTGGCCACCCTCGCGCGCTCGCGGTGCCTGCTTCTCTTCAGCAGTTCGCTAGCCGGGTGGACGGAGCACGCAAGGTCCTGGAGACTGTCGCTGCGCCCTGTGGGCATGACGGTGAGGGCTGGATTGTCAAGGTCCTCGTCGCCGTCGTGTGGCGCGGCATGCGCGTCATCATGGAGGCAGACCACGGAGTTAACCGTACTCCGAGTCCCGGCACCGTCCACAAGGCTCTCTCGGGTCTCAACAGCAAGGAGGCTGTTCCAACCGTGGTTCAGTCGCCTTCGATTGCCAAGATCACCTCGCTTGCAATTCTCACTCCTCGTGGTACGGGTTCGCGCCCCGTTTCTCCTCCTCGCACCACGTCCCAGCTCGACGCTGCGACCCACTCGCTCATGTCGTTCGAGGGTCTCGTCAAGCGCCTTGTGTCTGGTCTTGTACAGCCTCCCACTGCGCCTCCTTCGACGGCCGACAGCGACGACCAGGAGCAGGAGAGCATTGCGCGTGAGGCCATGCACGAGGCCGTCGAGGCTCTGGAGTCGGCCATCATTGCGACCTCTGCCTCGCACGGAAGCAACGCGTCTGCTCGTATCCTTGCCTCCGTCCGCCGTCTCCGTGACGACATCGACGATGAGATGGACGAGAAGCTTGACGACGCCCTCGAGGACCTTCCCTCGGTCCCTCTCTTCAACCTGATCCAGCGTCGCGCCAACGCGGCTCTAGCGGCCCTCCCCAACAACCCTCCTCTCCGTCTTCGTGAGGTATCGGAGATCTGGGGCTGGACTCAGGCCGAGTACGACCGCCAGATTCTCTCCGGCTTCGGTCCCGCTGAGGAGAACGGCCCCCGCGTTGCGCGTGCGCTCAAGCCCGAGATCGAGCTCATGCTCGGCTCGCTCATGACCGTGCCGGTCGAGGACCACGCGTCCAAGCTGGCAGTCATGACCGCGACCGAGTGGGTCCGCGCCCTTGGGGTCGCGCTCGACGCACGCTGCGACGTCAACGTCGCTCGCGCTTAGCTATCTGGCGGGTGCCCCGCGAAGGGGTGCTCAAACTCGCCACAAGCTCAGTTGTGCTCCATTGGCACGGACAGTTTTCTTCCAAGGAGCAAAGCGCTGTTCAAGTACTGGCTGGACCAGACACGTCCATGGTTGCATGGCTCTCCTGCTGCCATGCGAGGGTATTACCGCTGTTGCTACCAGCGATGTCATATCTTGTTGCTCTTCCTTCCATACCCGATCTCGTTTTACCTTGCTTTAGACTCGTTTACTTCCATTCTTTCATCTTTTACGAATGCATTCTTGTCTTTGCTGAAGACCGAAACTCGCCCGCGTTGGGGCCATGCTACCGCCGTGATTCACGCTCTCTTTGTTCTTGACATTACTATCCTCCGAAATTGAAGGGCCAGAACGCCCCATCTCAATCGCAGGGCTATGCAGAGTAAAACTTCTCAAAGTCATGCTCACCAACCCTTACTCCCCGCCCTCCACGATGCCGTTGATCACGGACAGTACGGCAACTTCACGTCCTGGCTTTGCGTCGAACTAGTGTGAGGGGTTCAAGTCGGCTGCCAATTGGTGCTGTAAACCTTGGCGCCGTTTCTATCCGCTTTTTCCGGAGCACCCGTGTCGTCTCACAGCAAGCGCCGGCGCTCAGACACGGGATGAAATGCAGTCAAAGCCAATAAGGCGCGTCTGGATGTCTGGATGGACAGACCAGAACGGAGCGCCGTATACCAACATCAGCCTCACAGCTTGTGTTAGCCAGAGCAACGGACAAGACTACCAGGACGGACTCCTATTACGTTCATAGTCGTCGCAAACTACTCCTGGCGGGTAACTGCAATCCCTTCATCTGACCTTGATACCTTGATATTTTTCCACCCTAATACCTTGATATTCGTCCTTAGGCTGCGAGTATTCCTTTCCGCCCGGGCTAATTGGTACGGCAAAGGACGGTATAGCGTTTGAGCGCTTGTCAGATTACCAGCTCATCAGTGCGGGCTCGGTACTACCAATTAATGGCCAATCGCTTCATTCCCCGAACGCAGTCGACGGGACCCCCACAGCAATTCAACGGCATTCACCCCAGAATTCACAGCTGCACCTGTAAACTTTGTAAAGGATAACACTCTGACATGCCGTGATAATCAAGCCTTGTCTCGACTTAACGTACACGCATTCAAGTCTAATCGCGTCGCACGCGTGCCGTCATAACCTCGGCGAGGATGTGTGTGATAGCGAGCTATCGGGAAAGACGAGGCTGTCGTTACGCGAGACCGAGGATACAGCTTACCCTCCACAGCGGGCCGAAAGATACCAAATCACGAGCAGGGAAGCGCTGCTCAAATCTCGAGTACTACTTGCTCAAATCTCGAGTAATACTGCCACTGCAGAGCCCGTCTGCGTTACTGATATGCGGAAGTGTTGCGGGTTCCATCACGCACGGCAAACTGGGAAAGAATACATCGAACACGGGCCCTTGGCAGCCTGTGTCCCGCAGCCGAGCAGACCGAAATGGACAGACTGGGAGTTGCTCGACACGTGTTGGCCTCAGAACTCGGACGTGGGGGTGGGAACCGGCGGCCTGGAACGCATCCGCGCGGGTGTCAGATACGAAACCATTGGGAGGGGCCAGTGTGAGAGTGTGCGGGTGCTTTTGCAGTCACACTCGCGGCATTCTCGGCCCCCTCATGTTTTAATCTCGGCGCCGCCGTAGCAATTCCGATGCCCCCGGTGGGGGGGGGGGTATTGGGAATACCGGGTATCGCTAGGGGGTTGCGGGGTTGCGCTCATCGGAGGCGCGATGGCGAGCAGGCGCGTCCGCGTCCGCGTCCGTGATCGTGTCTGTGACGCACTGGCTGGCATGTGCATGTGCAGGGTTTGCAAGCTGCACTCCCATAGCCCGACCGCTAGTGCAACATGTACATCATCGTCACCCTCCCCTACTCAGTTAGTGAGGCGACTTACGCAGCGTGCCGCTGACGATACCGCTGACGATACTGACCCCCGTGGGCAGGCATGCGGATCAAAAAGTCAAGAAACGAGACCTCGACATGCCGCATGGCATAGCTCGTGGCCCCGTTTCCTGGTCTCGATCTCGGCTCGAAATGAGCTGCAGTGAAACAGTTGAGCTGCACTAAATGTTCAGAGCACAGGTGATGCACGAAAGTAGAAAATGAGGGAGGCATGTGCATACGGGGGTGCGGAATGGGGTTTATTGGCGCCCATGCGGGTTAGCGGGCCAGGCTCGGAAACGGGTTGGCTGGCGGGTGCGTACGAACGGGTCCGAAATTGCTCCTCGCGGCTGCAACATGAGACCATAGCGGATTGCATGATTTTTGTAGGACCAGTGCGATACTGGGGACGCTTGAGTGACTTTGACGGCGTAATGACGGCATGCAGCGCGGGGATGCAGCCCATGTCGCACCAGTAGTTACGGTGGTGGGAGGGTGCATGAGGATGCATGAGGGCTCATCTCGCTTCCTGCACATTCGAGCACGGCAACGAACATGAAACGTTCATGTCACGGGGTTGAGACGCATGGCTGATGCTGAACAAAGTTTCATCCGGCGGAATTCAGGTCAACAGTAAAGTCTGCAGGATCAAAAAAATGTGGGCTACCAACTGCAGGTAGCAGATTTCGTCGTGCAGAGCAATCCATGTGGGCGCGGGTGTCGATTGGGGTCGTCTTCTGTCAACTGGAGGAGGAATTAACGTGCCCGGCAACGTAATGAGGCAGGGTGGAGAGAGGTTCGGACGACGGGAGATCAGACAAGGGAGGCGATGACGAGAGGAGGGGAGGGGACGAGAGGGCCAAAACGCAGGTATGAGGGGCAGTCAACGCCGGAAATGTTTCGGGCTCGACTGGCAACTCGCAGTAACTCACTCATGCTCGATTTGCAGAAATCTCATGCAGATCGCTAACGTTACCTGCTTCCGTTCATTCTATGCTTCAGTATTCAGCTGCAGCGAAGTCGTCCGTAGAAACTGCAGCGCAAAATTTAGACCGCAAGACAGCATCCATCCCTTCTCTTGAAACGGGGGTGAGGCGGGACGTAGATTGTAGGAGGCCATCGTTCGACGTCCAGTCCGGAACTTCGGAACAACGATTGCATGATCAGGTGTGCAGATCCCCGACATGCACACTGTTCAACGAGCCCGAGGAGTGGGGGACGCACTCCCCCGTTAGCCTTCGGGCAATGTTCTGTTCCGAGTTATCCGGAGAAGTGGTGGGTCGTGAGTGGAGTTCTCGAATCGCCAGTTCTCCGACTTTCTTAAACTTTGTGGGAGCCTGACCGTGTCTCGTGTCTGGTGGCCCGTGGCTGATGTCTGTTGCGAAGCTGCCGGTAACTGTGGACCTCGCAGAGCTTCTCAACGAAGCTCACGCGAGCCTGTGGAATGAGGGACTGGTGAGTCCCGGTTCCATCGTACGGTGACTGTCTCCTGCCGTCGGTAACTGCCATCTCCCGTCACTTCTAAAGGGGGCGGGACTGCTTGGGAGAGGGGTTGCTTCAGTTCTCGGCAGTAGTAAAAGTGATCCCTTGGCGACTGAGCATGATCTGTAACCACGACGCCTGGACCGAGGAACCAGAAGGAACACCGAAAGTCAGGAGACTTGTCGTTCGCACTCGTCTGGCACGATACCGGGAGATGGCGTCGAGAGTTGCGAATGAGTGTCAGAAACGGTGCAGGTGAGACACTGAGAGTCGGTGCAGTGAGACTCGGCGCGTGAGATGCTGAGAGCTGGACGCAAACGGGTGTCTGCCTGTTACCTCCATCCATGCCACCGGCCCAAGAATACTCTGCACTCCTACCTCAAAGGTCAGCTACCTGCATTCCTCTCCGAAAGCATCAAGACGGGCTGACTCGCCAACCTTCTGATAAGCGATGGTTTGCAAGCGAGCATCTCAAGTGTGGATTGAAGCGAGCACCCCACTCTGGAGTACGGTAGGTCGGATTGTCGAGGAGTCGTCGTTCACGACGTCGTGGCCATGCCGATAAGATTGTCTTCATGCATCACATCTCCCACTCCACATTACCATTTTGCCGCTTCGGGTGTCCGAATCACCGAGCCTCAAGTCCAGGTCGTCCAGACTCTGCTCCAGACTGAAGCTGCCGAGATATACAATTGTACGACTGATTTTGGCATTCTGGTACTTTGGATTAGGATTCGGCCCTCAGCAGGTAGAAGGAGATTTCTCTGGAAGGAGATTTTGGCTTTTGGTCCATGGTCTTCGCCTTCGCCCAGGCGAGTCCCCGTCCCCACTCTATCCCTGCTACCGATCGTAGTCCAGAACAGCTGCTGTCGGCGGATGTGATGTGCATGGCAATGCCGATAACAAAGTCCACTTGGCTGAACCCAACGCATAATTCAACCCCGAACGGTGCAAGCACATCTCATCGCCCCCATGCCCAGCACGCGCACATCATGGACAATTAAGCAACAGAACCCTTCAAGCGTTAGCATCAACTATGGGATTGTCTTTGGTGCCCGTCAGCGTCAGTGATTGTGTCTGGTGCCTCTTGGCGACCCGTGACCGGCACTGTTGGGATGTCAACGATTATTACCTCCTGTTAGCGAACCCGCGGCTCCCACACCACAATTACGTCCCAAACCCGAACCGACAACTGTTAATGAATGCACATGACACCCGTGACCGCGGTCGAGTCAAGTTGTCCGACGCCTAACGGTAACTACCCCCTGCTCCGTTACTAACCCGTAATTCCAGAGGAGCAAGCTGTCGGAGCACGACGTGACGAGACGGCGTGGGAAGGCCGTCGAGAAGTGCGACATGTCCCCTGTCACTCGTCGTGGTAAAGCAGTATTCGACTGGGAATTAGAGTCCGCATCCGCCGCCGGCAGTAATCAGCTGCCCAGCAGCGTGATAATCATGTTCATCCTCCCATCAAGAGCAGATGTCACTGGTCGGCGATCGTAACCCCGCCAGTGCGAGCTGCGCGCCCCGCATTGCCCGGATGCCGAGAGATGCTTCCCGGCACATTCGGCAGTCCAACTTACTCCCACACCAGCGTAGCGGAGTGCGCGAGTGCGCAATCTGGAGTAGTATGAATGGGAAAGCTATGCACAGTGCGCTAGAGGGATACATGCATGCTATCTCAAAAGCCGCGATTGGACTTGCATTGGATTTGCATGAAAGTGTTCTCACGAATCACAACACCATGTACTTGTCCGCGCTTCCGGGGTGCTGCCAAAACGCCACGGCACGGTTGTGACTCGGCGGCGGTGTGTGCCTCGCGGAAAGAAGAGGCTCTGTCTGGACTGCCGGTGGTAAGACATGGACCACCTTGCTCAAAGTCACTCAGGCAGACTTCTAAGGCGTCACAGAACAAAGGCGATGCGAAAGGGGGTTGCGGGATGCTGTTTACGTGGTGGCGAGCAGGTAAAGTTAGCTTCACGCCACCGCCACGAGGAGCGCGACGCGACGCGTGGATATGTTTGGTGGACCTCTCCGTCGTTAATGAGCAGGTGATGACGATGCATGCTGCCCACCAGCAACTCCGACATAGCGCACGAGTTCACCCCCGACAGAGACAAACCAGAAATGTGCGTCGGAAAGATGAAACCAAGAAAGTAGTGGAGCAATTATTGAATGCAGTAGTGGCCGATGACCTGACGGCTATAGCTGAACTGATGGGCGCTGGAGTGCACAATACTCGAGTTAATCCAGCCACGGTCACTCCAAACATGCAAACAACGCTGCAGCCTAACACTGGCGCAATCGCTGCTAACAAAATACAACCTTAGGACGAATAGCTAATTCTTCCCCATTGTTCGCCACGCCGACAATATCGAGATGTCATGGAGTCCGACAATGCAACTGCCTGGCCCACTCGGTACTTGCGGTGCCGATTGTTCCCATCCCCACTTAGCCCGCTCCCCTTTGTGTTCGTCTGAATGGTGGCTGTTGGCCAACACGGCAATGGATAGACCAACACGCACCCGCGCTAACAAATGGTCTGGGTTGGGAGTTGGTAGTCCGATGGGGAATTTGACTGAATGCAAGGCGGAGGAGTCGCGCGCGCTTCTGCAAAGGTTGCGCCTCCATGCTGAAAACTCGGACGAAAATTCCCGCGTGCAGCGCCAAAAATCTCGTTAAACTGAATCTCTCAACTTGAAAACTCGGACCAAACTCGGGAGGGAGCCAACAAGCTAATTTTCACTCTCCTTCAAAGGAGTTTTCATCCCTCACACACAGTTTTCTGCTAGCCAAAATTTCCACCACGCGTTTTTGCTCTTGGCTGAAAACTGGCGGAGGATAGGAAATTTCCTATGGCAGGCAGTTTCTGGACGTTTCATGCTCTTCGACACAGGGATGAATGACTTTGGCTCTGGCTTTGAACTTTGTCTTTGACTTTGGATTGTCTTTAATTATGGGGTGGTCAATGGGTGCGACGATGGAGAGGGCTTTCCCTATGTCCAGATCGCAGCCGAAGGATGGTGGCATGGAAGCGGAGCATGGCCTCAGCCTTCTATTGTACACCAATCGACGATTTACGCCATTCGTCAACCCTCCGACTTTGGCGGCAATCCAGACTTCTCTGCATCGTTGCAACCTGACTGCCAGCCTGACGCTGCTGAATTGGAGACCCTTGACCTCTCTGAGCATTACGGAGTTAGCTCGGAAGAGACCGTTCGAGGTTGCGTGAACACGAAGACAAGCTCCACCTGGCCACGCGAGCCCCATGCCAACAAGTGACCATAACGATGGCATGGCCCAACGACGTCAAGATGTCACTCTACGCTGCCGGCAGACGTGACAATGGTACAGAGTCTAACCGCCCATTTAATTCGGATCAAGCTCAGTAAATCATGGCACCCGGCACGATGCACGGCACGGGGTGGTGACTGTGGGTGCTGCGCAAAAAGTCCCGCAATCAACCGTATACAGTACCATTTGAGCTGGAACATGGCGTCCCAGAACCTGGCCGAACACGGAGAATGCTCTCGGAGCGCTGTCAGAAGTCCTGGGCATGGACAGAGTTTACCGCGACGCACTAGTGACTCCTGGAATCGACGACGCGTTGGAAAACTACGCTGTTTAAAATGGCCACTGTCACTCTGTGCCAGGCGGGCCTTAAAAGCAATACGAGACGATCTTAATTAGGATGAGATGATCTTAATTAGAGGGAGATAATTTAATTAGACGGATGTGCTTGGTGACTACTGTCCATCACCAATCGGCACATTGGCACGCGGCACGGATAAGTGCACGGAAGGCTGAGGCGATGGCGACGACTGCCATGACCTATGGTCTTCATGAACCCGCCGCGTCGTACGCGTCGCAGAAGCAGCAACTGCGTCGGGTCCGGGGCACCCCGTTGTTCGATTGGGGTCATCCCCGACTCCGAACTTCTGGACTCATGCACGCACTCCGCTGTGTCCATTGTCACAAATTGCCTCCGAAGAAGTCGCAAGTCCGCGCGTCCCTCAGCAGCTGCAATCGATCTGCATATACCACTCCGAAACATACGAACAACCCCCGGTGACCCGCTGCAATTGGTTAATATGTCGCGAAAATGCAAAGGGGGAGAAACGGATTGCGTATACCGTGATGCACGGACGTGGCGGAGCCGATCTCCGGGTTGCGGACCATCTTTGCATCACATTCAACCCATTCTGCAAGGGCTTTGCCCTAGCGAGTAACCCCCTGTGAGCGGTGACCCTCTGTGAGTAACAGCCACAGGGTGGTGATGAGTGCAATTTCAAGGATCAGCTTTGTACCTGCCAATACACTGAATACGTACACCTTAGTGTTCTGGATGTTCGGCGTCGTCAATTACGTTTGCATACAGATGAGGGCATTTGAGGGGTGTGGCCAGGTAAAGTACACACTGTCGGAGGACTCCAACGTCGGCGCTGAGCGCCGAAGACTCATTGCCGAGCAGTATGAAAGTACATACCGTATTGCTATTCAGTAATCTATTGTGCTCAATAAAGTGTCCGCCCAGGATGCAGTTCCAGGCGTATATTTCCAGGATTAACAGTGAGTATTGAGGGTTATTACGCGACATCTAGGTCCTCCATCACAGAAGTCCTCGACGCCCCGGCCCAAGCAGAAGGCTGTCCGAGTGTCAGTTTCACTGCCGAGTGGGGAGTGAGGGTCGATCCGGCCATGGGTGACCATCTTGCATCTGCCGGATAAGCGTTCTACCCGCCGGGGGTACTGTGCGGGCTAAAACCCGACACGTTCAGCGCGTCTCCAGCATGAAGAGTGTCTTTGCTGCTGTTCTTAGACTGCTAAACGAGATGCGAACCAGTCGGGACGCAGGATGCGAAGAAATTGACCTAATAAGGTATCGTGTCGCGCGACGATCGCGGTCTGTGTGGCATGCGATTGGGTCAATTGTCATACATCTCAGGTGTGATCATCACCGCTGGCATTGGATCTCGTTAACCTCGCCGCACGAACTGCCGGAAGCCGAAGGCCCGAAGGTCTGGCCTTCCTGTTCTCTCGTGGCAATGGATCGCCGATGCCCGTCTGATATCCTGTGGCGGAGTCGAGGTGCAAGGGAGTCGAGGAGCAAAGGGGGTCTGACGTTATTGAGTTGGTGGTGACCTGGGGGCGAGCAATTTTGAGGTTTCTGAAGGGGACGAAATGCGTGCATTGGGGCTGTCCCCTGGCTGGAACCGTTGCTAGACGCTTATGCAACTCGGCAGACAAGAACCTTGGCCCTAGGCAGGACTGTCCTCAATGCGCAGATGGCGGTATTGCTTGGCGGCCGGTGTCAGGTGTGGTATAGGCCCTGTTCGGCCGTGGCGGTGTCCACCAACCGCGTCCATCGGCGCGTCCTTGAGCCGCATGGTGACTATTTGGTGACAATTCAACGGCGTTGTGGCGTCCCAGACTTCAGTACACCATGCATGGCGTTGGTCGGTGGTAGATGACGCGCTCCTCCATGCACCTTGTCCTGGGTATGTCGTGAAATAGGACCGCATGGGTTGGAAGTATCGATAAGAGGCACTTACACATCGGCAGAGATCCGAGAGGAGATGCAGGGCATAGCTGTGCAAGAGCCGGTAGGGAGGAATAAAGGATAAGAGGTGTCCAGGCACCTCCGGAGGCAGCTCAGTACTCCGGGACGACTGAATTTTGAAGTCGCAGGTGCCCTCGACTTTCCCGATGGGTCAAGACGGAGTTGGGTCAGGAAAGCATCCTTGATATTGACTTTGTCCGTCAGAGTACGACGTCACAGATCAGCCGCGATTGATACTGAGGATGATATCGTTTAACAATCTCCGCCTGTCGAAAACGGGAACGGGTTGTGTCAGCTACCAACCTCGCTTACTTACTTGCACGCCCACTCCGCCAAAGTTAATCCGGTGGTCTAAACTATGTGACCCGGTGAAGGTGAAGCGCAGCTAGGAGAGTTGCTCAATTGCTTGCGGGCCACGTTGCGTTTCAGAAGGCGGCTCGGTGTCATCGTTCCATTAATGGCAGACACATGGTCAGCGAACTCAACTTTAAACAGCACGTCGACAGTAAACTGTATGTATATCTCTGCAGCACCAGATGTTACGACACGAATCTCCAAGTCTCCCGTTGCTCGGCAACTTCACCTCTATCAAATGCAGTTAGCGCACTGTAGCGCACTGTGTGATGGACCGGTGTCTGATCCAAAACTCACTGCAAAGTTCCGAAAATCCAGGGCGACACCCGTCCTCCGGGCCGAAGTCCGCAACCTCGCCGCTCCACCCCAGAAACAGACCCCTCTCCACCTCGCCGGCCTGGCAAAACCAATCCCGAGCACGTATGTACTCTCCTCAACGCGCCATCGAGAGACCGTGTCCGATCGGCAACGTCCTTGACATTCCGCAGTGGCCGGAAGGCACGACCAGAGGCGATTGGTGCTCACATCGTAGTACTGATCGCCGCAAAGGTTGAGACAGAGGTCTCAGCCTCAAGGACTTACTCGACGTAGCTAGACCATCCCGCTGGTCGCCATGCGTGCTCATGCGAATGGACATACTCTGTAATGCAAGGAATGGCGACTCCCAAGCTGTGGTGCTGGTCAGCTGGCATTGTCCGTTGCCCATCCCATGCGTCGGATGCAGTGTGCACGGCGAGGGATTTTGCTTTCGGCAACTATCGAGCAAAACTATGTCCCCAACCGCCGTTGGCCGTCGAGTGCACACAGCACCACCTGGTGAGGCACGGCGCTGCATTCCTTCACACTGCATCACCCCATCGGGCCCAAAGTTGCAAGTTCCGTTGGCCGACGATGACCCTCCTCCGAGCGTTTCAGCTGCTTAACGACCCGACCCTCCGCCTGGGTTGCGGTGAACCCCGTCAGGGGGGTCGGACAGGCGTCGCGTTCTGCGGCACGACCACGTACTTTTGTACCTGCTTTAGAATGAAACTGAGGCTTCGATAAAAACGTCGTGCGTGCGGCCAAGTGGCTTCTGGACCCATCTATGCCGTTTCTTTCGGACGTGCGAGCGCCCTTCTACTTCGGTAACAGTCTCGTTCAGTACCTTTACTTCATCGAGACCCGTCTTCCCATAACCATGGTTGTGGGGTGGTCAGCAACCAGTCGTTATGTGGTATCGCGGCTCGATGAACGAAGATCCGTAGTAATTGTTCAAATTATCTTGATCTCAATCGTGGCCACATTCCTCTGCTCGCTTGGTACCCAGCGCTAACGACAATGGATCCTGCTTTTCTCAATGCAATGCCTGACCTCCTGACTGGCCCCTGCTCCAAGTACACCAAAGCTTACCCTCCTATTCAATCAACTCAGTCGATGCCGCATGGTACCCTGTTCAACCAACTTCGAGGGTGTGTACGAGAGCTGCTGTACCTCTGCACTGTCTCCCCCACCATGCCGATAACTGAGGGAGGCATAACTGGACAAAAACTCTGCACCCAAACTCAACTTCGGCGGGGAGCATGGTGTCCAATGGGCGGGTACATTGGGCGGGGGGTCGAGATCGGTCTCCAGCGCTCGCATCAGCCGCCAACACTGCCACGACCCCAGCTCCTTACTTCTCAAGGTAAAATTCAGAAAAGTAAACCCCATCGGTGAATTTTCGGTCGTTTTTTTAATTCTGATTTGGGGCACCAAAAGTTGGGAAGCGCCAGCAAATATGCATAATGTTTAAATTTACACTCAGCACATTGGGTGGTTCATATGACGTAAAGCCGTTCTGGCCTCTGTGAACAAGCTCATCCATTGACAGCAGAGGAGCTAAGGTCAGCAAGGGCGATGTAGTGGCGCTCTGCAAAGCTGGCAACGGGAAGCCTAGGATAGGAAGTCGACTAGGTCAAGTTGTGTCAGGCCGACCTTTGCACCAGTTAACCGGGCATGGCGCATATCAGCGTGTGTCGGGTAGCGCATACCAGTCATAGGTTGCATCCACCGCCCTGTGGCCAATGGTGAGAACCAGCATACCTCCACGTGGCCCCACTCTGTACGCCAAAGCTGGTAAAAGCTGAATTGATGGAGGTATGAAGTGACGACGTATGATAGCTTTCACGCTGCTCCGTTGCTCCATCACCCTTAATCCTCTACTACTGCAGGGCCGGGGAGCCGAAACCGATGGTTCTGCCATCCATCCCTTGAGTGGGTACTGTGAGT
Source organism: Cutaneotrichosporon sp. PL3408A (assembly GCA_023629975.1). NCBI lineage: Eukaryota > Fungi > Basidiomycota > Tremellomycetes > Trichosporonales > Trichosporonaceae > Cutaneotrichosporon > Cutaneotrichosporon sp. PL3408A. The sequence continues at coordinate 272,397 of JAMAMB010000005.1, forward strand.
TCGAACAACTCCGCCGATCCGCCGGCGACCGACGGCCTCCACCTCCATATGACCTCTTTCTTGTTAGTAAAGCGCCACGCATTGAAGCCTGCCCTTCGACACTGCCCACTTGACGGCGCGGTCACTGGTAGGGCAGTGGCTGGGGCGAATGCAAGTCCGAATGCCGTGTAGCGGTCGGAGTACGAAATCGCCGCAAAATCGTTGCAAACGTGGGTTGGGTCGGCACGAGTGGCTGAACGGTGGCTGAAACGAAGCGCGGGTAGCGGCTGGTCGAATGCGGCGGCATGCGATATGAGCTCCGTCGAGAATGGATTTGAGGAAGAGTTGGGGGGACGGAAAGGTGTCAAAGATGGGTCTGTGGCATCGAGGTGCGAACATCGATGCCCAAGGGATGGGCAATGAGGGGCGGCGCTCACCTGTTGGCCTGTGCAGGTCGTAACACTCTTGGCGGTGGCGTCTCTCGCACCCAGGAACTCGAGATCATCCTTTATCACCCTCTCGCTTTCGGTCCGCTCGCAACCTGTGCGGCCCTTGGTGTCCGCAGAAAAGAAAAAATAAAGAAGACCCTCCGCAGGTGTCGGTGTTGGGGCATCCGAGGGATACATCAGAATAGTCACGGCGATGTTGGATTCGAACGGCCAGGTACGAGCGTGGTATTTTGTTCACAGCAGCACGCAGTACCCTCACTCTCGAATACTCAAATCTTGGACTTTCAACCCCCAGCATGACACCGAGCGCCGACCAGTCTGGATTGACTAACGCATTACAGTATTGCTTCTTCGTGACTCAGTGACACATTCCACTCATGCCACTCACCGCCGCTCAGAAATTAACGCGTCTCACCGGAGCGGACCAAGCGAACTCGCCCGTTCACACGCCCCTCCTGCTCCCTCAACGCTCGAGCCCCCGATCCTACGAACGACTAATGAAAACACGGACTAACTTGGGACTTCTATCTACCATTTCAGGTTTAGAACTGGACCGCCGGCATTGAGTCAGTCGGCTGGTTCACATACGAACTTTGGACGCTTCGGACACCTGTGCGGCACCGAATATCTACCCCACCATATCCCTCGAACAAGTGATCGGCTCCGCTCGATGCGGGATCACGGACCACTGTATGTGTATGCGGACGAAACATTCCGGAGGCCGAGAACGGCGATGGCCAGCCCACAAAGGCCCGTGTTTGGCATGTTGTGTGCATGCTACCTTTGTTCCCTGGTTACCAGAACACCAAGAAGGCAATCTTCGAGACCAACCAAGCGGTCAGCTGCACGCCCCATACCACACTACTGCGGCGCTCTGCGAACCAGCATGCGATGGCCTAGTGCTTCTGCGATCGGATCGGCGCTCGGGGTTGTAAACAGAATGGGGACCGCGCTCCGGCGACCCGTCCAACAGGTGACCACTTGCCGTCCACGAGCGAGCCGGCTTGCTTCTGCCGTTCTCCAAGCCGGAGAAGCATGGAGTGAAGGCACGAAGTAGTCTTCTAAGGCCCTAGCTTGCACGGAAGGTCTGGGCCCGCCGGCGTGTGCGTGCCGGTGCCGAAGTGCATGGGCGAGTGGGTGCGAGTAAAGGGATGAACCGGCAAGGGGATGCTTCGTTGGGCTCCGGGGGTAGTAGCGAGAGGGGATGCGAAGGCGATGGCGAGTGCGAACGGGAGTGCGATTTCCGACGACCGGGTGCCGCATGGTGCGAGGTGAATGCCTTCGGATGTCTGGAACGGATCGGACGGGATGGGTAGGAAGGTCCGAGCTGTCCGATGAGCCCGAGCTGCCCGCCTGCTTGAGCTGTGCCCTCCGGGAACTTGCTGCGCTCACTCCACACTAACTGACATTTCCGGCGTTTCAGAGCAGTGCAGAGCACCATGCATGACACCCGCTCATACCATCCATGCCGCTCATGCCGCTCATGCCGCTCATGCCGCTCATGCCGCTCATGCCGCTCATGCCGGCCCACTGTCAACCCAACATCCCCTCTCGCATCCGCTGATCTTCAATCAAAGAAGCATGAGTTTGACTGACGTTCCAACCATTGAACCCGGTGAGGCCGGTGACGACGGAACATAAAGGTATTTGATGCTCGCAACGCACAATCCACATAGGCCCTTGCTGTACATCTCATCCGCTGAACACTGCCGTGTACCGCCGGGCCAAGAGGTTAACCAGACTCCTTTGCTGTAACGCAGATTGACCAACTGGACTACTGTATCTGCATTGCCCCTCGTCATTGCTCCCATTGCCCTTGCTGTCATTGGCCCTATTACCCTTTGGATCTTTGGACCTGTGGACCTGTGCGTACGTGCGTAATGGTGGCAATGGGGTTTCATGGGTGAGGATTGTAAGAGCTAGCTAGGAGTTTGGAGTCAACACCTGCATCTATTTTTCCTTTGGAGCCCTTCCGCACAGACTACTACTTTGACCTGCATGACTGAAAGGACTGAAGGGCCCAGCACGACAACTGCCTCCGTCGACGTTACTCGATCCCCGTCCGATACTGCCCTTACCTTCGCCCTCACCACTATCCACCCACTGACGCCATTCACCCGCATTACAATGTAATCATCTCACCTCCACTCGATAGGATCATAGGATAACCCTTCATCGACCCTCGCGCACATGCACACTTCCACACACGCTCGCTCGCCACAGCCACTGACTGGCCCTTGTGCTCAGCCTCTCACTGTGCACTGTGGGCCGTATTGTGCCTTCAACCGACTACTGTGCCTTCAACCGACTACTGTGCCTTTTGGAACCTCGACGCCATCCTGTAGTAACCCCAGCACTGACTTGTCTGGACTAGGTCCCCCTTGCAGGAGGGAGCGGGGTCAAGGTCAAGGAGGATATCGCTCGGGATACCGCTCAGAACCCCTAGGCTCACCACGACCCGGCCGATCTCTTCCATGGACCATTCAGTCCCTCAGTGACCTCTCCTCGATAGCTCGATATCGATTATGTCAAAAAGACTGCCATCTGCCACGCCCCACCCATCCACGTCCACACAACTACCTCCTACAACCTCGACGCCACTCGTCAACTCCTCGCCTCCTCACTCCTCACTCACTCACCGCTCACCACTCATCCCACACCGCTCCTACATACTCCGTATTCTTGTCTCTACCGCGGCGGTCATACACATCCGTCATCCTGCCTTCAAACCCATCCCTCCCTCGAAACGTCCCATTCCCCGACAGTGAGCTAGCTCCGCGAGCTCCACGAGCAACCGCCGAAGGATAGACACCCTCGTGGGAGTCACCACCCCCACACCAACCTACGCCACCCCTTGCCAAGACACGTCAGGCGAGCGACTGGGAGTTGAAAGGAGGACGAGCAAGACAAAAGTTGACTTTGTGTGTCCGCCAACAGACATACAGTGTCACCGACCTCTTTAACTGCCGGGAGCGATCAGTCTTGACGATCACCTCCGAGCGTCACCCCTCCGGCCACTCCTGCCGCTCCTCCCGCCACTTGGACAACTCCAACGACAGCGAGGATTGCTTACTGCCACAAAAGGCTCGATCTCGTCGAGTATACTGTGAGTGTTGAGCTCTCCTTTGGGGGGCACCTTACCTCGCCTCGTCTCCTGTCTCCTGTCTCGTCTCCATCGTCGCCTACCTCGCTGCCTGCCTGCATACATACACAACCTTTTCCCACTCCTCACACCCCCCTCACACCCCCCTCACACACTCCACAGCTCCACACTCGATCGCAAGTGATCCACACACACGGTACGATCATTCCTTCTTCCCCTCTCCCAGCACTTGAAATTTGCTTCCTCGGTGCATTATGTGGAAATATCGCAGCCTGGCTCTAGCTGGCTAGCTCACCTTGGCCTCGTCACCTACGTCTTCTCCGTCATCTCCGTCATCTCCATCACCTCCGTTGATGGACATTCTACTCTTTATGTCTTTCTCCGTCCCTTTCTCTTTCTCTTTCTCCTTCTCTTTCTCTCTCCTTTCCCAGTCTCATTTCGTATTCGAAGCTCCGCGAGCTCCCGAACGCTCGGACTGTCGGCAGCGCCGAACTAGTCCTTGGACTGTCACCCCTTTCTCCGTGAGCATTCCGTCCCCCGTTCCATCCATCCAGACATAGCGCGCTCCATCCACAAGGTCACTGCGACGCCCTCCACGTTCTACACCCCTTCCTGTATCCATCATCGCCGCCCCTTCCTTGATTGCCACTCTGCCCCACCTCCCCCCCTGCATCACTCTCGGCCCCCATACACTTGCGCTCGGCCCACTGGTTCCATAATTCATCATCGTGGCGCGACATCACCACCCCGTGTTTACCTCGAGTAACTTCAGCGGCGGTGCAGGCGCGGATGGCACGAGTTTCGAGACACTGAAGCGAAGAGCGCGGAGTGGTGGTGACATGACAGCTGCGTCTTGAATCTTCTGGTTAAGAGCACCATCCACTGCCTCCATTACTCACTTCTTCACCCATTCCTCATACTGTACCAACCCAACCTATAGTGTACGCCGCTCCCAAGGCCTTTTCCTGTATCTCGTTGACGACATCTCCACACTCCTCATCACGCTCTTTACCCCACATTCATTTGACATCATTCGCGCCCGATATTGCCAGCGCAAGCGCTTACCTGTAGTTCTCAAGCCACTTGCGCCACCAAGGAATACGCAATCTCATCCCGGCAAGGCTTTCGAAGACATCGGCTGAGAGTGAGTTACATGGTCCAGACTACCGCACCACCCCAGTTTCAGTGTCCTCCCCCAGTTGGTTGTGTAACTCGAAGTGGGGCTCCCCGCTGCTGGTGTTGTCAATGACCCGTAAGCTGTGTGGCTTGAAGCTAGTTCGCCTGGCGCGACACGATTCGCCCCAGTGAGCCAGATACCGAGTAGGCCAGATACGCCTCTCATTGTTGGGCAGGGGTGACATTCAATTGCGTTGACATTCCATCGTCAGCCTCCACGTGCTGCCGGCGGCTGCCATCCGTGGAACGAGGGCCAGTCCTGACGTACATCCTCCCCTGCATAACGTGGGTCCCAGTCTCCAGTCCGGACATATGCTCGTCGCCGGTGGCTGCGATGTGGGCGATGCTGGGGACGGGTTTGTCTGACCGCTCGTCGCTCCTTATCACTCGGAGGAGCACATGCGGTGCAGTAGTTGCGTGAGCTTTGAAAGTTGGCCCTCTTTTCTTCATGACGACAAGCGCGGTGGCCTTACCTACCACTCTGGGTATCGTTGCACGGCCTCACGCGTGCAGCAAGGTCCAGCGATGCCTTGCTCACCGGGGTCTATTTCATAGTGTCTGGCCGTCCAGGATCGATGTCGTCTTCTGGTTACGCTAACCACCATCCAGGTGCCGCTTACCCCTAATCAGGCGTTTGCTTTCCTAGCATCCGCCTTTACGCACTTCTCAATCTCATTGTCGCCCGCATCTCAAAGCCGGAAGTTCTGCGTGAGTACTGATTTGTGCCCTTTCTCCTCTTTCTCCTCTCCATCAGCCTCGCCATCCCGATCTCCACACCGTGCCTCTCTCTCTCTCAGGGTGTTTGACGTGGTTGAATTCTCAAAAGGGAGAGGGACGAAAATTCAGAAGGGTCACGAGAGACAAGTTGAAAAGTCGGAAGCCCCTTGAAAACTGGAGATTTCTAGTTTTCAAGTGGATTTCGAGTATTTTCGAGTTGTTCGCGTTACAGGTTCTCAATTGACTTGGTTGAAAAGACCTCCCCTTAGTTCTCGTGACTGGAGATTCGAACCCAGGGAGGTGAGGGGGTTCTTGCAGCCGAAATGGTCGTCTCTTAGGTCTCTTAGGTGCGAGGAGACACGGGCAATAATCCGCCGGCATTGCCCTGCACTCCTTCCTGCGCGTGACGGGCTGGTTTCGTCGCGCTAATGCAGCCCTACCACTCCAACCCTCCATGGCGTTGCTGGCCCCCTGGCCCACTCGCATCCATTGCGAAACAGTCCCGGCCTCGCGGGCACTCCTCACTGTCGTACCCAACAACGGTCTCGACCTGCAGTGACCTGTCGGGCTGTACTCACTCGCACCCAAACCCTAGTACCCCCTCTTCTCCTCACTCCCATCTGCTATCCACCTTTAAATACAACCTGGCTCTCTCTCCCCTCATTCTTGTCCCCCCCCTCCATCCCCCCCCCTCCTCTCACCACTCCTCTACATCCTTCAGCGCGCGCCGCAGTGTTCTCCATTCTCCTTCCTATATCGTCTCTCGCACACGAGAATCGCGAACGGGCATTGCGACGACTGCTCCAGAGCTTCATTGTCTCCTAGGAGCTGACCACACCACTCCACGCTTTTGCCCTCGTCTTTTCGACCAGGCGCGTAGTTGTGTGGACGACCTCAATCCGCGTCCTCCTCTCCTCATCCTGTTCCGACTGCTCTCGATCATTTAACGACTCGCAACGCTTCTGTGCTCGTGCTCACGACTTGCATTAGCATTTAGCATCTTCATCCCATCCGGATATCGACACACACCCTTGGCTCTCACCGAAACCGGACGGCACGATCACTTGCCGACGCGTTCACATTCCACTTCGTGTTCGTTCAAGTGTCACGCTGCCATCACACCACCCGCCATAACGCCTCCTTCTTCTCTTGACACTCCCGTCACTCCATTCCCACTCCCACCGCCACCCGTCCTCTTCCTGGCACTCATCACTTGGTCCCCGCCTACATAACCACGGTCATCATCTTCTCACAACGACATCTCCCCTCAACATCTTCCACAATTCCACCCATCATCTACGCCCACCATGCCACCTGCACCACCTACAAAGTTTGCTCGCACATCCATTGAAGGATGGAGCCGTAAGCGCTCCGTCTCCCCCGCCGCTCCTACACAGCCATCCTCATCACGAAAGATCATCGCATCGAGCCTCCAGCCAAGCCCTGAACTCATCAGTGGCACGTCCGCATCGGTGCCTGAACCTCAGTTTGTTCCAAAGCGCTCGGACGATGGTTACTTTTACGAAGAGGAGTATCGTGAGGAGCACCTTGCATGCTTGCTCGAGATGGAGGTACGCATTCAGCACCACTCACAATGGCAACGTCGCTTACACCATCGCAGTCCCAGACATTGGCTCAGCCAGAACTCATGGACCAGCAACCCGAGCTGCAATGGCGCATGCGTCCCTACCTGATCGACTTCATCGTCGAGATCCACCAGCAGTTTAGGCTACGCCCCGAGGTCCTCTACTTGGCTGTCAACATCGTCGACCGCTACGTCTCTCGCCGTGTTGTCTACAAGAAGCACTACCAGCTCGTCGGATGTGCTTCGCTGTGGATCGCTGCCAAGTTTGAGGACTCAAAAGAGCGTGTCCCACTCGTTCGCGAGTTCTACGACATGTGCTGTGGTGCCTATGAGCAGTCGGCCTTTATCCAGATGGAGGGCCACATCCTCACCACCATCCAGTGGACCATCGGCCACCCCACCGCCGATGCATGGCTCCGTCACCTGACCATGGACCCCGAGGCCGTCCTCAACGAGGATGCTCGTGTGACATCAATGGCACGATTCCTCATGGAGATCACTCTTTTCCACCGCGAGTTCGTTGGCGTTCGCCCCCACGTTATTGCATGGGGAGCTCTCCTTCTTGCCCGGTTTATCTGCGGCAAGCTCCGCAAGGCCGCGCCCGAGTTCATCACGCCCTCGCACGATGCTGCCGCCACTCGTGTCGCAGAGGCCATCGACAAAGTCTTTGCCAACCACGCCGCCAACCTTGACAGTGTCTCCGATATCCTTATGCGCAAGTACGCCATCGGCTGGCACAACCGCATCTCCACAGCCGTCCGCGAGTTCTACAACGTCGGCCGCCGGTACGCCACCTACCCCGAAACACCATCCACTCCTTACTCGACTGGCCTTCCCACTCCCAGTCTCACTCCTTCCTCTTGGGCCGGTAAGCGAACAGCCCCCGTCGGCGCCAGCCCCAGTCCCGGCGGCTCCTTCAGTTGCTCGTCATCTGACGCCGGAGACGAGCCCATCACCCCCATCACCCCCATCGAGTCACATACAGCAGTCGTCGCCAGCGTCGACTACGTTTCGGTCAAGGAGAACATTGCTCCTTCCGGCGTCCCCTCGGTGGTCTCGAGCAAGGCGATGCCGCCACCATCTGCCTACCAGCGTCCAGCACTGCATGCGTTGCCCAGTTCTCTGGCAATCCCCCAGCAACGTGCCATGCGCCGGTTAAGCAACTAGACAGGGTCAGTACCACGCCTCGAACTCGGCCATTTGAGACACCACCGTACCACCCCTTCCTCCTCCTTCGGCCCACATCCCACGCTCGCATGTTCATTCAACACCACCTCATTTGCATTGGTCCAAGTTCACGCACGCACACACATCATTCAACATCCATCATCTCGACCTCTTCCGCCGCTTATGAGCGACACCTAAAAAGCGCGTCAACGCCCGACGCGACGACTCACTGCCACCGGAGCAAGGTCAACATCCACTCGCCTCAAGCAGCCCACTCCCATTTTACCCACTTGTAGCGTTCCTCGACATTTTCTTTTTTTCGCCGTCTTATGCCCCAGCTCGGAAGAATCCACCAGGGGCATTAGACTCGCTCCGCATCTGGCGGTATTCCCCTCCATTACAGCTCGTCTCGATAATCCGGTCCTCGGCCGTTGCCCCACTCGCGCTGCGTCTGAGATAGAGATACCTCATTTGCTCTCATGTATCATGCAGGTTGAATAAGAAGTCAACAGATTGAAATGCAAGCAGTTTGCTCTCCTTATGGGAAGCAGTTAAGGTGTCGGTTGTACTAATGAACTAATCAATTGAGCACTTGGTCAATCGGCAAGGCAAAAGTGATCAGTCGCGTCCACAGAGGGGGGGAAATTCGGAGAACCCGTGTTTGACGGCATCAAATTTGCTTCCGCTAAAGGCCATTTCTTTGCGGCTACTCCCGAGGTTGATCCGAAGAGATGGACGGTGGCCAGACGCGCGTCTCCGACTTTGGTCTCTCGTCTTGCCATCCATCATCTTTCCAGCACCTCCGACCACAACCCACCCATCACTAAAACACCCTCCTTTCTCTTTCCTGGTCAGTCCGTAAGCGTCAAATCATGGCGCTGCGACCCGCCGGGCTCGACTTAGTGAGGGCTCTGTGCCGCCATGAGGGCCGTCTCATGCTGCGGTCCACAAGGCTCATTCGGCCGCTCTCCACTTCCGCTTTCCGTTCAGGCCTTTTCTCGCGCTCAAAGCCTTCTTCTCAAGACGAGGGGCCCACCGCTACCGCTGCTCATGGTCCATCATCATCCGTTCCGAACTTTACCGCCGCCGACCTCGCCAAAGCCCAGACCCACCCCATCGAGGATCAACCGCTGACCGACTTCCAAAGGAGGATTGCCGCCCTCGAGACTGAAGCCCTCGAGACTCGCTCGTCGTCCAACGCCCAGCCCCAGATTGACCTCCTCCGCGCCTTGGCGGAGGGGGGCGAGAATAACGGTGTCTGCAAGTACTACGAGGCTGTCGCTTTCGCACCACCCAGCTCGCCCGAAGCCTCCGAGGCGCTCCTAAAGTCCCCAGAGGCGTTCGAGCTCTACACCCACGCCCTTGCCTACACCGGTCGCCTGAGCGAGGTCGCCCATGCCACGCGCCAGCGCGACGCCCGTATCGGTGCGCCGGCGCATACTGCTTCCGCTTCCGAGGTCCTGAAACACGTCACTGGCCAGTCCGCCGCTGCCTCTTCAGCAGCATCTGCAGCTGCTTCGTCCCCTTCGGCTCCTCCCGACCCGGTCTATGCCAACGCTGCTATCCCTCCGTCTTCTGGTGCTGCCGGCTCCCAGCCTCTGGCGGGCGCGGCTCCAGCTACGCCTCCTCCGCCTGCCGCCGCAGGCCCAACGACAGGAGCGACCACCGGCCCTGGCTCCCCCCTCCAGCCGATCTACGTTCAACTCGCTCCCAACTCGCCGCAGACGAATACATGGCGTGTCCTCCGCTACATTTTGGGTGTCCTTTTCTGGGGCTTTATCATTTTCACGGTCATCTCCATGGTCATGGAGAACACCGGCTTGCTAAAGGCTGGACCTGGCCCTGCCGAGTTTGAGCCTGAGGAGGGTAAGGCTGTCAAGTTCGCCGACGTTCACGGTGTCGAGGAAGCGAAGCAGGAGCTCCAGGAAATTGTCGAGTTCCTCAAGAACCCCGAGAAGTTCTCCAACCTCGGCGGCAAGCTTCCGAAGGGTGTCCTCCTTACTGGTCCTCCTGGTACCGGTAAGACCATGCTTGCGCGTGCCGTTGCCGGCGAGGCCGAGGTCCCCTTCCTGTTTGCGTCTGGCTCGTCCTTCGACGAAATGTTTGTTGGTGTTGGCGGTGAGTACTGGTAATCGTTGCCCGTTCGCTTTGTGCCTTGACTAACTCGCAGCCAAGCGCGTGCGTGAACTGTTCGCTGCGGCTCGCAAAAAGGCTCCTGCTATTGTGTTCATCGACGAACTGGATGCTATCGGCTCGAAGCGTTCATCCAAGGACCAGCACTATATGAAGCAGACTCTCAACCAGCTCCTCGTCGAGCTGGACGGTTTCGAGCAGAGCGAGGGCGTCATCATAATTGCGGCTACCAACTTCCCCCAGTCTCTTGACAAGGCTCTGACGCGTCCGGGACGCTTCGATCGCCATGTCAACGTTCCCCTACCGGACGTGCGTGGACGCATCGAGATCCTCAAGCACCACATGAAGGGAGTCACCCTGGCGCCTAACGTCGACCCCAAGATCATTGCGCGTGGCACACCCGGCATGAGCGGCGCCGACCTGTCCAACCTCGTCAACCAGGCTGCTGTCAAGGCTGCGCGCGATGGAGCCAAGGTCGTTGGCCTTGGCGACTTTGAGTGGGCCAAGGGTAAGTTTCAAGTTTGCCACCCAATCTGTCAACGAGCCATTGCAACAATTTGGATCACGTGGTGAAAAGACAATCTGCAAATGAGGGCAGGGCTATTCGTGACCTCCATGCCAACGGTGACAACGGTGGTTGCTGTCACTGTCTGTTACTAGTGACCATTGGGACCATTGGGACCGCTGGTGACGATGGTGACATCGTCCCCGCTGTGTGACGATCGATTGCCGGCGGACTCTAACTCCGTCACGCCCAAGTGTTACTTCCGCGACCGGAGTTTATTTGGGTGCCCCTTGTCTCAGTGATCCCGTCCTGTATTTCCGCGCGACAATCACTGACACTTTAGACCGGATAAGGATGGGTGCCGAGCGCCGCTCGCACTTTGTTACGGACGATGCCAAGAAGGCAACTGCTTACCATGAGGGTGGACATGCCCTCGTAGCCATCCACACTCCCGGAGCCGACCCACTGCACAAGGTTACCATAATGCCACGTGGACGCGCTCTCGGTCTCACATTCCTTCTCCCCGAAATGGACAAAGGTAAGTTGCATCCGCAACTGCATTGCGCTTGCCGGCGGACGGCAACGAACGCCAAGCCACGTGCCTGCTGCGTGCACATTCTGCGCTAAGTCCTCTTTTGGCTGACATCGTCAGACTCCCGCAACCGCAAAGAATACCTGGCCATGATTGACGTTGCGCTTGGTGGCCGCGCGGCCGAGGAGATGATCTATGGACACGACGGAACAACGTCGGGATGCTCGAGCGACCTGGTCAACGCAACCAATGTTGCAACCCGGATGGTGCGCAACTTTGGCTACAGCGACAAGGTTGGCCTCGTCGCCCACGGCGATGACCAGCTCCGCTACCTCTCCGATCAGAAGAAGGACGAGATCGAGAGCGAGATCAAGACGTGAGTTCTCCAGATCTCTCAAGTTTCGATGCATTCACTCACATCCAGGTTCCTCGACCAGGGCATGGTTCGTGTGCGCAACCTGCTCAAGACGCATGAGGACGAGCTGCATACCCTCGCAAACGCACTCATCGAATACGAGACGCTCACACTTGACGAGGTCAAACGTGTCCTCAAGGGCGAGAAGCTTGGGCGGATCGGAGCGTCCGGCAAGGCTCTGAAGTCGAAGCAGGAGAAGCAGGAAGAGGCTGACAAGGCGGGCGATGCCTTGCCTGGAAAGGGGCCTGGACCCGTCATGCCCAACCCTGCTCCATCTCCGATTCCCGTTGCCCACGACGCGCCGCGTGAGGTCTAATTGTAGTAACACACCTAAATCCCTCCATCCCAACTTGCCCATTCAACGCTACATGTGTAGATCTCAACCCATTGCATGCATTCCACACCGCGCGATTTCTATCAATTCGGGGCACGTTTGATCGGCATGGAGTTTGGGAATTCCATTATGCATATCCCTGCCAGACAATGGCATACCGCGGTCCACACTGTATCTCAAATGCCGAGATCATGTATTGGCGGCCCGCTCCTGATCCAGCTTGGCCAGCTCGTCCTCGATAAACTTTGTGTGTGCCGCAAAGTCCAAATTCGCCAGAAGCGTGTTGCGCACAATGCCGTCGGGTCCAACGAACACCGTCTTCCGTTCCGACGAGATACCGAGCAGCGCTTTGTTGATGCCGAACGCCTTATGCGCCGTGCCGTCCACATCTGAGAGAAGGGGGAACTTGTATCCCTGCTTTTGGGCAAACGATGCGTTCTTCTCAGGTTTATCTGCAGTCAGTTGGTGCTTCCACAAAACTGGGCGCGGGAATCTGGACCTGGCGCGAAGCATAGACTGGGTGCGAAGAGAAGCATGAATGGGGTGCTTATGGATGGAGGCAAAACGAAGGTCACGTCATTGTAAGCAAGGCACAACGACACCGCCGATGGCGGTGAGTTCGCGGGGACCGTCCGCCTGGGCGATCGGAACGGAGGATATGCTGAGATTGATGCCCGTCCGGCAAGAAGATGGTACGGGATATCGCCGTACCCGGGACGGTATCTCAGAGGTGGCGGCCGCTCGAGGGCAACGGTGGGCTACAGAATGTGGCTTGACGCGCCACGGCGGTCTCGGCCTCGCCGTCGCTCAAAGTAGTCACCGAAACACGCGTCGACAACGTCTCAAAACTCGACAGGACGCGATTTCGAGCTGCGAGTTTATTGTCGTCTTCGAAATATCCGGTAAGGTCGCTCGGATTTTGTGGCGCCGCGTGAAAAGTACACGCGTTTCGCAGAGTTTTGGCCGCCACCAGTGAAAGTCGGGCCTTCTAAATCCTCAAGAAAACTGTGAGAAGGGTTCCGGTGGTGCGACGCGATTGAGAGACAGGGAGGCAGGCGCGGAGTGTCAATTGAGTCACGAAATGTGGCTGTGGCTGTTGGGTTCGATGTATCCCGATTCGCGACTGATATCTCGTGACTGTATTCGATCCGCCTGTTTTGTTACTTGGTCTGCTGATGGTTGGATCACGTTCAGGCTTGTGGCGCGTGGGCAATGCACGGCCACCGGGTACAGTATGTACCTATCCTTCGCTACTCCGAGATCTCAGGTCGATCACTCATGGCCGTGCGACAAAGGCTATTCGGCAACAACATCTGCTCCTGGACTGGAAATCTGGGGTCGGCGACGGATAACGGAATGCCAGACAGTTGAGAAGCTTATTTCGGCCCGATACATTTGCTGCAGTATTGCGGCATAACGGATCTGGCATTGACGGAGTTGAATCGCAGGATGCAGGGCCGAGGCCAAATAGATCGCTTGCAGGCGACGTGTGATCTGGGGTGCGAGCGAATCGGAGCTCTGAGCACATCGATCGAGTAGGGTGTGCAAGGGTTGCTCAATGTCGGTGCACAGGACTCGTCGTTCTTTGTCGGAGTCCTCACTCCGCCGAGAAGCGCCACATGGCTGCGACGTCTGGAGTGTATCAAGTCTAGCCCTGCTTGGCGCAGCGCCACACTCTCCACCATTCCTCATCTCGTTCCCATCCTGCAGGTGCAGAGTTCCAAAGTCTGTAATTTTGGCTGGTTTTGCTATTCATGGAGAACCAACCTGCAGGTGCGGAGTTCTGAACTCATTGATTTGGCTGGTTTTGCCATTCATGGGGTCACGCTTTGGGATCCGGTCAGGATTGGGGACATGGAGACGTCAATGGCGACCTAACGCTTCCCAACAGCCACGAAACCCACGCCTCGCCGAACTATGGCGTGCCTCCACTGGACATGCGTAACACCATTGTCGGATGTCGGGTACACTTTTGCAGACGTCGCCCAATGCTGCGTTATCATCGATGATGGTCGGTCGCAGCGGGAATGACAGCTCAAACAGCCTCCTCACTGGGTTCGAAGGAATATCGTGGTGGTACAGTACTTGGCGGGGGCACCGAATTTCCCAAGAAGCAGAGTGAAGGGGTCGTCTCTCAGCCTCCGATATCCTCCTAACAATTCTACTCGATTCCACCACTCGGCGTTATGTCGACATCCGACTTCGCCATGGCCTCATTTTGCTCGCTCGTATGCCCATCGGTCGGCCTATTCTGGCACCCAGTCGAACGTCGCCCAGCTCCACTGGATCACTTCCGTCTTGATCTTTCTCCCCCATCACTAGTCTCCTTAGACCTCAACCAGACTCACCGCGTGATACACCCACTACCTCCAGGTCCTTGTGTTGGAGGAACTCGTCGTTCGAAACCTGCGCATCACGTACATTGCAGAGTTCACGCGTACATCCATACGAGTTGGCACGTGGGTACTGCGTAGGCGTTAGCATCTTGCTCATTTAGTAAGTGCTAAGCATCAGAGATAGAGTGTGAGGCCGTGGGGACGGAAGTGCGGCTGGGGCAGAATCGCCGCCATGAACGATGAGTGCAATACTGGCGCCTAGCGCCAACATGCTGCGCCAGCAGGCAAGCAAGTATCCCACCCTCCCCATCACCCATCACCCAGGCCGTCTGGCTGGCTGGTGTGAAGTCGTTGATGAACTCGGCGCAACAGCGTCTTCTCGGGGTCGCGGATGTGTGACTACGTTGGAGTGGATTGCTGCGCGGATTGTGAAAGACGCGGCAGCAGCACACGTGCCGGCTTCGGGTTTGGTTGCGAGAACACAGACAATGTCGCCGCCGCTCTGCGTATCTCCACTTGACCTCTGAGTCAAGTTGGCATTTTGGACCGAAGCGAGAGTGGGGTGTGGTCGTGGATTGCAAGTGGCCGGCAACGCTGAACTTACGAAGATCAGGGCGATCGGCTATCCGTCAGTATCGGGACTCTTAACTCTACGCCGGATTCTCACGCAGCGGGACACAGTCAGGTGGACAGTGAGCGCCCTCGCCGCGGCTCGGGTGTTATACTTTTAGCTCATCAAGCTTGCTTGATTAAGAGAATTGAGGGGAGACACGAGACACAAGACACGAGATACCAGCAATGGGAGGGTGATGGAAGTCACCACCGGAATGAGACTCACCCGCTGGCCAACCGGGAGCGTGTATTGCGTGCCGTCTTCGCGTGCAAGAGTCAGGTCAGGTGCACGCTGCCCAACTAGGGGATCCTGGGACTTCTTGGACATGTTGTCAAGCGATTATGCAGGGTTCGAGAGTTCGGACGGGTCAGCTGAGTGAGTGGCAAGTGGCGAGTGCGTTGTTGTGATCGGGCAATGACGATGACATGTTTGTGCACTGTGGGGTGGGTGGGAATGTGCGTTCCGTATCACGACAGCTTCAAAGTCATAGATTTCTGATCCATCAGCATGCTTCAATCGACCTATGTCGATTCTTGCCTCCTCTTGTCGCACGAAGCTTGAACACTGCGCTGCACACGGCCACGCCGGTCTGATCTGTCACGCTGTGTATCCCGCATGCGAACTGGCTGATGACTTTTGAGATAAAGAAAGGGCGGGAACACGTTTACTAATGGAGGCACTTAATAACGGGGCTACTGAGATCTGCTTCCATTCGCTGCGACGCCGCCATCAGTTGCAAGGTGGGCTGTAGTTCTCTGGTAATCACATTTGGGAGCTTGCGAACAAACGCAGAAGGTACGGGCATGCAGGGACTGTCGCCGGTTGTCGTACAGCATCGCATATAGATCGCCAAGCTCTCATTATGCAGCGTGCTTCCCGACCGGAGTCGTGTTCTCCTCGGAAACAGGCTCAGTCTCCGCGTGCGCCTGAACTCTATTTGAAGCGATGCTGCACTCAGATGCCGGGCCTTGAAATCCATCAAAATCCATCCAAAAACTACTCCTCTCCCCACAAGGGAGTGCCAGCAGGCCCTTCTCCGAAAACATCGGCAAACCTCGAAGTGTGGGCACCCCAAGATTCACGACGCGTCGTGTGCTCGAAACCCGCCTCCGCATCTGCGAGTCCAGGTGGCGTCAGGTTCCCGCTCAACTCTCTATTAAAAGAGGAATCAAGAAGTGGAGTATGCAGGCATCGGGAAGGAAAAGGTCAAGGGAGGAGTCACCAGTTTGATGACTCATGGCTCAACCCCAAAACCTTTTGCCCTCACCACGCACGACTCCACGCTTTCCATTGAGTCGCCGTGAGCCTGGAGCTTCTCAGACTTCGACGACGTCCATCTCTTCGTCGGCGGCTGGAGCCCCAGCTTGTCCGCCCTTCGGCACGAGGTGTTCGATCTCGTCCGTGCGGGTCTCGCGGCCCTCCTCGCCCTGGATGAGGCTAACGAGACGCTCGATGGCGTCCTTGATCTGCTGGTCGGTCTCGGCCTTGTGAGCCTCACGGACAACGAAGTAGGTGCCACGGTCGCGCAGACATTGCCGTCCTGTGTACGCTGCCGTCAGCCTGTGGACCCAGAGCAAGAGGAACAATCTGCACTCACTCGTGGCTAGGAGCAGAAGAATCTCGATACACATCATACGCAACACCGGGTCCTGTTCCCTCTTCTTCGTAGGAGGGAGGAACTGCAGTGTCTCCGGCAGTTTCTCCATTTCCTGCTCGTGAGCTTGGACAACTCTAACCAACACCACAGCTTTGGACTTACCTCCATGTCATACTCCTCCGGTCCCATGAGTGGACCAAGAACCCATGGCAGGACATCGACACCGCGGACTGCTCGCGATGGGTCCGATGGCAGTCGCACGCGGTCGTGCTCGCTGGCAAGGAGCCATGCGTGGGATGCACGGTCCATGGCGCAGTTCTTGATACACCCCAAAGCGCCTCCGCGGCGGATAGTGTCAGGATGCTCGGTGTACACGACAATCTTGGCGAGCAGCGGTTCGTCGTCGCTGGACGGAGTGGTAGATGATGGAGCAGGGAAAGGTGGTTGTGGAGTAAGAAGGAGCGGGCGAGTGAGGGGGACCTGCGGGTGAGCTCAGCATCCTCATGTACAACGCACCATTGACAAATTGGCGAACACTGAGGCAAGGAAATGCACCTCGCCCTTGCGCTTTCCATTACCCTCTTTGACGCCTTCGCTGGCGCCGTCCTCGAACGCCTGGACAAGTGCACGCACTGCCTCGATCTCGCGCTCGGGCTCCTGGCCTGCCTCGGCATTGGGCGCGATAAACGCCGGGTCACGGTACTCGGGGTGCGCGGTGCTCGAGGCGGATGCGCTGGCAGGCAGGAAGTATGGAGGGTACTCCTTGGCCTTGGGCAAACCAACAATGGGGATCTTGAGGTCCGCGATGATCGGCACGAGACTGGGATGAGATGTGAGGTTGGAGAGGAGCATGGCCGCAAGAGGCGAGAGAGGGGACGTCGTGTTCTGGGGTTAGACGAGGTCGGGACCAACATGGACAGCTCACCGCGGTGTACGATACGAGCCAGATTAGAAAGTCCTTGCTTGCAAGCTGCCGAGCTACAGCCAGGTTGTCGGAAAGGTTGATCAAGGCACTCAGCGCGTCGTGAGCGATGGCTCCCTGATCGCGACACAGGTTGGCGAGGTCGCGGAGAACCTTGATTTTCACTTCGTCTGACTCTGCACCCTCCTTGCGCTTGAGGCCGTTGCCCTCTTTACCCTCCTCCCCTGGAAGAGGTGCGAACGATGACGGAATGAAGATGCTTCGCTTAGAATCATTCTTTGGAGTGTGGCCGATGATGTTCTTGAGGGCGATATGACGCGCCTGAGGGTTCGGACTTGAGAGAAACTCGAACAGCTCTGTAACTTCCATTGTACCGATTGCCATGGAGAGAGAGTAAAAGAGAGTAAGTCGTTGCTTAATAAGTAAGAAAATAGGTGTTCGAGCACTGTTTGAGAGCAGTCAGTGAACGGAGAGCACCAGATAATTCCACCAACATGGCGCCAAAACTTTCCCACGGTCAACTCCGGTCCTATACTTTCCCACGGTTGCACGGTGGATTGTGCCTGTTTCCGACGAGTTGCAAGCTGATCGAACTGTTGAACAGCACGAGCAACTCAAGTCCGACAACTTGAACAACAACAACATCCTTGGAACTCCTCATCATCGCCTTTTCGTCCTCACTTCCTCCTCGACACCTTCATTAATACCACTCGAACGAGGCTTTGGGACGATCGAGACAATCACGAGTGCTCTTCGCCGACTGCAGCAAGCTCCACATTGCCCGAGCATCGGAGCATTGCCACCTAGCTTCAACAATCGCACTCCCCAGTATACCATCTGCCCAAGATGATGGGAACATCCTTTAGGGTCCCTCAAAAGGACATTGAACTGGCCCAACCACCCACAGACTCCATCTCCAAGATCGAGTTCTCCCCCACACAAGACGTCCTCGCCGTCGCGAGCTGGGACAACAACGTGAGCGATCCTCGCATCACAGGTTATGGTGGCAAATCATTGACTCCTAGGTGCGGTTATACAACGTCAGCAATCAGGGGCAAAACGAACCCAAGGCTATGTACAGCCACGAGGCTCCCGTGCTGGACCTCTGCTGGACCAAGGTGAGTCATGAGATCCAGCGCTCTCCCGAATACTAATCTCTAGAACGGCTCCCACCTCTTCTCGTCAGGCTGCGACAACGCAGTTCAGATGTTTGATATGACTTCTGGTCAGAAACAGCAGGTGGCGGCACACGATGCGCCCATCAAGTGCGTGCGCTACATCGAGGTCAATGGACAGCAGGTCCTTGTCACCGCGGGATGGGACAAGAAGATGAAGGTGAGCGGAGTGCAGCTGACAATTTCTACTGAACCGCATCTGACACTGCAGTACTGGGACTTGCGCTCGTCGACTCCCATGAACACGCAGGACTTGAGTGACCGGGCATACGCGATGGACGCCACTGAGAAGATTGTTGTTGTTGGCACAGCCGACCGCCTCGTCCACATTTATGATCTCTCGAACCCCTTCACAAAGTACAGGCAGGTTGAGTCGCCACTCAAGTGGCAAACACGTGTGATCTCCTGTTTCCCAGCGGCAGTCACCGGCGAGAACGGCTATGCTATTGGCAGTATCGAGGGACGAGTCGGGTTTCAGTACACGCACTCGAACGATGACAAGTGAGTTCACCCCGAGCTGCATTCTCGTCTGCAGCAAACGATATTGACCGCCCACAGGAAGAGCTTCTCGTTCAAGTGCCACCGCGTCGACATTCCCGCCGGGAGCATGGGCGCGCCTGCCACGTCTGGATCTCAGAACGTTTTCGCCATTAACACCATCACTTTCCACAAGAACCAGGGCACGTTCTGCACGGGCGGCGGTGACGGCACCATCACCTTCTGGGACGGCGTCGCTCGTACAAAGCTTAAGAGTGAGTCGAAGATCTCCGGATCCAGAAATGTCCGCTGACGACAGCCTACACTGCGAAGGACCTTAACAACGGCGACCACGACACACGTCCTCCAACGTGGGGTCAACCGATCGTGTCGACCTCGTTCAACCACTCGTGCGAGATCCTCGCCTACTCCATGTCGTATGACTGGTCCAGGGGTCACCAGCACGTTCCGCCCGCGAGCGCCAATGCCACGAGGGTCATGCTGCATATGGTGAAGCCCGAAGAGGTTGCCCGCAAGAAGAAGTAGTGTACGGAGCGACGTCGCTGGAGCAAGCTGATCTCGGGAACGCTTGCTAGAGTAGGGAGGTCTTGGTGTTGGTGGATTGGCCTAGGGGAGAGCGCGTATGTAGACACCCGACACCATGTACAAGATGCATTATGCTGAAGGCGGTGGGCATCGCCACTGATTGGCTTCCTGAACCGCGAGATGGCTGACTTTACGACCTCTCCATCACCTTGTAAGTCGATCGTTGACAGCATTACCAGACGTTTCGTCTGCCTTTCGAGGGGAGATCTTGACAAGGCTGTTTCTTGACAAGGTCGATGAAGCTCAATTACCCTGCCGCTTGCAAACAGGACATACAGGCTCTCACTGGGATCTTTCCGTTAAGTAGACAGCTTCACAAACACTGAGTCAGCAGAGAGGTGAAAACAGTCAGACATTTGTCATTTGTATCGGGTTTCTCACCTATCTCGAGTCGTCTGCCACTTCGAAAAGCCATGTCAACCGGAGGACAACACGTTTACAGCATAGTGCAAAACATACCTCCTCCCCTGGTTGTTGACGTTGGGAATAAATACCTTGGAAACATAGCCTGGCCGCAGCGTGGGTGCATTGCCTCAGTCTTGTGAGGGTAACAAATGTTTCGGAATGTGCGCTTGGGACAGAGGCTCGGGAGGGTCCAAACCATTGCTGCTAAGCACAGGGCGAATGGTGGGTTTCCACTGGACTGAAGCGGTCTGGGGTAAACTTACTTGACAGGTTGTGGGTCGGGTGGGACTGACGACAACCATCGAACGTCTCGATAAAAGGAAGCGGCTTCCGTCATCCTTTGATCCATGATGAGGTGCGTGAGCAACAGTTCTTCTGACAGCCCAGAAGATGGGACACGGGTCTTTCGTGGGCCACCATTTATGGCCACGGCAGGCAAGGCAAAGAGAAGTCAGGAGAACTCGAGTTTAAGAGTGTCAGGTCGATAGAGGAACAGGTCACACGTACTTCACTGTGGTCTTTCCCCGAGTCTTTAGCTAATGAAGACGCAGCTCGTGAACGGGGTGCGCAGAACTCCACTCCAAACTCCCGAGCCACAGGGACAGCAGCTGGAATAGCTTCACATACCACGGGCTGGGTGGTTCTGGAAACATTCCTTCCCAGAAAGCAACGGCCTCCCGCGATCTGTACTGTACACTGAGGAACAAGGTTACATGCCGTAGCCACGGCACACAATTGGTCCGTTAGGTAGGTTTTACCACTCGCTTCGGCTCGCGGGCTGACATGGTGGTACAGCCCCACTCCACAATTGGGACTAATTACATGGCCCGTAGCGCGGTACCGTGGGGAGCTTGGTATGCCATGTCGAGAAGCGATGTGAGAGAGTATGTCGGACTGACTAAACCTCCACAGCGGTGACCAACTGCAACTGGAGACCGAGGCGTCATGTGCCATACCACGGATATCGCGGAGCCCACTGTTGACGGCAGGTTCGAGCTGGAATTAAGCAATGGAACAGGGAAGGATAAACGGACAGCTCTAATTGCAGATGGTTAGTCACATGGTCCTCCGTGCTCGGTCGCGTGCCTACTGTACGATCTAGACCAGTGGTGCTCGCCTGATGCTCGTTTCAATAATGTGTGCCACTTAAGAAGATGCAGGATGACTTGCCTTCCGTAAACATCATCGCCGACGGGCAACAAACTCGTCCGCACAATATGTCCGCCGCTTCAGATCTGGGGCACATATGCATGCCCTTGTAGTTCACCGATATACGTGTTGCATTGCAGAGAGCCACTCCGCGAGCTCCAGTCCTGAATGCAAGGGATTGCATAAGTTGTGTGGATGCCGGCAACGCGGGAACCAGACGGTCATAGGAAGAGCAGATCAGGAACACTCTGAAGGGCATACAGATCTCCAAGTTCGATCACCACTCTGTGGCGCAAGTCGGCTGAGCACATCACTTCCTGCCCGCGTTTCCTCTGTTGCCTTTACCTACGGTGCTCAAGCAACCCATTTTCCGGGACCCATGCCCTGGGGCTGGCGGGTATCAGGTGATGTGGCACATGATGGTGTAGTTGCCATTTCAGCTAGGAATCATTCTCGCTTTATATCCAGCGTCTTGGCGCTTGGCTCTCCGAGACACAGTGTCCCGCAGTCCTTGATGATTCTTAAACATCCAGCGTGTCGCGCAAAGGTGGCGCGACATACGGAAAGCATATGTGTGGCGCAACGCATGGCGGCGCGACACGCGGTCGGGGTTGCCTCTGCCCTGTCTCGGCTTGATGGGTCTTGCGCTATAACCTCCAAAATTTGGAGATGTGCCACTATCGTTTACTCTCCTCGACCCAAGTCAAGCTCACGCTCCTTTTGTCGACTCCAACCCTCCTCCCCCATGTAAACATAAGCGACATCTGCTTCGATACCTTAGTTGGACGCGTCCAGTTGCACTCTCTCTCGTACTGTAACTCGCTTGCTACTTCCTCGCCCGATACTTGCCGGCATTCAGCGCTGTGGAGTTACGCAAAAGTGCTGCCGGCAGAGTAGGTCGACCCTGGAAGGTGGCACAGGGACAGACAACTCAATCTACGGTCACGCATGGAGCTATCCAACTCCGTGCATATACCATTTCACTTGGGTTGCATCTCGACTGCCGTAGAGGTAGCTCAATACATTCCCAGATGGCCTGCGATCTCACAGAGACCAATGATCCCACAGAGGCAGTCCCCGGACTGCTTTCGCCGCTCCTGGCATCAGCTGGTGCGTAACGGAGTGTATTTAGGCCTACGATCCGCTCAGCGACGTTGACTCAAGGTACCGTTCTCATCGACATCTTCGAGCCCTCGACGCGACCAAAAACACATCGACCAGAAGGAAGAGTGCGTGCTAAAGAGGAGACAAGTGTACAGCGCGACGCTTCGCATAGCCCTCCCATATCCCTGCAGTCCACTGCAGCATTGCATCCGAACGTGCCTTCCCCCACTCTTGCCACCCCCACCCTACGTTACCCCAATCTTCCAGCTGAACGAGGCGCTTTAGCCCTTCCTGAGGAAGGAGGTGCGTCCGCAGAAACTGCATCCATTGCCACCTCTCCAGGAAGGGTGCATAAGGAGCAAGTGGGAGTTGTCGCCCACCAACCTGAGGATGGCCAAATGGTCCTTGGAGGTGGAGCGATGTATGCCCTGCTTGGAGGACGGGTGTGGCTTGCGCCTGACAAATTGCGCACCGTCATCGACCGCTCAGCTGGAAGTGGCATACGAGAGCCAGCTTTTCGTCCCACTGTTCGGACAGAAATGCAGAGTGAGGGTGGAAAAGTTAGAGGTGCAGACAGACCACAGAAGGCCTCTCTGGTTGACACTGGTCCCCGGGTTTCGACCACTGAGTTCTTCAGCGCCGTCCCTTCCGACAATGATTTATACGATGATCTCCCCGCCACTCTCGAAGCCCAGTTAATTTCCTACGGCCGGGAGATGTGGGTGTTTCAACGCGGTCCAGGTCGATACTTTCCCCGCGCACAAATAGATTACGAGGGCACCGTCAGGAGGTACGAACGTTTCCACATGTTGCTCTATAACCGTCTGCTTCGTGGCATCGAAAGCTTGGGGCAACTTGCATGTCCCAAAAACAAATCGTGCTACTTTTATCAGCTGGAGTTATGCTGAAACTACAGTTACGCACATATCATCAAGCCGGTTAAGCGCACAGGCGCCGAGCTCGCCTCAGGACCACTGGCGGGTGCGGAATGGCTCCACGTCCCGCCGCCGTACTCGAGCTCCGATCTCCTTGTATTCCTGAACGAGCTTGAAGCAGCAGGCTCCTGGCGCCCACGAATTGCGTTCGAGCCCTCGCCGACGTCCTGCTTCCCAGGCGAACGGGACGCATTTGAAGAAGCCGCAACCTGCGTCGACATCCTGTCGTGAGTCATACGAGCAATTGAGTGGCCCTCTATTTGTCCACATTCACCCTGATTTTATCAGCGGACTTGAGGCGGCACGCGGCTGACCTCTCAGTCCGAACCACGAAGAACTGTTGTCCATCTATGGAATGCCCGTGCCAGACCCGGGGGACGCCACTGTCAAAATCGTAGAACAGCTTGTTGCGCATCTGCTCTCCCAAGGCATCGGGCAAGATGGGCTTGGGATACTTATTGTCCGGTGTGGCCCGCAAGGAGCGTGTATAGCAACGGCGGCGCACGGGATACAATGGGTTCCAGCATTCTTCGACAATCAGGCGGACAGAGTCAATGATGTAACAGGCGGTGAGTCAAGCAGATTATTGTGCCAGCCCTGATAGTAGCTGGCAACGCCTTCATCGGCGGATTCGTCGCCGGTCTGACGCTCACCGGTGATATCTACGAGGCGGGGCTGTACGGGACCGTCTCTGCGTCGTTTATGATTGAGCAGCTCGGGCCACCCGCGCTGAGGAGGGACGAGAGAGACGAGTTGTGGAATGGTGATCACCCTTCACGACGGCTAGAGGAGTTCCGTCGGCGCGCGAAAAGGCCCTGAACCTATAATCTATTGGTTGCATTGCACACGAGTAAGATCGACCTGTATGTGGGAAAGTGTAGATATCTATGAGGTTATCGCGACACCTGGAGGAGGAAACCCTGCGTGTTAGCTCACGCAGAAATTGGACAAGCTGCACAGCGAGACTCACTCTAGCCTCGCGCACGGAGAACAACCACATGTTGCCGCCGGTGTTCTTGGCTTGGTCGGCCACGGCGCGGCGGACCTGCTCAGCATAAGCACGCTCAGACGTCGGAAGAACCGAGTGTGTCTGTGCACGCCAGGCATCGTCGTCGGTGATCCAGCTTGTCTCGAAGGCTAGTGAGGACAGGAGCTCTGGAGCGAGGTCGACGCCAATGACCGGTAGCGTCGACTTGACGCTCGCAGCAAATTCATCGGCTGAGGGTTAATGACCAGCGAAATGCAACACCCACCTTTCTCGTAGTACACCGACTTGGTGCCATGACGGTATTTCCGCGTCGCTTTGCTCTTGACGCCCTTGGACGGGAGAGGCTCGGGCGGAAGTACCAAGTTAATGTCCACGTTCGTCAAACGTGTAGGCTGCTGCTCCGGCACTTCCTGTCGCTGACCCTTGACCACTGGCGTCGTTCCATCAGCATACGCACGGTCGATGCGGCGCTGGTGCTCGATGGCCGCCTTGAGCCACAGAACCAGCTTGTCTTCCGGCACGGACTCCTCCGAGTTCTTGCCTGTGAGCACACGGATGACCTTGGCCTCGTCCTTGTGTCCGCGGATGATGACGACGAAGAGAATACTCTGATCCAGGCACTCCTCGATCACCTGCTGTTGCGTCCGTCCGTCATCGTATTGTAGATCGGCTCTTATGCCTGCACGCCACAGTTGGCCGGAAATGGCAAGCCGCTCCTGGATACTGACAGCGGAGGTGGACGAGACATACACGTCACATCGCTGAGGTCAGCTCGGTATTTACCATTGAGAGCTCACAGTTGGTGCCCATATACCGAAAGACCGCTCCTCCACCTTGTTCTTGTTCATTAGGCGGTTGCCAGCGGCGACCTCTTGCTTCCGGACCATGCGTGTAAGCTGGTCAGACGCGATCGAGAGGTTGACACCGTGCACCTTGCGCGTGACCGTCCCCGGATCCTTGAAGTGGTCGAGCAGCGAGTCGTGCCGGCCGCCAAAGCCCACCACCTCGCTCTGCTTACCCTTGCGCACACACTCGAACATGACTCCACCTCGATAGTACTCGCAGTGCTTGGAAAGCGTGGGTCTGAAGAGGATCTTGCGCTTCACGCCGCTGTGCCGGGCGAGTCGCACTACGGTGGCGATTTCCTCAAACGCCTGGGCGAACTTGCGCTTGAACTGGGGGTACGTCTCCTCGAGTACTTGTCTAACGACATCCACTTCCCCAACTGGGCTCACCCGTTCCAGGTCGTTGACGCAATTCCGCGACAGGCCCGGAATGCTGCTGAGCGATGCACGTGAGTGCCCAAACGACACTGTAGCTGCTGGTCCCTTGAACGCTTTCAGCACTCGAGACCGGAGCTGTGTGGGACACGTCGAGATCAGTAGGGCAAGTACTGCCGTCAGTTACGAAAGCATCCCTCAATACGCACCGCTCTCGTGACTGATATGGAACTCGTAGTCAATGTGGGCACTTGCGCGGGTTCCCTGGCACTCTAAAATGACGCGATCCATAAGTTCGAGCAGCTCTCCCTCTGCAGCCAGCGACCGTACAGGTGAGATGATCTCGAAGCTGATGTCAGCTGGCGTCTGCGTCAACCGCGACGTACCATAGCTCTGTGTGTGTTCCAGGCTGACCTCCTCCTGGCAGCTCAGAGTAGCGTTGCGCAGCAATGTAGCGCTTGATACGCTCAATGCGTTGGCGCGAGGCCGACCGCGCCATTCCCACCAGATTCGACGACGGCAATTGAACGAATCGACCGCTAGGATCGAGCAAACGAACAGGCGCTCGCTCGGGGAACGGCTTGAGCAAGGTGGTCTCGGGCATCAGGAGTGGGAGGTGGCCCTCAACGGCACCGTGTCGGCGGAAGAGCTTCTTGATACGTCCATTGACAACAACCTGCCACGAAAAGAGGGTGTCGTCATGCTCGTTGTCGTATGTGTAATCTTCTGTACGATTGTCGATGTGGAACTTGGACTTGGCGTCCGTCTCAAATAGGGCATCGATCAATGCTGGGTACTTCTCCGATCGGGGGTTGGTAATTTCTGTCGTCAGCCGAAGACGATAAAGATCAGCTCACCGGCAATGACGCTATCGTAGAACTTTTCCTCCTTGTTGATTGTGGGGACGAGGGGCCCACTGAGCAGCTGCGTCGCTTGCGGACGCATAGTCGGATCATGTCGCATGAGCAGGGTGATAATCTCGCGCTGCTTTGGCATTCTGCCTGCTGGCCAGCCTGTTGGGAAGGCGATGTCGATGGAACGCAGAGCCGTGAGGGTGTGTACCCGCTCCATGCCCGTCTTGAACGGGTAGCACATTTCAAACAATATAACGCCGAGGGAGTACATGTCGGCCTGGGGTTAGGTGAAGACCTTCCAAAACCCACCTTCTCGTTGTATGACTTAGAAACGAGCACCTCGGGGGCGATATACAGGCTCGTGCCGATATTCGAGGTGCGGTCGAGGTGCTCTATGGACGCGGAGGGATGACCTAAGGCGAGATCAGCAGCCGGAAGGTCGGTGGTCTACTGTTAGCAAGACTAAGGGAGGAACGCACAGAAAGCCCGAAGTCAGCAATCTTCACATTCCCGTTGGCGTCGAGAAGGATGTTTGACGGCTTAAGGTCGCGGTGCACAATGCCCAGGGAAGACATGTGGGCTAATGCCTGGAGAATCTGCACCAGCAGGCGCCAGCACTCGTCCTCGCTGAGCCCTGCGGTGATAGCCTCACGCAGCGTCTGCTTCTCCACAAACTCCATCTGGATATAGAGGATTCTTTGAACCGAATCGGAGTCAGTGGTAGTGCCGGTGTAAGAGGCCGAGGGCTTGGTGGAAGGCTTTGAGATAGCGATGGCTTGAGACTGCGACTTCTTCTTCGACGCCGATGGGTCCGCCACGGTATGCTCGCTCTCCCAGCCACTGTTGTTGCTATCGCTGTCACTGTCATCTTCTTCGCTGCTGTCATCATCATCGTCATCGTCCTCGTCGCTGTCGTCGGCAAAACGGATACGGGGAAATGACTGGCTTCGCGAGCGGTCGTGCCGGGACACAGACTTGTCGTCAAAGTCATCGAACTTGACGGCGAAAATATCGCTCTCGGACGACACGTTTGACGAGTTTACGGCCGATGAGTTGACCGAGGAGTGAACTGTCGACGTGTCATCACCGACGGGGGCGTCGGGAAGGCCAACGTCCTCCAGCCAACAACTGTAGTACCGCACGATGTACTGGTGGCTGACGCGGGAGAGACTGTTCACCTCGCGTAGCACGCGGCTGACATCGTCCTCGGGGCGGAGCTTGACTTTCTCTGGGTGATTTAGCGCGGGAGCACTCTATTCCACTCACTGATGGCATATGGACGCCCGTCCAGCTTGTTCCTCGCCTTGACGACCTCACCGAAACCCCCTTTGCCCTTCATCGTCAGAACGGTGGGCTGTGGAATCCCTGTGGCGGATCATCAAAACTCACAAGAAACTCGACCTCCTCAAAGTCTGCGCGGTAGCGAGAATACCGAACTGTACTACCAGGTGCTGGGGGGAAGTAGAAGCCACGCCCATGGACTGGTGACTTGCCAAACATGTCGGGATGGAAGCTCGAAGCAACTGATGCTGGCCCAGAGCCAGACGGCGTAATGCTTACTGCGGTATCAGCTTGTGCATGAAGACGTCCAGAGACCGCTGTGACGTACTCGAACTGGGTAATGGACGGAGAGGAGGTCGACTGGTCACATCGTCGTCTGGCGCACGTAAACGGGACAGTGCCTCCTCAGCGGTTAAGCGCTTCTTGTGCACTGGGTTGAGGAGGCCGCCCAAGAGGTCTGCAAGCGACTGAGATACCCCACCAAGCGCTGGTGTCAGCGCAATGAACAAGGGGCAGGCTCACTGTGAGCAAGAAGCGTTGGCAGGTCGGGATATTGCCAGAGGCAGTTACGGCCGAAGAGCATCTGCAAAAGAAGGAGGCCGGCGTGCCAGATATCGCGCTTAGGCGAATATGAGTAGGGTGTATCGATCTCGTCTGGGGACATCCTGGTGTGAGCTCTGCGAGCCGATAATGATAGCTCACCATGACTCGGGGTATCCGTCCTCCGGAGTCTTGAGGAATGGGTTAGAGCGGTGATACTCGATGAGGCGTCGAGCGTATCCTGTTCCTGAGAGCTTGACGCAGATATCGTCTTCCTCGCCGGCACTGAGAAGGACGAGGTCGCAATCAAGTTCTGATGTCAGCTGGAGGACCATCAGACAGCTTACGCTTCTGCATGGCGTGGGCACGATGCAAGTCCGCCAGTCCCGAGAGGATCTGAGTGAGGTACTCCTGATTGTCAGTTGTTGTATAGCGCAATAGCTCACCTTTGCCAGGTCCTCTCCAAACCCGTCCTTCGGCAACCACGTACGCAGCCGACCCGCTTCGGGCAGGCGCTCAACGACAACGATGAGACGCTCCCACCCTTTTGGACTCTTCCTCCGCTCGACAGCGTAGAGCCGCGCGACATGGGGCGATCGGACGTCCTTGATACGATTGAGTTCGTTGATCAGTACGTCGATGCGTTTCTGCCCATGTGTGCCATTGTAGTACCGGTTGGAGAAGTCGACGACCTGGATGGTGACATTAGGTGTGGACACCTTGACGAACTCCTGGTCCTTATCCAGCGACACAGGCTCGGCAGTGTATGAGGTCCACAGCTGCTCTCGCCGACCGGCAAAAACCGACCATTTCGCCCACTTGCCCTCGTACCCGTCCACGCTGATCGGTTCGTTGAGGGTGATCTCGCGCATCTCGAGCTCGCCGTCGGCTAGGGTTGACACGCGTTCCTGCTGTTGCCGATTTTCTTGGTCAATGAGAGCTTTGCGCACTCGTTCTTCCTTCCGCGACGCGTCGAGTTGAATCCTCTCGTTGAGGGCGCGGTTGCGTTCTGCCTCGACTGCTCGCCGCTGTTCTCGATCCGACTGCTTCTGCGCCTCCTCCGCCTGACGTTAGGTTGAACTTCAGTTATGCAGGGGAAGAGAAGCGATGAAGAGAGGAACCTTCAGGAGGGGCATGAAGTACGTACCGCACGCTGAGCTTCTTCTCGTAAAGCCATTTCCTCCATCAGTGTCGGTTCTGGTTCCCCAGGTTTGGGGAGCGGAACGTGGTTATCGTCTATCCATCCCTGAATAAAGTCGCACAACTGCACGTCAGCGCGCGAACGAAGCTCGAAGACAAAGCAAAATGAGGCGAGCGAAGGACCATGCCCGAGCATCACACCCAACCACTCCTCGCGCAGCCATCACTCACATCGAAGATCATGGGGCCACCACCTACAGAGCCCTTCGCCTTATCGTCGACGAGGCGGGTAAGTTCACGCACATGCTGTGCGGTAAGTTTGACCGGTTCTATCAAATACAGGAGCGGCGGTTGGTCTGGGTATCCCTGCCGTTAGAGAATGCAGATGTGATGGAGAGCAAGCAAGGTTACCTTCGTCATCCGCCCTTTGAGCTTTACCCCCACGCGGTCGTCGGAGCTTGCGTGCAGCTGCACTTCCCACCACCCATGTTCGCCCTCAGTCCCCCATGCTGTCTTCTTTGGCGGAATATCGTGCCAGTCGTCCTGCTGTCAGCGAGTGATGCCCATGGCCGAGGGGAGCCAGGCGGAGCTCTGTTCAACTGCGCCGCTGATAAACCCCATTAATGAACAGCCCAGGAGAAGAACACGGCAGGAGTCTTTCCCAATAGTCTGAGTAGATCTCGGCAGCGCTTGGCACTCATGGTAACACCTACCCCGAAGATGGCGCGGAGTGCTTCCAGCTCCTCGTCCTGAACGGCCTTGTTAGGCTCGTTCATGGGGACATCTCGAGACGGCTCTGTGGGAAGGTAGAATAGGAAGGTAGGCAAGAAGTAGAGGTATACACTGCTCAACGACGGCGATGGGGACGACGGGGACGACGGGGACGACGACTGCGACTGCGACGAATGTTGGCAAGTTGACCACAACGAAAGCATCAACGTCGTCTAACTGAACAGTGACGCGCAGCCATCACCATATCGATCGGGCACGTGACCGGAACTCATCACAACTCATCACAACCTCCACTTTGATGTTCCTCGAGTCAACAACTTGGAACCAGGCTACATTATTCTACATCTCGAGTCAACAGCACGACTCACACTGTATATCTTGCCTATCAGAGACGAGCATAGCTCGCCGTCGATTGAACGAACCCCTCAGATACGATCCTGAAGCACCCCCTCGCCTCACCGATGCCACCACAGCCGCGGGTTCGGCTCGTCCTGTTCGACGTGTTCGGTGGGTGTTGGATAGAGGGGCAGTAGCCTCGGCCTATCTGTGGGAGACAGGGGGTTGACTGATGTAAGATACGCTGTGCACGCCCAGGCTTCCTGTTCATGAGCAGTATGCACTGGAGGCACACAAGGCCGGAATCAAGTCGGTCACGCCGCAGTCGGTCCGCGCAGGCTTCAAGCCGGGTATGTTGACAGCCTGACAGTACTGCAGACTGATACCAGCCTTCAAGGAGATGAACGCCAGCTACCCCGTATACGGGAAACACTCCATGCCGCCATTGACCCCCGAAAAATGGTGGACGGAGCTCATCGTCCAGTGTATGCGGCACGCCGGCGCGACAGAAAAAGGTAAGCGGCTGAGCGACAGTGCTGACGGCTGAACTGTCGCATAATGGGGATAAGATGGCCCACGCACTCTTGGCGAGATTCGAGAGCGAGGAGGGATACCGCGACTTCCCCGAGACTCTTGACACGTGTAGGTTGCCTTCGTACCGATGAAGAGCTCACCTCAGTACGCGGCTTGCGCGATCTCGGAGTCAAGATCTCCGTCGTTTCCAACTCCGATCCGCGGATCCTGCGCACCCTCGACGCTTTGCACATCACCCCGTTCCTGACGTCTCCGCCGACGCTGAGCTGGGACGTTGAAGAAAGTAAGCCCTCACCGGAAATCTACAAGGCCGCATGTAGATTGTGCGGGGAGGCTCCGGGCGAGGGCGTCCTCATGGTCGGTGACGAGCTTGAAGCGTGAGTTCATGAGGCGAGGCGGTGAGAAAGTGGCGCTAATTGTAGGGACTACCGCGGTGCGGTCGCTGCAGGGCTGGAGGGCAGGCTGATTCGGCGTGCCGGAGAGTGGTCGGATGGTGCTGTGCGCGTCGCCGGGGAGGATCTGAAAGGCGTTCATGTCGTTACCTCTCTTACGGATGTGCTGAACGAGGTCCGACGTCGGAATGAGAAGGTAGCCTGATTATCAGAGCCGTGTTAGTGGAGGACGAACAACTGTATCTGAACAACAATACATTGTATAGGCTACGCTGCACCGTGTCGGACCGCTCCCCCACCCCAAGCACGACCATCGCACACGACGCAGGCAAGCATACATCTACACTAACAAGCCACAGGAGACACGAAATCCTTCGTACATTTTACTCAACACCGATCCTCCGGATAGTCCTGCGCGGGCCGTCGCCCACGACCTTGACGACGCTCTCATCACTGAGGGACCTAACGACTTCGGCGAACTCGGCATGGTCGACGGGCACCGAGCTTTGCTGGTCGAGCGCGCGAATCGCTGCAGACCAGCGGATACCTGTGCGCCCAGCCCTCTCGACGAGCGTGACGATCTCACGCTTGAGGTCGGCGCGCTGGCGGCGCATGGCGGCACCAGCACCTGTTGTGATGAGGTCCAGGTCGATCTGGCCCGTAAGAGGATCCGTGGCGGACTCGCGCAGAGCAGAGCGGATGAGGCGGTACGCCTCGGTCACGTCAACGAGGTCGACGGTGTTGCTGAAACGCATGCGTGCGTGCGCCTCGCTGAGACGGATCATCGACTCGAGTTGACGCGTGGTGGCCGTGATGCGGCGTTCTTGTGAACGAGCGTCCTCACCCGCCTTACGCATCTCTACGTACGCGGCAACGAGGGCGTTCGAAGCCTCCTCGGTGAGCTCTGGTTGGACCTTGGCACGCGCATAAGTGATGTAGGCTGTCAACACCTCTACAGGGAGGATGTCCTCTCCCATCGTCTCCGGCCGGTCCTCGAGGTAGAGTCCTACAAGGTGTGCTGCGAGACGGCGGTCGTTCATCTCATCGACCTTGTCCAAAACAAGGTAGAGCAGGTCGAAACGGGAGATGAGTGTGGGCGGGAGGTCGATATTGGCCGGGATAGGCAGCTTCGGGTTGTATTTCGACCCGACGGGGTTGGCGGCCGCGAGAATCGATGTACGCGCATTGAGGGTAGTGATGATACCAGCCTTGGCGATCGATACCGTCTGCTGCTCCATGACCTCATGCAGCACACTGCGTGTGGCGTCGGACATCTTGTCAAACTCATCGATGCAGCACACGCCTCCATCTGAGAGAACGAGAGCGCCAGACTCGAGCACCAGCTGCTTGGAGTCGGGATCACGCGTCACGTAGGCGGTAAGACCAACAGCGGACGATCCCTTGCCCGATGTGTACACGCCACGCGGGGCAATTTTGTGGACGTACTGAGGTCAGCTAGCACTGGAAGTAACTTAGCTACTCACCTGAAGAATCTGAGACTTGGAAGTACCTGGGTCACCGACCATGAGAATGTTGATGTCACCGCGGTAACGCGGACCGCCACCACCGCCGCCCTTGGCAATGCTCTTGTTGGTGCCACCGAAGAGCTGGAGCAGAATGCCCTTCTTGACGTCTTCCATCTCGTAGATACTTGGGGCCATGGAACGGGCGAGCATGTCATAAATGTCCGGATGCTGCGACAGCTCGAGCAGCTTCTGTTCCATAGCTGCGGTGGCGGAAAGGCTGAGGTCTTCGACGTTCTGGTCGAGCATGTCCTCGGCGACTGTGCCCTGCAAAATCTCGATCTCGTCGTCCTCCCCACCGACCCCGATACCAACCGGCTTGACCATTCCATCACGTGTGCTGGGGTCAAAGCCCATGCGGCCAACGTTGGTGCGCTTGATGTGGACCGTGTCGACGTATGTCTTAAACAGCGCCTTGATGGTGCGCTCGCGTGGGTTGACGCGCACAGGGAGACTGCGGAAGATACCAGTGATGACTACGCGGTCACCAGGCTTAATGAGGTCGACGAGCTCGTCGTACACGCAGACCGAAACTGTGTGGGGAGTCTGGCCGTCCGGCACAGCGTCGGGCGTCTCCTGCAGACGAACAATCTGCTTGTTCATGAAACCGCAGCGGTTGTGGATGAGAACCATTGAGCCTTTCGAGTTGCATACCTCGCGCGGGCAGCGGTCGGGCTCATCGATCCGGCCGCGGTCAATGTTCCTGTCCTCAGTGTGGTAACACACACTGCAGCGGAAGAACGCAAACTGCATGTCGGGGATGACGGGAGTCGCGCGGATGACAAGGCCCTTGATGGAAATGAGTTTGTCTGTGTCGCTTGGGTTGAGGTCCCGCATGTTGATCGCCTTGTCACCACCAAAGGGACGGACACGAATCTTCTTCTCATGGTACCCTTCGATCTCCGCCTCGACCTGCTTGACCTCCTCCTCGTCAATCAGACCTTGCTCGAATTCACGCCGCTTTTCCGCCAACTTGTCGTGCGCGATCTCCAGCAACATGTTGAAGAGCTGCGTGTCAAGACTAGGAATTACCTCCTGAGGAAAGTTGAGGATCTGCCGATAGAGCTGCTGGCTGGGAGGCCAGGCGAGCATGTTCAGTAGGTCGAGGTTGAGGCAGTTTTGGTCCGTCTCATACATCTGCTTGAGGTACCCTTCGTAGAGTGGGGTGTCGGCCTGCTCGGGAGTGAGGTTGTCGTAAAGTGGGATTGGGAGGGGAGCGATGCCACCAGCCGCAACTATCCTCTCCGCTTCCTTCTTGTTGAAGGTAGCACGGTATTTTGGCTTAAAGCCCTCAAGGAACTCCTTGAAGGTGTCCATCACATCGGAGAGCTCAATGTTTGTGCCCCAGACGTACTTGGACAAAGGGTCCGAAGTGGCGTGGTCGTCGTTGCGTTCACTGGCACCTCCCGAGTAGGTGTTTGCCGACGACGACAGAGCGTCACGGCGGCCACCGGCACGAGGGGTCGAAGCGTTATTTGCGTCCATCTCGTCGGCCTCATCGACGGTCATTCGCATGGGGTCCGTCCTGCCGGTAAAACGACGGCGAGCCATGGGAGAGGACATGGGTGCGGACGAGTGAATGTCACCGCGGCGGCGACGGCGCCCAGTCGGTGTCTGGGAATCATCCGAAGCTGGGAAGAACAACGGCTCCGCCCGACTCGAGGGAGGAGGCGACGACGGGAAGATGAGAGGAGAGGATCCGCCTGAGAGGGTCAGCAGAGGGTTAGTTAACAATTGAGACGCGTACGGTTTGATGAGGCGGCAGCATTGCGAATCGCCTGGGCTCGAGGTGTTGCGGCGACGGATGATGATGAGGGGAATTGCAAGGGAGAAGAGGCGGGGATATTGCTCGATCCCCTCGCCGAGCGACGAGAGCGCGGCGTGGACATTGTATGCAAGTCAGATGGGGGATGTGGGTAGATGGGCGATGGATAGAGAGGGAGAGAGATAGTATGTATTGATTGATGAGGGGAGAACGGTGAGTTACGCGCGCAATGACCATCGCAGGGTCCAACCCAAGACGGAAGCAAAAACGCGTCTCTCAAAATAATGGAACGCGTCGCGCGTTGTTGATTTATTGACTCGAGGCACACATCATTAAAATCAAAAACTTACGTAAAAAAGGGGAAAATTGGGGATAAACTTCGGTTGAATGCGCTGGCTTACCTCTCACTGGCTGGCCGCACTCGCCAAAGTCCAGAATCATGCATTGTCCCCCAACTATGTATCGTACGTCTACATTAAAGCTACTGATCTGATTCACAATTCTGCTGTTGCACAATATGCACACACAAGACTGCCACTCCACTCCTTCCGTCTCAAACCCCTCTCACCGGCACTCAGAGCGACGCGCTGGGAACCTCGAGCTCGCCCTTGATTGCCTTGGAGACGTTCTCAGCAAAGTAATCGATGTTGTGGTCATTCAATCCGGCCATGGAGATACGCCCGTCCTTGGTCATCCAGATGGAGGCGTTCTTGCCGAGGCTGTCAACCTGTTCGGGGGTGAGACCCGTAAATGAGAACATGCCAATCTGGGACTTGATGTGGTCCCAATTTCCCGGGGTCTTAAGCTCGATGAGCTTGTTGTACAGCTTCTCGCGCATGTCGATGATGCGGTCCGCCATCTTCTTGACCTCGCCAAGCCACTGCTTGTAGAGCTCGGGGTCGCCGAGAATGGTCGCAACGAGTTGAGCGGGGTGGAGGGGAGGGCTCGAGTAGAGAGGACGGATGACACGCTTGAGCTGCGAAACGACGCGATCCTTCTCCTGGGGCGAGGAGCAGACCATGGAGAAGGTGCCTGCACGCTCGCCGTAGAGGCCAAGGTTCTTGGCGAACGACTGGCAGAGCATGACCTGGTGGCCCTTCTCGACGAAGTAGCGGAGGGCAAAGGCATCCTGGTCGACGTCACCCGAGGCGAAGCCCTGGTAGGCCATGTCGAAGAAGGGGAGGTGTTGCTTGCGGCGGATAATCTCCTCAATCTCCTTCCACTGCTCGCGGGTGGGGTCGACGCCGGTAGGGTTCTGCGCGCAGGCGTGAAGGAGAATAATGGAACCATCGAAAGCCTCCTCAATGTCCTTCTTCATTCCTTCAAAGTTAAGACCCATGGTCTTGTCGTCAAAGTAACGGTAGCGACGAAGGGAGAGGCCAGCCTTCTCGGCGATGGCAGGGTGCGCACCCCAGGTGGGCTTTGGGAGGTAAATGGCACGAACACCCGGGTAGAACGAGGAGAGGAACTCCATGCCGATACGCAGGGCACCAGTGCCCGAAATGGACTGGACGATAGCAATCTGCGATCTCGTAAGCCAAATGTCACCAAAACCAAACGCGAGAAGCCAAATCAATCGGGCACTGGTCCCCTCGTGGGTCCGTGCACACGGTGGGCGGACTGCGAGGAGTCCGCGAGGCAACGGTTGGCTAACTTACCCGGTTCTCATTGAGAGGAGTGCTGTCAGGACCGTAAGCGAGCTTGGCCGCAAGATTAAGGAAGTCGTTCAGGCCCTGGGGCGTCAGTCTGTCATGCGGCATCGACGTCACCGCGGTGGCGGATGGCGCAGTGGATAACGTACGGTGATGGGGAGGTACTCCTTGTCCGACTTCTGCTCATGCAATTTGTCCTCGGCCTTGCGGACCGAGTCGAGAACGTAGGGCTTGCCATCCTCATCACGCTGGGTGTCAGTTTTGTTACCGATTGGGAGCATTGAAAAGGCCGGAATGCGTCATGGTCTAAATTGGAAACGGGGGTTGATACTCACGTATGCACCTGTTATCACAATCACGAAAGAAGGCAGCAAGTGAATAGGGAAAAGAGCGTCAGTGCATGCAATGCGATGGTTGTGATCGGCAGCAACGGGGCCGAGGAGCTGGCACAGGGCGTGTTGTAATGTCGGACA
Organism: Cutaneotrichosporon sp. PL3408A; assembly: GCA_023629975.1. Classification (NCBI taxonomy): domain Eukaryota; kingdom Fungi; phylum Basidiomycota; class Tremellomycetes; order Trichosporonales; family Trichosporonaceae; genus Cutaneotrichosporon; species Cutaneotrichosporon sp. PL3408A. The sequence goes on from JAMAMB010000005.1 coordinate 309,241, forward strand.
CCATGGGACGGGCCCACCGTCTGTAGCCGCTGCCACCAAGCACCCGTTGGCACCCAGGATCGCAGACTTACCGACACCAACGTTGATCTTGTACTTGTTAGTGTCGCGCCTAAAAGCCTCGGTGACGCCTGGGTTGTCAGCATAATGTGTGGTTGTCGGGTTGGCCACGGCGCTTGGGGATGCGATGCGCGTCATCGACATCGCTTGAGAAGCGCGATGCACGACTTCGAAACCCAAGGAGGTCTCACGGAGGTGAGCTCGCTGTTGCCCCTGAACCAGCTCAACGCTATCCGGCGCGTTGTGGCTTCGACTTCGGGGGCGAGTGGGTTCGGCCGTCTCCGCAGACACCGAATCGAGTCGAAAGGCGTGATGGCCGGCTCAACAAGTGGCCGGAGTATCGACTCACCAAGAATTGGGTCAGGAGGACTGTTGCGTCAGCACCGAAAAGCTCTGGTAATGGGGACAGCGTTGCCACCAGGAGGGAGCCGCTGTTAGATTTGCTCACCCCATTGGGACGCCGCGCCAGAACTCTACGCATTGGGTGTTGGCTGGGCTGTCAGTGGGATGTTGGAGGGACGGTTGCGGGAGTGCTCACGCATTGTGGTTATGTGTATGAGGGTTAAAGCAATGTTGAAGAGAGATTAGATGCCAAGAAGGTGACAAGAAGATGGAGAATGAGATGAGATGGAGATGAGATAGATGCGATACGAGTCGTGTGATGGAGGAGGAGGTGGTGAGATGGTGGTGAGATGGTGGTGAGATGGTGGTGAGATGGTGGTCGTGATGATATAGGAACGGTGATCCGGGCCGGGATTCTTGACTCCGAGGCTCGGGCTTGGGCTAAGAGCCGCCCACCTTTTTTCCCTTTTGACATGGCATCGTTACTCCGCGCTGACGCTGCTGCCGCTTACTCGGTCGGTCTAACCTTGCACGCACGCTGTTGTTGTGCTCGTCCCCCCACCGCTCCCCCGCCCCTTGGCAGTCTGACCTCGTGCTGCATTGGCTGCATGCATTGACAGCATGGGCCATTTCATCGCTCCCCTCCTCCTCCCCTCCTCATTGCCGGCGGTAGATTCGAAAACGGCACGCAGGGTTGATCGACTTCCGTTCGAAATCCTTTCCCTATAATGCCCTAATATCCCTCATCCTCCACTTCAAAAGTTCGAATTACCACCCAACCGGCCCTCCGAACCTCACTTTATTATCGAACTGGGCATCATCTTATCGAACTCGCATCGGTCTATCAAGATAGCACTTGCACAGCAAAGCCAGAAATGACGCGGAAAAATTGTACACTGAATAGTCTTGGCTCGGCTTAGCAGCGGCGAGGGGAGGGGCAGGTGGACAGGTGGAACGAGTCGGTCATGGATGCGCAGACAATGCAATCATGGGATGGGTGCCGTGTCAACTTGTCGAGTGGCTTGTCGCGATCTCGCATGAGATTGTACAGTAGTTTTGTGGTATCGGATCGGACATGCTCCACTCGGGTCAGACGCAGGGGATTCAAGGGTGCCATCAAACGGTCCATGCATAGCGATGCTGGCATCATCCCGTGTCGACAATAGTTGTAATCGGAGGTCTATTCACCCGTATCGAATCTGCACCACGCCACCACACCACCATGAAGATGATTATCGAACCATCCCGGTCCAACGTTTCCGCAGATTGCCGGCCACAATCGATAACCGGCAATCATCCTGGACGCACTCGGAAGTCTGGTCTGCCACAACTTCCTCAGCTGCAACTACTACTCCTCTTCGTACTGAACATGCAGTACACATCGCACAGACCGGTACGAAACGCTCTTTTTGGTGGGCATGACCGTGACAGCTTCAAATACTCAGCTTGCAATTCTCAATGGAGCTGGACAGCCCGACCGCTGCCCCCGAAACGTTGCGCCTCGCCGAGCTCACTGCTTTCGTGACCGCCCATCGTGCTCGTACGCAACGCTTCTCATAGTGCGAATGTCGCTCCTCGGGACACAGCAGCACACGGTTGGTGCCTGCACATAACGTCGGGTCAGTAGGCCATGGCTGCTCACCTCGAGCGGACCCCTTCAACGGCCAACACGTTCCGGAGCTACACCTTCTCACCAACCAACACGCCATTTGGATGACGGCATTTGATTGGATGGTCTAAATGCACCCGAGGACGTGCTCTTTTCGAGGACGTGTCGGAGGGGATGTTGAATCGTGTCGAGAGAGACACGGGTAACGAGAGCACGTGTCTCTCATTGACCGCCCTGCAGTCGGAGCTAGAAAGACTCTCATCTTGAGGGCGGTTTGGCATTCAAGAGGGCGACGCATAGACAGCTCCAGGACCGCCCGTGCCGAGTTTATGCGCAATTGTTTGTGCCTGCGTCTCTGCAGATTGCGATCGCGCAGTGACGCCAATGGTGAGTGCAGAAGGACGAACTCATCAAGACCACCGAGTCTGTCGTCACACGATTCATACAGCCAGCTCTATACATTCCCTATCTCGCTCCTCACTTCCCCACCAGCCCCATGTGGAAGTCGCTATAGCGGTTTCCCTTGGGCTTAGCCTCCTCAATAAGCACGCGGATCTGTTCCAGCTCCGCCTTACTGAGGTCGACATCCCGCGCGGCAAAGTTCTCGTCGAGCCGCTTCGAGCTCTTCGTTCCGGGAATGGGAATCGCGCCCTGCGCAATCACCCAGGCGAGGCTCAGCTGGGCCGGGGTACATCCCTTCTTCTTGGCAATGGCCGAGAACGCGTCAACGAGCGCCAGGTTGGCTGGGAGGTTCTCGGCGTTGAACCGCGGAATCGTGGTGCGGATGTCGCCCTCAGTGAAGTCGGATGTTGAGCGGTACTGGCCGGTTAGGACGCCCTTGCCTAATGGGGAGAAGGCGATGACGGCCACGCCGAGCTCCTTGGCCGTAGGGATGAGGTCATTCTCCTCATGGTCGGTGTACCATGGCGAGTACTCGATCTGAAGGGCGTCGATGTGTGCGACTGAGGTCAGCGACGCGTGCATTGCCGTCCAAGAAACTCACTAGAACATGCCTTCCGCATCGTCGCGGCACTGCATTCGCTCAGGCCAATATACTTGGTCTTCCCCTGCTCCTTGAGCTTCTGGAGCGCGGCGATGCTCTCCTCCAACGGCGTATCTGGGTCAATCCGGTGCAGGTAGTACAGGTCGGGGTAGGAACCCAGTCGCTCGCGCGTACCCTCAATATACTGCTCAATGTGTTCCGGCTTGTTGGTGACAGTCATCTGGAAGGGCAGGTTACCCTCCTTGGCATTGGGCTCCATGCACGCAAAGCCGCACTTGGACGCAATGAAGAGCTTGTCGCGGCAGTTGTGCTTCCGGATGAAGTCGCCAATGAGCTGCTCGTTGTGCCCTTTGCCGTAGACGACGGCAGTGTCCCAGAAAGTACAGCCGATGTCGAGAGCATGCTTGAGAGTCTCCATGGACGTCGCATCGTCTGCGGGACCGTAGCCTTGCGAGAGGCCCATGGCGCTGGTGTGAGCGAACGGCAAGTGGGTGTGGGAAGAGAACACTCACCCATAGCCTGGCACCGGCACTTCAATGTCCTGGAACTTGACAGTCTTCACCATGGCGAGGTTTTCCGGTTGATAGCAGTGAGGAGAGATCAGTACGAGAAGTGGTGGGCAGAAACCCGTCCTGTAAGACACAATGCTCCCCAACGTTTAAGTATCATTGCATGACAGAGGGTCTCAAGAGACCATGACACGGAGTGGGGTGGGCACATGGTGGAGGTCGGTGTCCTTGACCGGCGGAAGGCCGGTTAAACCACAAAACAACCGCCCAACCTCGCCGGTCGCCGGTCCTCACCGATCGACCAGCTTTTCCTCTTTCTGCTCTCTACTACAGAACCACTATTCTACAATCTAAGGAGCTATACAACGAATATTCGTCGCGTGGTCGCGTCCGCGGGGGGGCGACGTTTCGCAGAGTGGAGGCCGTGGCCGTTTGGGGCATCTTGAGGTATTTAAAGTATCGAGCCTCCACCGAAGATGCCGGTGGAGGTGGAGGACGAAGGTGGTGGAGGGGTCGGAGTGGGTGGAGGGCCAGATTCTGGTCGGTGCGACAGTGTGAGGTCGCGGAACTGCTGGGCGACCGTCCTCGAGGTGCGCTGTGTCGCTGGGTGGGGAGTGTCCAGTTCGGACCCGATGGTGTACAGTGAACTGCGCCTGCTGCTGGTCATGCTCTCGCGTTCCTCGGGGACGGGGGAGAGGCTGCGGTGGGTAAGGGTGAAGGTGTTGTCGAACTCGAAGGACTGATGTGGGCCCAGTGGTCCAAAGGAGGAGGTCGAGCTGGTGTAAGCGAGGGTCATAACGGTGGAAACGTCTTGTGTGCGGTTCCATGACCGTGTGTCCGCACGTCCGCAAGGGACACCATACTTCTCGGGCGATTGGTTCCACTCACCTAGCATCGTCGTCCTCCTCACCGCAGTGCTCCGGTGGGCCCACAAAAACCTCCTCCTCCTCAGTGGCGAGCACCTCGATTGACGGGCGTGGGGGCAGCGGCGGGGGCCGACTCGGCGGCCCACCAAGAACACTGACGACACCGAGCGCCGGAGACCCCTGCCCAGGAGTGTACGGAGGCAGCGAACTCATATGGGTTCCTGCACTCTGCTCATCCGTCGCTAGGCTGTTCAGGCTCTTCATGCTACTCTTGGGTCTGACCTCGTGGACTGGCTCAGGTGTGCGTTCGGGAGTGGCACGGCGGCCGCGTCGCAGACGCCATGTCTGGGGTCAGCCGGTGCGAGGCGACGGAGGGAGGGAGGAAATCCAATCAAGCGATGGCACATCACTGTCGTTTATGCCCCCTTGTTCCAGGTGGAGTGCTCGGCTCTACTCACGACGAAGGCGGCCATACAAAGGAGCACGACCGCAACCGGCACGCCGATAGCGAGACCGAGTTTGAGCTTTCGGGCTCCCATTCCGACACCGCGTCCCGCGTGGCGCCACACTTGGGAAACACATCCAGGATCTTCCGGTTTGCACCTAGCGCAGTGGGGACAGTCGAGGGCGATACCAATGTTCCACTCGGAAGGCGAGGCGACTGCGCCTCTTGGCGAGTTGGACGCCCTCACAATCCGCATCGACAGCGGAACGGAGAGTGAGCGGAATAGAGAAAGGAATAGGAGGGAGAGGCTGACAAGACAAGGGAGCGGCGAGGATGGATTCGGGAGCCTCAGACGGCGAGGTGTGTGGGCATTGTCGGAGAGCGCGCGGACAGTATAAGGATGAAAGAAAAGGGGTTGATGAGGGGAAGTGCGTGCCCAATGCTCATCTCTCAATACCCCTTTTAACATGCTTCTGTCCGAGGGCGACCCGCAACAAGGCGACCGGGACGCGCTATGATCGCTTCCACCGATGGGCAGCGATGCGCGCCTCGCCCATCTCGCGCACATGGTGGGCGGCGACGATAAGTATTCTTGAGAGATAAGTGATGTCGAGCGAGTCGAGATGCGCGATAGTCCATGCTCTCTTCGTTCCACGTCCATCAGTCACACGAACAACCAAGTCAAGGTTGACACAGTGACGGGTCGCACCTCGACAGCGCGCCACATACCCCTACACCTGAAGCAAGCCCTCAAAGACACATGTTCAACGTCAGTCAACTTCAAACACCTCCTGACACTCTGTCCCAGAAGCGACGTCCCTCGCATTCATCGCCCTGTTCTACGCCACTTTGCTTCGACACGGACTCGTAAACACTTCATAACCACAGCTAATAATAACACTACGAGAAGGACCCATACGCACGCACATTTACGCACACGCATGATGCAGGGGCGCAGGGGTCGCTCCCCTCCGCTCCTGCATCCGCAATGCCCTCAGCTGCAACACAAATTGCTTGCGATTGCTGATGTCTCACTCCTTTACGTTGGGGACTGTGCTGCAGATCTCCCGACGGAACGAAAGTTTTGAGGGGCTGGAGATCGTTGAACATCGATCTACGAATGCTAAGTACAATGCTATGTGCCATGCTATGCGAAATGGAAGAGAAATGTAACTGGGTGGAATCCGCCGAACAGTAGAGAGGATGAGAGGTACGAATGCAGAATGCGGAGGTTGGTCGTTGGTTGGTTGGTTGAGAATCGGATGAGAATAGGTGACGCTGAAGAATGGTGGGGGTCCTGTGGGGTGTCTCGGTGTCTCTGTCAGAAGGCTCTCTATTCCGAAGCGGAGCTCGCTGGAAGCATCTGGTCCGCAGCCGAGCTCGCTTTTCTTTATGACTGGTGTAAGAACGTGCACGACGAACCCTGGTGGCAGTTGCCCTCGAGCCAGAATCTGCACACTCTCGTTCTGAAGCCGCCGCCGCCGCCGCCGCGGCCACCATAACCGCCGCGACCGCCCCAACTACCGCGGACATTGTTGTAGCCCTGGTGGCCCCGCGGGAGGTTGATCTGAGAGGTGGTGCCCTGCTGGGCAAGACCGGGCGCACGCGACTGGTTCCACTGGTTTCCGCGCGGCTGGAAGTTGGTCTGGGGTTGGGAGCGGGCGGCCTGATGGTTGACATAGCCCTGGGCGTAGGAATAGCCCGAGCCTTGCGCGGGTTGCTGTTGTGACTGTTGTGCGTAGCCGTATGATGAGAACCCAGACTGCCCGGATTGGGGCTGGGCCGGCTGAGCCGGAGCAGTCGGCGTAAGACCAGGTATGTTGAGGTTCTTGAGAAGGTCCGACACGGACGTCGGGACAGCTGGTGCCGGTGCAGAACTGGCCGCGGGAGGCGCGCCGTCCTCGTCGTGGAAGTAAACCGGGTTCGTGTTAGCCTGTCGCGTGCGCTCGTCCTGCGTGACGACGCGGACGCCGATGTCGTCGGGCGTGATCGGCTCCTGACCTTCGACGTAGGACACAGCAAGGATGCCCCGTTCGCGGTTCTCCTGAGCGACCGTCTCCTCGGTCGGAGCAGGCGGGCCGAACTCAGGCGCGTCGTAGGCGGGAGGCTCGTGCCATTCCATCGCAGCCTCGACCTCGTCATACACATGGTTGTGGTGGTGCATGACGTTGCCTTCCGCACGGTCCATTTGGTGGACATTCATGCCGTGCAGGCCCTGCGTTATCAGCACAGGTCGGGTGTGACGGAACATATCCATACTCACATCTTGGGGTTGCCAAGGAGCAGGCTCGAGCTCGTGCGGTGCCTCGGTAAATTCGCGGACGGCGACAAGCGGGCGTTCGGAGGGGTTGTAGGCCGGCGAATTGTCCACCCAGCGCACGGTGTGGCCCTTGCGGTTGAGCTTGAGTGTAGGTTCCGACTTGGTGTGAGGTTTAATATCGGGCTTGGTGTCCTTGGCTGCAGGAGGAGGCGACGGCTCACTCTTGAGCTTCTTCAGAGTGGACGCAAGAAGGCTGCCCCCTGGGCGCTTGCTAGGCCCAGGGGCAGCCGACGACGTCGCGATCGGTGCGGGCCGCTTCTTGAACGTCATGCCCTCTGGTAAGGGTTTCTTAGGCGGACCGGCAAAGAACGAATTGGTTGTCTTGCCCGGTGCCAGTCGCGACCCTGTGGGCTTGACGTCGCGCTCGCGTTTGACATCCGGCTTGGTCTCTGTCTTGACCTCGCGCTTGATATCTGGCTTGGTGTCGGTCTTGCGTCTCTTGACTTCCGGCTCCTCGTCGGACGAGCTGTCGTCGTCGACAGTGCGTCCAGTGGGAATAAGTTTTTCGTTGACCCAGCGAAGATATCGCTGGTATGCGCGATCGATCGCCTCATACGACGCCAGGCCTGGCTATGTCAGCTCTTCCGTCTTGCCTAGTACCAAGTTACTTACCATGCTGCTCAGCCTTGTTCCGTAGCATTCGTGCCATGTCCTTTACCCTATAGTCCCTAATGTAGTTGACGGGCATGTTGGTTCGAGCAAGCAGCTTTAAGAGCGGCACAATGCCGGCCTCATACGCTACAGGGTTTTTGAACATGGTACGAATCCAGTCAACAAACACCTCCGTGTATCGCTCGTCATCAGCCATGAGCTGAAGATACGTGTTGGAACATCCGGATTCGAGTGCCTTGATGATCATAATAAGCTGGCTTGTCGTGGGCTGGAACTCGGGAGGCCTTTCTCCGTCCTCTCCCTGCTTCCTGAGGAACTTGAAAAGCTTCCCAGGACGTTCTTGTTGAAGCGCTCCAGCAGTAAGGAGAGGCGCGACACGGCCCAAGGTTTTGATATTGGGGATAGATGGAGGCAGGAAACCGTGGTGGCGAGAAGCAGTAGAGGCAGCGGTCCGCCTCGGCGGGCGCGGTGGCGGTGGGCAAAAGATGGACGACGAGTCGGGAGTGTCCGCCGAGCTAACGCGGGGTGGAATGAAGTCACGGGGTACGCGCGGCATGTCCAAGTTTGCACCCCGCACCTTGACGACCTTCAAATTGGTCGTCGATGGTGGGCTGTCGCCCGGCGGGGCGCCCAGGTCGCTGAATGGCGACGGCTCATCATCTAAAACAGGTACAGTGGGTGCACTCGGGCCGGCCGCGGGCTGCTCGGGCTCGGGCTCGGGAGACGAGCCAGTGAGATCCACAACCTCAGACGCGGGCGCAAGCTGCGCAACACGCCCCACCTGTTTGGGCAGGGGAGCAACGGGCATAGCAGAGGAAGATGCAACAGGAGTAACGTGGCCCAAGGAGGAGTAACCATTCGGGAACTGTGTTCTATTGCCCCCAAACGCGTTACCGACCACCTGAGGTTGCGATAATGGTCGTTGAGGTTGCACATAACCATGAGCCATAGGTTGGACACTGTTCATGTTGACGAAGCCGTTGGGAGCTGCATTGGGTAGAGGAAGGAAGGAGTTTTGAGGAGTCATATTATCTGTGACGTCAGCAGTTGCCACACACGGAAGCAGATAAAGAAATCGGGATCAAATGATGAAGAATCGTGAAATTAGGCATGCTGCAAAACCCACGCGAGGTAATGCGTAACGGGCCTATTCCAAAAAAAATACCTCGATAGGCGTGGAAAAATGACATAACCTCTCCTCGATCCTCGATCCTTGAAGCACAGCTCGTGGATGGGTACGCGCGAAGGGCGAGGGCAGGGGGAACTGGGAGTCGGAGGTGTTCGGAGCTTCGGAGCCAGCGTACGGTGGCAACACACGAACGCACCACGCTCCGACACCAAAACCCACGCATGCCCCCCCACACACACCCACACCCAAGCCCGCGGTGGGCAATACCGTTTCGGGCATTGCTGCAACAACTGCGGCCACCAGCCGTGACTGCCCACTAGCTGCACAGAGCTCTACTCCTTATCACCTCGTCTTCGCTCAGAAGCAAGCGCTTCCGTACTCGCACGCCGCAAGCACCTGTGGTTGCTTCAAGTAGTGATTTCAAAGGTAATGCCATGTTCATACTTTCCCACGCCACTCGAGTAAAGCAGCGTCGGGTGCAGTGCAGTTGTGCACAGACTTTCACTGTCCTGATCCATTTTGAGTAAAACTTACTGTACAGCCCAGGGGCTATATGAGTTGGGGTCGGCTGTGTTTGAACTTGCATGTTTGGACCAGCTGTTTGCGCTGTTGGTGCTAATTGCTGGCCGGGAGCGATGTTGGGGTTGGCAATGGCGGCGGGTCGGATAGACTGAAGGGCGTCGACTTCAGACATGCCCTTGGCTACGTTCACCCTCCAACGGAGCCACTCTTGGAATTGTTGTCCAGCAAGTGGCGGATTGGATGCGTATTGCTGCTGTAGCCAGAGTCGCACCTGCGGCGTCGTGCTGTTGGCGGGAAGAAGAATTTAAGGCCGTTGCGAGAGACACAATGTAGATGACGAGATCAAGTCGTGGTTGTGGAGCGGGGAGAGCGCGTAAGTACCAGCCAACCACGATCTACAGGCAAGATGCGTACGCGTACTGCTGAATCGACCCCCAGATATCGGCCATGCGTCGATGGAGACGGAGAGGATGTTAAAATGATCAAGAGAGGTGGGAGGGATACGAGTTGAGTGGGTTTACGAAGCGAGCGTTTCGTGTTCCCACCAAACTCCACAGATCACCGCGACCGACTGCTGGGTAATCCAAAAGCTACGGACAACTCTCGGTACTACGCTCTGAACAGTACGTCTGCACACTACTAGTGAGGAGAACCTGCTGCCTGCTGACTGCTGACTGAGGAGAATGATGAGGATACGGCAGGGGAGGTTGGGATGGAGATGAGATGAGGGTGAGATGAGATTGGAGAATTGGGAGATAGTGGGAGAGGGTGAGACGAGGGGGATATGGTCCAGTCAGCTTGAGGCGGCTTGAGGGTGGCCACCCCCACCCAGGGGCGAACCGCGTCCAACTCGCCCAGGGCTCGCCAGCCCGGACTGAGCGGCGTCTATTCAGTGTGGCACTTTTTGATTCCGGCATTCAGGGGACAGGCCAAGCCTGGACCCTGAAGGCCACGTGTCATGACCTCCACCGAGCAATGATCATCTCAGCTCTCGCGTCTCCACCAGGCGTCCATGTTGAGCAAAGGTCAGCCAAGGTCAAGTATCCATCTAAACGAACGAACGATACATTCCACCCCCTCCCCCCTCTTCCAGCTTTCGCCGACGCTTTCTCAGCATCGCTTTCCGTAGCTTCAATCAACCAAGCCGCAACTCGGCGCAGGGACCCGCCATGTCATATCCTTCTCAAGGCGCAGGCGCGCATGATGAGGAAACGGTCCCTATGGTCGAGCCTGGCTCACCAATACCCAAACCGACCGTCGAAGAGCTCGAGTTACAACATATCAAGTGAGATGGGACGAGATCGGAACTGACCCGCAGACGATATGACGATTTCAGTACAGTAGGTGGGTATCCCAGGCAGTTCGTCTCCGTCTCTAACACCAGATTGGGTGCAAGACTCTCTACGCGAACGTCATCCAGATACAGACTGGCGAGGGCCAAGACCGGGCACTCTGCTTCATCGGCTGGATAACCTGGACGGTGTTCTGGGCTATGTGTGGCGCTTCATCGCGCGCGTCCTCCGCGAGGGAGAGGCCTATGTCATCATTACTCTGACTGGTATCGGAATCGGACTAAGTGCCGCACTCATGTCCATCATGACGGCCTGGCTTGCAGATCTCAAGCTGGGACGATGTTCCACCGGCTGGTGGCTGAGCAGAAAGTTCTGCTGCCTCGAAATCTCGGACGAGGGCGAGGGCTGCGAAGAATGGAACCGGTGGGGACTGTTCCAGCCCTTCCCGTGGATCGCCTATGTTCTCTACGCGGTGAGGGGATGCCCTTTGCGGCGTTGCTGACAACAGGCCATGTTCGCGTTCACCGCGGCATACCTTGTGCGCAGTTTCGCGCCGTACGCGGCGGGTTCGGGTATCTCGGAGATCAAGTGCATTCTGGGCGGCTTTATCATGAAGGGATATCTCGGCTTCGAGACTCTCTTTATCAAGGCTATGACACTCGTGAGTGGCAAAGTGCGCTTATGTCGGGCTGACAGCAGCCACTCGCAATTGGGTCAGGCCTCGCAGTTGGCAAGGAGGGTCCCTCCGTCCATGTCGCGTGTGCCGTCGGCAATGTTGTCGCTAGACTCTTTCCACGGTATCGGGATAGCCAGCGTAAGTGACTCTGGACGCATTCGCGCTCATACAACAGTCAAGATGCGTGAGATCTTGACCGCTTCCAGTGCCGCGGGCGTTGCCGTCGCTTTCGGCTCGCCCATCGGCGGAGTGCTGTTCTCCATCGAGGTGAGCTTAAATGGAGTTCATCTAGCTGACAGCAGGAAATGAACCAGGCCTTCTCAACTAGAACGATGTGGCGGAGTTTCGTCTGTGCCCTCGTCGCGACGTTCACACTCTCCTCTGTGGATCCATTCCGAACAGGCAAGCTCGTCTTGTTCCAGGTCTCATATGATCGCGACTGGCACTACTTTGAGATCCCGGCCTACATTGTCATTGGCATCTTTGGAGTGAGCGGACAGTTTATGCGCAGTGAGCTGACGTATAGGGATGCTACGGCGCGTTCGTGGCCAAGTACAACATTCAGGTTGCCGCATTCCGTCGCAAGCGCCTTGCAAAGCACGGTGTGGCCGAGGCCGTCATCCTCGCAACGATCACGGGCATTATCAGCTACCTCAACCGCTTCCTGCGCATCGACATGACAGAGATGATGTCGATCCTCTTCCGGGAGTGCGAGGGTGGGGGCGATGCCGGTGGCTTGTGCCAGGCGTCGTCGCAGTGGAGTATGGTCAATTCGCTCCTGATTGCTACCATCCTCCGCATTGGCTTCATCATCGTCACGTACGGTGCCAAGGTTCCCGCAGGTATCTTTGTGCCCTCCATGGCTGTAGGAGCGACCTTTGGCCGGATGGTCGGCATCATTGTCAAAGCTATCCAACAGTGAGCTGCCCACGCGTCTCTACGTAGCTCATCTCAGATCCAACCCCAACGCGCCTTGGTTCGCGGCTGCTTGTGCACCAGACGCACCGTGTATTACGCCAGGAACGTACGCGTTCCTCGGGGCGGGTGCGACGCTTGGCGGCATCACTGGTCTCACTGTCACCGTCGTCGTCATCATGTTCGAGCTCACCGGCGCATTGACCTACATCCTGCCTACCATGGTGAGTCGCCCCTCATGGTCAGCGCTCACACCAGATTGTCGTTCTAGTCACTAAGGCTGTCAGCGACCAAGTTGGCAAGGGCGGTATCGCCGACCAAATGATCAGGTTCAACGGCTACCCGTTCTTGGAGAAGGAGGATGCCGAGTCCGGCAAGTCGCTCCTGGAACCAAGTACGTTAAGATTTCCGAATGCAGCTGACCCAGTCTCTCACATTATGCGCCGAGACCTTGTCGTGATGCCAGCCGACGGACTCTCACTGTCCGAACTGAGTGAAATAGTCCAGAGCACAGACTACCAGGGCTACCCCGTCGTGCAGTCCGAGACAAACCGCACAATCAAGGGCTTCATCCGCAAGAATGACCTTCGCTACGCACTGGACCGCGCGCGTCGCAACTACAAGCTGTCACCAGACACGCTGTGCACCTTCTCGCAGTTCGTCGATGCGGAAGGCGACGACTCGGGGCTCCTGCCTCACCCGGACATCGTGGTCCCGGGAGCCAGCTACGGCGCCGCTGTCAGCCACGTTGATTTCGGCCAGTATGTGGATGAGATTCCCCTCAACGTCCCGCCCAAGATGCCGCTCGAGATCGTGCTCCAACTTTTCCGCCGGATGGGCCCTAGGGTCGTGCTCGTCAACTACGAGGGACAGCTGGCAGGCATGGTTACGATCAAGGATCTGCTGCGACACGAGGCGAGCGAGAAGGCCGCCGAGGAAGTGGCAGCTGCGAACGCGGCGGCAGCGGCTGCGGGTGGAGGGCATTCGCGGACCGGTTCCTGGGGGGAGTGGACACCAACGTCGGACCCGCATGGCCGCCAGCTCGAAGGCCTTCTCGAGGACGGCCTTGTGTGGGCGCAGACGCGCGGCGTGGGTGTCGTTAACGACGTGATTGCCCGTGTGAGGAGTGCACGGCCGTCCACCGGTCTACAGATGGGCGGACGTGATCAGTACTCATTCGAGCTCAACGAGAACGGACGGCCGAGCGGTTGATCATGACAGTTACTTAGGGTCTAGTCTAGAGCATGCATACATCTTCATCTTGTATCTAGTCGTGCAGAATGTCCCAAGATCGACTGTCCATACTTACCACTGTATCCAAGATTGCCTCCTAGTCTATGCACTCAGTCCCCAGCGCCAGAACCACTTTGCCGCCTTGGCCACCATCTCGGGCGTGCACACGTGCCCGCGGTCCTTCTGGATCCAGAACTGGATGTCACCGGGGTACTCCTCCATGATGCCCCGCAGCGCCTCGGCACCAAGCGCGTATGGCACCATCGCATCCACCTCGCCGTACAGACAGAGGATCTTCTTGCCCATGTAAGCACCTGGCGGTGTCGCACGCTCATAGACGCGCCGCAGCGACGCGGGGTACGGCTTGGCCGCAGTGCCCAGCGTGCCTTCCCGCTCGGACGCGATCGTGAGGAGCGTCCCTAGTCTTTCGGGGGGGATGGAGACGATGGGCACGCCGACGCGTACCCGCGCGTCGTCGCGGAGGAGGCGCCACGCGACGTGGCCTAGGATCAGCGACCCTTCCGCAGGTGTCAGACTCACCACCCATGGACACCCCGCTGGCCATGTACTTTGTCACGACCCTTTCGTCCAGCGGGAAGAGGTAGGAGGGGAGGAAGTCCATGACGAGCTGGTAGTCGTGCACGCCGCCCGTGACCACGGTGAGCATGTCGGCCGGGCGCATGGGGTGGCGGTAGGTGCTCAGTCCGTCGGGGTTGCGCCGCCGCTCCCCGTGGTTCCGCTGGTCGAGCGTCACGACGAGGAGGTCATGCGTCGTCTCCCGCCCGCCCTCGCGCGCCAGCCGCGCACTTTCCCCCACGAGACCGGACGCCATCGCCTCCATCTGTTTCGCCTTGTTCGCCCACCCGTGAGCCAGCATCTGGGGTTAGCGATGCCGGCTCGGTGACTCACGACAACAGCGATGGGCTTGTCGCTCCCCTTGATCTCCTCCAGGCCGTACACGTTCACAGCGAGGTCAACAAGCCACACATGTTTGTGAGAAGCTGGGGGATGTCCCAGGGCCAGATTGCCAAAGTCCATCACGTGCGCCGCGTCCATGGGGTTGACTTTGCGCGCGTCGAGCATCACCTTGTCCGTTGGGATCGGGAGGTTCTCCGGGACGACAATGTCCCGGGGTGATTTAAGGTGGTCGTGCATGACGAGCGCGAGGAGGGAGAGTTGGGGTACAGAGGTGAGTGGGTGAGTAGAGGACAAGACAAGACAAGACAAGAGAGGGAGCTATGGAAGAGAAAAAGATGGAGCGGCGACCGGCACAACAACCGAACATGGCCGTCGTCGGATGTCACCGACATCTTACCCGGGGCGCGACTGTTGGGAACGCGATCCAAGGAACAAGAGAAAAGACAAGCACCTATGCATCCTCTTACAAGACTACTGTATTAGAATCGACGTCGCAGACATCGACTGCTGTTAACTACGCTCTATATGACTTGTATCATGCTTATTACCCCACGGCCTGCGGCGCACGCTAGCCAGCTAGCGGCTCGACCCGACGAAGTAGTTGTAGTTGTACGTCGCCGGGCTATTCGTGAACGAGTACTTCCCCCCAGCGGAGTAGCTCGCAACGGTCTTCCCATTGCGCACGACACTCCCGCTAATGGAGCCAGGCGCGAGGGGCATCTTGAGCTTGTTGAGGCCGGCCTTGACCTCGAACGACTGAGAGTTTCCACCAGACGTAAGGCTGACCCTGGCCGGGGAGGTGGCCAGCACCACGGCGTAGAGGTTGTCCTGGGTCCAGTCGAAACCTGTTGGCCGCCCGACTGGGTCGTTACTGGCTGACGCCCGGGCGGCGTGCGGCCGCGCCCAGAGGATGATCTCATCCTTGTCGACTTTGGGCCACGAGCCCTTCTTGAACGCTGTCGCATAGTACCGCGTAATCGAGGCGAGGCCGGTGTGGTCGAACCCGTTGACCCACGACCGTGAGTTGCCTGGCAGGTCACCCTTGATGGGGCCGATGTAGCTCGACTCGCCGTAGTCGTTCCACGTAAGGATCTCGGTCATGGTCGACACGGTGCGCATGGCGATAATCTCCTCCCATCGCGCGCAGTACAGCCAGTTGTCGGAGCGATAGATCCAGTTCTTGTTCCACGAGTTGGCGCCAAAGTGGGTGAAGAAGAACGGCGACACGGCGGTCATGTACGACCTGTCCCCGAGAGCTACGCGGTAGGAGGCGTCCGTCGACCCCTGGTCAATGTCGTGGTTGCCCATCGGCCATGCTGAGTTCCAGTTGAACTCGCCGTCCATCCACTTGTTCGCTCCCAGCTGGCTGGGTGGAGTGAAGGAGGCCGGGATAAAGGCGACGGCGATGCCCGACGCCTTGAGGGGCCCGAGGACCGCCGTCTGCCACCCGTTCGGACTGCCCGTACCGAACGTACAGTGCGACCCCGCGAAGGTGGAAACGAGGACCTCGCCATTTGGCCTAGCCTGCGCGGAGGACGAGGCATAGCGCTTGACAAGGTTGATGAGGTTGTTAGCGTCCTGGGGGGATTGGCAGGAGAGCGCGCTCATGTCGAACGAGAGGAAGAGCTTGAAGGTGCCGCCCGCGGCCTGCGCGGCAGCGTATGCTTTCTGCACCTGGTCCTGCTGCCATCCCTCGTACCCAAGATTGAGGGCGAATCCGTCGATGGCCTGAGCCGCTGCCGCCGCGATGTCTGCAGCCCAGTCGTTCTGGGAGTACGAGTACGTGTTCCCGACCATGTGGTGGGCCCAGACAAAGTGTTCATCATTGGAGGGTGGGATGGGCTGTTCAGTCGAGGGCTGAGCAGGATTTGTGGGGGACGTAGTTGGCGCAGAAGTGGTGGACGTGGACGAGGACGACGGTGAGGACGACGATGAGGACGACGGTGAGGACGACGGTGAGGACGACGGTCTCTGAGGCGACGCGGAGGAGGATGGCTTCTGCTCCGGACAGCAGCTCGATTCCGAGCTCAGTGTATAGAGGGAGAGGCGCCACGCCGCACCGCACATGACAGCCTTATCGCCCGTACAAGGCTTGTCACACCGCCGGTCCTCAGTTTGAATGCCGCCATTCCCCGACAGCTTGTTCCCGCAGAAACACTCCCCTCCATACTCAGTCCCGGCAATCTTGAACCCGCGCTTGGCGCATTCGTTGATACAGAACAAAGGCGAGTTGGAGTGGGAAGTGAACTCGAAGCCTTGGAGGAGGCGCTCCCCCGACGATTCGGAGACACAGCCGGAGTACGTCCAGCCGGATGGTAAGGCGAGTGCTCGCTTCTCGGGTAGAGGGGCAGGCGGTGAGAGATGGTAGCTGTCACCGTAGTACCGGGCGTCGAGGCGTGCAGGGGGTGGGGCGTGAATGGCGGGGGCGGCCTGCACCCCGGCGAGGAGAAGGATGGCGACCTGCGCCATCGTTACAGAGGACAAAGGAGCCATCGAGGCGGATAGAAGCCGTGACACCGGAATGAGCGCCGGGCTCGAAGGTGGCGACGGGAGTCAGGAGTGGGTGGGAGAAGAAGATGAAGAAGATGAAATACGGAAGCTGGCCTTAAAGAAGCGGTGTTCACTGTGGCCACCTTGTGTCTATTGCATGGCCACTCTGCGTGCTACGGTACATTGTGAGTAGCTTGAGTGAATGGCATGCATCGACCTGTCCATCGCGTCTGATAGACGTTTCGCTGAGGGTTAGTGTCAGACACTACAATATGTGGCGTCCAGGGTGACTGAATCAATGCACTCGAGACGCAATGGATATACAGATGGCGTACGAACCATAAGAGGCCATTGACGCGTCCTGTCTTGGAGAAACTCATGCAGCGCTACAATTGTTTCTTGGTGCTTCTGCTCTTCCACCGTCGCTCTCTTTTTCAGCAATCCCGCTGTGCTCCCGCTGCTCAACAACAGAGCAGGTCATATGCATCGCCGGGCGATTCCCACTGCAAAGATGGAAGATGGATGGTGGCATCTCAGCACAGGATCTGCAGACGGAAGCGAAGGAACGGAAAGAAATCAGTCGCACCAGCCCCTGTACCCTGCATCCATCATGAAGACTGCATGAACCTTGACGCCACTCAGTCATCGGAGATGGCTGGCATCGCTAACAGACGTGGGGGCATTGTGAAGCTCGGCCTGGCTCCAATCCAAAGCAGGGAGTGGGGACGGCGTTAAGAGGCGTCGAGGCGTTCATACGGTGCACGTCGGACATGTCAGTATCAGGCTGTTCATCCCTATTAACGCCATAATGCATGCCGGCACCGGCATCCGCGGTGGCTTGTTCGGCGACAGCAAGCAGGGTTCAGTAGAATGCAATGGGATGCGGAAAATGAACTCCACGGACCAAGTCACCTCGTTGTCTCCCGACCATTGTATACCTCTTCCTCTCCATGGCGCTCAGTGATATCAGTATCGATCATCGTCACCAGTCGCCCTTGCTCCTCGCTCAGCTCGGTGCACGATACAATGTTGTGTTGCATGAGTTTCTGGCCACTACTGCCAATTGCTGAATTGCTGAATCTATGAACTGTGGTACTACAATACTTTGCTGTTTGCGTAGCTGCTCACTCCTCCTCCCTAGTGCTCAAGATCGCTGGTGTTGTCGGTCGTGTCTCCCATAGCCCACTCATCATCCGAATCGTCGCTCTCTCCCTGCTCCCGGCGGCGGCGGACCTCAGCCCAAGCCGCGTCACGTTGGCGCTCGAGATTGTTCAGCGCGCCCTCAATCTCCTTGACGACATTCTTGCGGCGCTGGCGGACGGCCTTATCCCCGTGGGACTGCACACCGTCAACGGACAGCAGGAGCTGCATGAGCTTGTGCGCCTGCTCGTGGTATGCGTGGTTGCTGCGCGTGTACAGCAGAGGAGGCTGGGATGCGTCCGCAAGCGAGGGGGCGAACGCGAGACGAGACGGGAACTTAAAGGACGAGCAGGTCGCGTTGAGCTGCTTCTCGATGGCGTCGAGGTGCCCGATGGCCTTCTCGCCTTCGGGGGACGAGGCCTTGAGAGGAGCCTGGGGCTTCTTAGCCTTCTTGTGATGAGCAGCGGGGGTCTTCTGGGCAGCGGGGGTGAAGGCGGGCGCGTTGGCGTGAAGAGCCGAGTGAGTGGCCTCCTCGTGCTTGCCCGCAGACGCCGCCTCGGAGGCAATGTCGCGGTGCTCCTTGACCTCGTAGCCTGGAACTCCCTTAGGGATGTTCTCCTTGCGAGCCTCCTGCGCGTCGATGACGGCCGCAACGTCGATGGGGTTCTCGTGGACTTCCTGGGCGGCGGCCTTGGCAATGTCACGGTGCTCAGCGACCTCGGCGGCCGAGGCCTCCTTGGGAATGGCCTCCTTCTTGGCCTCAGTGGCCGAGATGTTGGCGTCCCGCGCGGCGTCGTCAGCCACGTCGCGGTGGAGAGCAACTGCAGCTGGCGAGGCACCCTTGGGAATGGCCTCCTTCTTGGCCTCGATCGAGGAGATCTGGGCGTCCTTGGCGGCATCGCCGGCCACATCGCGGTGCAGGGCGACATCGGCGGCGGACGCGTCCTTGGGAATGGCCTCCTTCTTCGCCTCCTGCTTGGACACCTTGGCCTCGTCAGCGGCCTGGGCGTACACGCCGTGGTGCTCCTTCACAGCGGCCGCGGACGCATCGGATGGGATCGCCTCCTCGTCCTTGGTCGCAAGGTGCTTGGTCTGGCGCGCCTCGCGGCGCTCCTTGGCCTTGCGCTTCTTCTCAGCAGCACGCTCACGCTTGTGCTTGCGCTTGTGGGCGTCACAAGGGTGACCGTCCTTTCCATGCGCACAGGGCGTGCGGGTCGTGGGATCGCATCCACACTCGGCCTCAGACTCCTGCCCGCGCTCCTCGGCAAGCGTGGCCTCCATCTGCGACAGAATGTCACGCAGGAATGGCGGAATCTGCTGGTAGCTGCCGAGAGTTGAGGTGAAAGGAGCGTCCTCGTCGGGCTCGCGCGATGCTTGCCTGGGACGAGTCTTGGGCTTGCTCTCGCCCTTCGGCTTTGCGGCATCGGTCGAAGTGGGGGCGGCAGCCTTGGCGGAAGCGGCGGCTGGAGCCGACTGAGAGGCCTTGTAGTTTTTGTCGTTCTCCGACGGGAGAGCAGCCCAGCCAGACTCGTTGACGATGTTCATCTTGGGGCTGTCGTCCTTCTTCGCGGCGTCCGTAGTGGGAGCCGTGGTCGAAGTGGGCTCGGTCGAAGCGGGAGTCGTCGAAGCTGCGGAAGCCTGGGCCTTGGGAGTCTCCGTCTTCTGGGCGTTTTTGTCGTTGGCCGATGGGAGAGAAAGCCATCCGGATTCATTGTCAATCTTAGGTGCGCCATGGGACTCGTCCTCGGACTCGGACTCCGATTCAGGAATGAACTCGAGGCCGTACTGCGAAAGGAAGGCGTTGAGGTCCTGTACTGCGTTGCCCACCAGCTGCTGGCTAGCCTTGGGGTCGGTCTTCTCGCCTTCGGTAGCGGGCGCGACGTTGAGGCCGAGGAACTGGTTCAGAAGGCTGTTCAGGTCCTCGGGGAGCTCGGCGGTGTCCTTGTCCTGGGACTGCGACTTCATCGCATCCTGGGGGATCAAAGCAACGGGCGCAGTGGACGGGGTGGTCGCCATCTCGGGGGCGGGGAGCGATCCCTTGGCAGGCGACTTGGGCTCGGTGGCCTTCGCGGCAGGCTTGTCGGCGGCTTTCTCAGCTGGCTTGGTCTCAGCCTTGGCAGCGGCCGGCTTGTCGGCGGCCTTCTTCTCGCGGGGCTTGGGCGGCTCGTTCGTGGGCTGCGATGAGATGTTGAAGCCGAACATCGAGCCGAGGAGGGCGTTGAGGCCGTCGAGGTCGTACTCCTCATCGTGCTCCTCCACACCAGGCGTCTGGACCTGGGACGGCGGCGGAGCCTGCACCTGCGGTGCCTGGCGCTGCTGGGACTGCTGGCGCTGGGGCTGGGCGCGCTGGCGGTGCTCGGCCATGGCGCGGGCGTACGCCTCCGCGGCCGCGGTCTGGCGCTTGCGCTCGGCCTCGATGGCGGCCTGGATCTGCTCGGCGCGGCGGGCCTGCATGGCCTGTGCGAAGGCCTGCTCGCGCTGGCGCTCGCGTTCGGCCGTCTCGCGGATGGCGCGCTCGCGGCGGGCGGCGTTGACGAGCTGCTTGTGCCGCTCCGCTGCGGCGCGGAGGGCCTGTTCGCGCTCGGCCTGGGCCTTGGCGCGCTCGCGGGCCTCGAGGGCTGCGGCGGCCTCGGCGGCCTCGCGGCGGCGCCGCACGGACTGGAGGTAGGCGAGGGCCTGGCGCTCCTCGTCGGCGAGCTGCTGCTGCTGCTGAGAGACGAGCTGGCCCTGCTGGCCCTGCTGGGCTTGCTGGAAGGGGTAGAATCCCTGCGGGGTGATGACGTAGGGGTGGCCGTAGAAACTCATGGTGGTAGTTGCTGACGGCGTGAGTTAGAAACGATGATGAGAAGGAGAGTTAGTCGAGGCGATCCCAACTCTTATAAGACTGATGCATGGCGCTCGATGGCGCTGCGGTGCCACGAGTGAGAACTGGGTCAAGCTTGGTCAGTACGGGTGGGCTTATTGCATCAAGACTGAGGTGCTGAGAGGAATGGGCTCGAAGGAACTGGGATAGTCGAGTGAAATGATGACGACACTCACCCCAGGTCGTCATTGTTCACCCAGGAACATGCCACCCAGGGACAGAATGGGGCAAAATTCCATCCGAGCCTACAGTGTTCTAGCAGCTCCTGCCCGCACTCGGTCTGCGGTCTCGGTCTCGGCCCGGTCTCGGCCAGCAGGTTTCGGACATGCCATCCAAATGCTTACAACGATGCATACAGAAGATATCCATTCCACGTCCGCGATGCACGCGATGGCGCGATCTCTACATGTGCACGCCCAGCGGATCACTATCCGCAGCCATGCGGGGACTCGTCGCCGCGGCCGAGCCCGATGCAGAGGCCGATGCTGACCTACGATGACTCCCGCCACGGTAGAGTGCAGAGCGCCGCCGCGCGTCGAGTGGAATCGTCTCGACCCCAATGCCCCCAAGTGGGTCCATGTCGGCCATGCTGTCCATGATCGCCTGGGACGGGGGGGATGGCGAGACGGATGGAGAGGCAATTCTTGCTGAGTTGTGTGAGCTGCGCTGCGCTGGACCGGAGGGAGCGTCATCCAGTGCGATGTTGTTGGACAGGCGGCGCGTCGCGTTGGTGTCTGGACTCAAGGAAGGGCGGGGGTGGTGTAATGTCCGCGGGAGGGCTGCCGCGGGCTGGTCGTGCCGACTAGAGAGATGGAGTTGAGGTCTGGACACTTGTCCTGCACCTGCAGGCGGCGCTGGTAGCGCGTCATGGCCCCGCATGCGTTCTGAGATTTGAGCCTTTGGTGTGATTTGGGATTCGCTATGTGGAGGTGGGGAGAACGACGGCGCTGGTGGAGGTGGGGGTGGGATGGTGTGCACCGGGTCGATCGGCGTCGGCGCAGCAGATGATGAGCGGGACTGGGAAGTATTGAGCCCGTCGTTCCAAGCCCAATCCTTGACCAAGTCATCGACTTCCCTCCCTGCTGCTTCAAGCAGTGTGTCCCGCACCCGGCAGAGGCCTTGCCAGGCTTCCTCGGCTTCCGCGCCACTGCTGCCCTCGCCTGCTTCACGCAACACCGCCATCCATTCCGTCATGGCCTTGCCCATACCCAGCATAGCCAGGCGCATCTCTGCGAGCTGCCGCTCGGCGTCGAGCAGGGACTTGGCTGATGAAATGGACGCAGCGTCGTCGCTCTGCTTTTCATGGTACACGGGCCGCGGGAGCGCCGATGTCGACGACGGGATCGAAGAATAGGGTCCGCCTTGTTCCCGGTTGGGCGTGTGCGATGGCGAGAAACCCAGATAGGAGTAGGCTGTGTTGCTATCAGGGAGACTGCTCTGCACGGGTCAGTGTTGTATTGAGATGACGCAGAAGGGGAAGCACATACCCTAAGATCGGCAACTGTCGACATAAAGGCCTTATCGAGCCCGGCCTTCTGTGCGCGCTCGAACAAGCCCTGCGCGAGCCCCTGCACACCTGCTCGAGCTTTTCCACGGGCCGCAGAGCCGGGACGAGGGGAGGGTGTTGGTCCTCTGCCAAAGAAGAGGGACGTTGGTATCGAGGCCTCGGGGAGGTCGATGTCCGCGGAATCAGGCCCGCTGGCCTTGATGCCGAGCAGCTCATGGTTCTCCATCACCACCTCGGCGCCAGCTGCGGAGGAGACATTGTTCCGGAGCAGTTTGGCCTGAGCGAGGATGAGTACGGGTTTGAATGGATAGGTATCTGAGGGTGAGGGGTAATGTAACAAGTGGGTGAGCAATGTCGGATGGTCGGCATGTATGACTGATGTGAGCACACGACGTGGAGAGCACTCACGTTCGTTACGAATAAGTAAAAGCATGGCAATGCAGACATAGTCGAGAATTGCGAGTGTTGGGTCGTCGGCCAACATGCCGTCCCAGAGCCGTAGGGCGAGGCCGAAGGGTAGTTCTCGAGTTAGGATGAGACGGAGCCATCGGCTGCAGTTAGCACCGTGTCGCGCACACGACTCACATCGCCCATACTTGGGGTTCGACACCTTCGGCATCCAGTCTCTCCCACAGCTGGGGGTCGACACGGCGAAGCAGAGCTTGGATGCGTGTACATCGCGTGATGACCGGCGCGACAGGGCCCGCGGCTCGGAGCGACGGCTGCTGTTAGACATACACGCCGCCCACACTCACCCCTCCCTCTTCTGAGCGCCATTCGTAAAACTCCTTGGCAGGTTTCATAAGCTGCACGAAGAGCTCGAACGCGTCGTGCTCGACATACGCGCGGTCGAGCATCGCCACCATCGCCTCCTCGGAAACCATCTCGGGTGTCGCGGATAATGGCGAGGCGCGCCTCCGATTCGGCGGAACAACAAGCGCATCGCGGTCCACCACGATAAGGCACACCGCGAGCAGCTCGTGCATGCCCTGCCGTTAGCGAGCCTCGGGACTCCACGAACTGCGTACCTGTCGATACCCTACGTCGGGGTTGATGACGGCGAAGAGGAAGAGCATGGTCGTGAGGGCGCGCCGCACGCTCTCAATGCCAAAGTACGGTATGTCAGGAAACGTGCGGTCGACGTCCTGGCGGATTGTGGCCCGGAGGTCCAGATGTGCAAACCATGTCTTCCACGGACTGCCGCCGTCCAGACTTAGTGGGTCGATCCACGCAGTCGACATCGACGCCTTCGGCGATGCCGTGGCATACCCTTCCCCGCCGGAACAGTCTGCCGCCCACCGCCCATCGGGAGCCACGAGATATCGCTCCCGCAGCTCGTCGTAGGCTCTGCGCGTCGATGCGAGGGCCGGCGGAAAGAGATCCAGCGACGTCGGTGGAGGCAGGAGGCCGAAATAGAACTGCGTTCAGCTAATTCCGCACAGCAGACCCTACACGCCAGTAAACGGAACGGAGAAGCACACCGCCGTCGAGCGCGGCGGGACCGAGACCTGGGCCTGCAGCCTCCGCCTTGAGGCTGGCGAGGCTAAGCATCGGATCAGAGAACAGCGCCGTCCACGCCGCCCTGGGGTTAGCGCACGGCGGCCGGAGCGGCGTACCGGATCTCGGCTGGGGCGGGGCGCGTAAATGCACCAGCCTCGGAGTCGGGGCTTGCCATGGCGATGTTGTGCTGATCGTGCTAAATGGAGATGGCGGCGATGGCGCCAGCGTGCATGACGGCGGCGGGCATCGTGTTGACGCCATGCACGTCAGTGCATTTAGACGCGTTCACCGCAGCGTGTGTCACGTGACTCCCACGTTGCATCACTTTCGTCATTTCCTCGTAGCCGATGACCCCTGGGCGGGCGTGGAGCGCGGAGGCATTGGGTGGGTCCCGTACATATACTGCACCTGCAACTACCAAGGCAATGTTAACTCTACACTGTCCGTTCTGAGCACGTCGACATTACAACTCGCGAGTACCACGCTGACGTGAACATCTCACATCATTATCTCGTCCATCGCTATCGATGGTTGACGCAATCATAGAGATCTCGCGCGAGATCGCCCACCCAACTACTCACCCCACCCCCAACTTGCGCTCTACTGATACTGGGCCGCATCGCACCAATGCCCACCTTTCCGCTAATCTCTCCGTCGGACACACGGCAGCCCGCCACCGGCATCGTTAGCCGCGCAGTTATCATGTGACGATGTGACGATGCTGCCGACGCCACGGCACACGGCCTCGGTGCCACGAGGCTGATCGACCTTCGGGGCCTTGAAACAAACTCGGGCACGGGTTCGGCACCGTGAGGGATTCGGCACCGCGAGGGATTCGGGAGCGTGGCGACCCTGGCACTCAGCAGCGTCGTAGACGCGGGTGTGGGACGGAATGGCCGTGCTCCAGACAAGGAGCGAGATTGAGGTCGTCTGTAATCTCGGACGGGTGGTGGCGATGGCACTTTGAATCATCACCCAGTTGAATGGTGAATCGCGACCCTGTCACGGCCAAACTTCCGATTGCAAACAGGCAAAACAAACAACCAAGCGAGATGCCAGATCAGATCCGGATGGATGCAAAGGCCAAGTGTCTCTCGGCATCTATGATCTCTTGATCTGTTCAGGTCTGTCCGGGAACGCCGGCAAACCTTTCGCGAAAGGGTTTCGCGGGGCCTCCGCAAAGTCATGACGAATACCATCACCTGTAATGTCGGCTTGGTCGAGCCGGCGGGCCGGTAGCCGCGGACGAGCTTGCATTCCTCCGTCGAGATCAACCATTCCGCAGGCGACACCAAATGTCGAGATACCAACGTGACCAAACAATTCCAGGTGATACCAAACCTGCTCCCACAGATCCCATCTGGTATCTGGATTCGCCTCGGACCGCGGAACCTGGAAAAACCAAAGCTGGCCCTTCCGCACATTAGGGAACGGTCTGAGCTTACAGACCGCACGGGGCGTGCAGGGCTGCCTCTCAGGCAGCAGTCAGGCAATAGTGGGCCGCTGCCCTGGCCGGTGTCCGAGTGTTCGCGGGTGGTGCGGAGCATGGTGTGTCCGCAATACGTGCCTCAATACGAGATGCGCTGCCTTCCAATCTTGCTCCCGACGCGTCTTCCTCCGACGGCCGACGAGAGCCGATCCCGCAGCGACAAACAGTGGCGATGGGCTGGTGTGTGATCCAGCTTATGTCGCGATTGCAGCCGAGATTGAGCAATCGGAAACAAAGGACGCGGGTCAAGCAAGCAGCTCGTGGTATAGGAGCCTCTGGAACCTCAACGACGAATGCAGAGAACAACTGACGTTTCCACGACTGATTTACAATCCAAGATGCACATGCGGATGCAGCTCACTGCACAGACTGGATGGCATGTGGTCTCCACAGGCAGTTGGATGCCGCATGTGTAACTACTGGCTGTGCGCCAATTCACTACCTCTTTGGGGTTGGGGTCAGCGTTTCGCATCCATTTATTGATCATGCCACAGACGACCGGCCAGGCCATGGCGGCGCCATTGACCCCGAAGAAACGGGTAGCACGGCCCCGGCCAGACGCGTCTCTCTTTTCATTTTCATGTGCATATTGACTGGGCGTGGCTGGCAATTGGCCATCTGACGCGTTCACCTGCCAACATCGACTAATAGGTCGTGTGGGGGTTCGGCCCGAACCCAATTGACCCTCTCCGAAGCATGTCGACATCGCACGGGTCACCATCGCTTGGCGCCCCAAGCTCGATGCCGCCGGGTCGCGACCGCGGCCAGTGCGCCTCAGCAACGCACAAGCCTGTACCCTCCCTGCGCTGTCCCTTCTGACGGCCGCCTCCGGTTGGCTCGAGCCTTTGTGCGCTTCCCACCCGGCGGAGAAAATGGGGATTGAGGACTCGGATCTGGGGGAGGGATGTCCTGGCGGGTTCTATGCGGCTCGTACGGCTCGGTGAGACTCTATGAGCCTCAGGGGCTCAGCGCAGGTGCACCGAAAGCGCAGCGCACACACGAAAGGAGGTCCTAGAAAGCACAGACAGGTACTGTGGCTGGGTGCGAGTAACATTCATTATTCCCTGCGCACCGACCGCAAGCAGGTCAACATGGCCAATTTTTGCGCTCGTTACCGGGTGATTGCCCGGAGGCTCGAGGGGGAACAGGAAGAGGAAGAGCAGGAGAAGAAGAATGAGAATGAGAACTAGAAGCGCCAATGTTCCCCCATGGACAGGAACGTTGGGGACTCGGACAGGACTCGGACTGGATTTCGGAAGGACAGTAATTGGCACGCTGGAACGCTGGAATGAGAGAACGCGGGCAGCACGTGTGGGAGACTTCAGGTTTCTGCAGGAACACAGGAGCTCGGAGGACACAAGTTGAGGAGCGCGAAATAGACAGAAAAGGAGCATCCTCACTGGTGCAGACGGCAGACTCGGTGCTTGACGGAGCAACCAGTATGCGCTGTACGACAGAGGTCCAAGCACGATCAGTCGTAGAATTGCATGGATGTGGCGCCCTTCGAATCCTGACTGCCTCGTTGCAGTCGCGCTCCTCGTTCGTCTCCTTTCTCTTCTGCTCTCTCGCCGTGCTTTGCGTGCACTGCGTGCTCTGGTAGTGATGCCGAGCCTTCCCCGTACCGATGTACTGCAGCTCATCCAATGCTTGAACGCTCCGCTGTAGCTCCGTTCCGTCGTGAAGTCGTCCCACTCTTCCTCCTCCTCTTAAGTCGCGCCCTCACGCTTCTTTATCCCTCGCCTTTCGCCCTAAATCACAGCCCCTCCTTCCCTCTCACATCATACGCCTCACCTTACCTCGGATCACATCGTGTCGTTACCAGTCTTGCCGTACTCTCCATCTCAGCGCGACTTCTCACCACATCTCACATCCTGGAGGCAACGCCATCTTGCTTGCCCACCATCTGCCATCACCTTGCGTAGACAAAGCCTCCACTCCCACACCCCCTAGCCCAACCCTCCATCCTTCATATCGGCAGACAGTCAAAGTGAAAAAGTGTCCAAAAGACATATCGTCCAATCAGTCGCCTCGTAAACCTAAGCCACTCTCTCTCTACTTTAGATCCCATCTCATCCGAACACATCGGAGTGAAACAGGGTATCGAACGATTCAGATCGTCCGTCTTAGCCGCCACATCCCACGGTTCGGCACCGACGCATCTGGCACCAGCGCCCACCATCGCGGACAGGCTGCTGGCAAGACGCCGACAGCACCGACGCCACGCTCTTCATCCATCCCCGCAATTTCCCGGTTCCCACAATCTACCCAATCTCAAGTGCCCACCGCAATCGCTGGCAATATAAGTGCCACACATCTCCCGTTGCACAGTTCTCCCCCCTTGTCAATTGCATTGCGTTGCGGCAAGCATACAGTGAGTGTTTATTCATAGTCTGCGGGGTCCCCAGCACGCCATCCCTTACTCCTCTGTACCTCGTCGTCGCTTCTTCTCTCCTCATCGTCCATCGACACACACCTTACTCTCTACCGAGTAATCTCATCGGCCAAATCCCATGATAGTGTCGCCGATACACTGTCGCCGACACACTGAGATGAGCAATTGCCTCTCATCCCAACAGAGCATGCCTGCACCTATGCCTTTGCCAGCCAGACGTGGTTGTGTGTGCACGCAGCCACGAGGCGTCGAGAGCATCGCATGACTGGAGCTTGGTCACCATCCATACCCAAACATAGACATAGTATAAGATGCTGACGCTTCTCTCTTCATCTCACCACTGCCCATCCCTCACCACATCACCTCGTACCACCACACCCACTCATTATTCCATTTTTGTGTTCCACCCCTTCTACCTCATCGTCAACGTTCCTCAACGTTACCTCTCGTCCCGGCGGCAGTTACAATGGCCCCGTCCTCCAAGACCCGTGCGTCGGGTCGCACGACCTCGACATTATCTAAAAGTGGATCCGGCAAGGGCAAAACGCACAAGTCGAGTTTCTCGTCGCGTAACCGCAAAGTGCGCTCTATCCGTGCTGGCACATGTGCCAACTGCCACTGTACTGAGGTATGTCTAAAATAGTCGTATCCCCACCCCCGCACGCAAAGCCAGCCACATAGCGACCTCCATAGTTTGGCGCCACGTCCCCCGCCATATCCCCCGCCACATCCCCGCACGCCACTCCATCTGCCACTTCCAACCACACCATCTCACGCCACGCCACCACACCCGCCACCAACCCGCCACCACACCCTGTCAGCGCACGGGCTCACACATCACAGAACTACACCAACCTCTGGCGAAGCGACCGTGGTCGCGGCGGTCGGGCCGACTCCAACGAGAACATGCCCATGCTCTGCAATGCTTGTGGCCTCTGGGTGAGTTGATCGTTACTTTATTATGGTTTCCCCTTCCATTCCTTCTGGCGGTCAGGCAGGAATGCTGGGTAGAGGTTAATCTCAACGTTAATCCCCACACCTGAGACAATCTTACGACACATCCGACACATGGCCCCCCCCCCCCCCAATAACACCCTGGTCCCTCGCTAACGCCTCCCAGCTCGCCGAGAAGGGGTATCACCGTCCAAAAGAGCAGTGGAAGTGGCTGCACAGGGCCAAGAGAGATGCCGAGGAGGCGCGCCAGGCCGCCATCGAGGCCGGCGCGCACCCCGACTCCGTGCCCCTCTCCAAGTTCCTGCCGCCCAGCTACCCTGCCCCGGTCATGCCCATGGCTGCCATCCGCAGATCATCAAGCGCCACCGCTTCATCTCCTCCTGGCCCTACTACCCCAGAGACTCCCGCCGGCCCCACATTGTATGATGACCCCACCACCCCCGTGGGCCCCATTGCGGTCCTCCCGCTCGTGCGTTCGCCGCGGATCCGGTCCAAGCCCCGCCGCCTGAGCCTCGTCTCCTCCTCTATGATCGACAAGAGCCCAGCCCCTACCGTCCTGTTCCCATCTGCCGCAGCTACCGAGGGCCAGCTCGAGCCCAGCCAGCAAATAGTCTACCACCCTCGAGTTCCGTGCGAGTATGAGCGCACCGCCGCCGACACTCTCGTCGGCATGTTCTCGAAGGCATGGGAGACTGTGAGTCATGAGACCAGTTATAGCAGGCTGACGGCAGACTCCCTCTCCGCCAGCTCCCCCCACCCCCCGGTCGCCAGTGCAGTGGAGCCTCTTGGAGGGCAAGCTCCCCTCGCCAGCCTGGCTGAACCGCGACCGTCGCCCCAAAATTGTACCTCCCCCGGCTGGCTTCCACCTTCCGCCACCGCACCCCGACTTCTACAAGCCCCGCACACTCACTTACGACCACTTCGACGCCGGTCGGTCACTCCCCAAGCCGCAGGCAAGATCAGCTTGCAAGGGTCTTGCGATGTCCTTCTTCAAGGACACACCGCCCAGAGAGCGCTTGTGCTCGACGGCCAAGGACGACCCTCCTCTGCACCTCACCCGCGACTCTATACATTCAAGCAGCAGCTCCTTTGCTTCCAACTCCTTCACTACCTCCGCTCACGGCGTTCGCAACCGCCCCACAGCACTTCCATTCCCCCGCCGCTCCTCGACGGCATCCTTCTCGTCTGTCACTTCCGCCGCAAGCAGTATCTTGCTCACCCCTCCCGCCGAGGCCATCTCGTTCGGCGAGCCATTCTCGCCGGCCCCACCCGTTCCTTCCAAGTCCTACCTCGAGCCACCGTTTGAGCTCGAGCAGGAGCGCCTGGACCACAGCCAGGACCACTACAACGCATTCCAGCAGCACTACCAAGGAGTCGTCCACGGCTACCACCGACAGCCCCAGGCGTCCCGTCGGTATCAGCCGCACGCCCAGGTGTCCCAGGCCTAGAAGACTCTTTTTCGCATTACGAAAAGTACGACAAGTACGAAGCCGCATGCCCACGCCCACAAATCTCTTCCCGTCAACGACGTTTGCCGTATGACATTGTCTAGCAGTTACTGTCCGCTCCGCTTGGTTGTATTGGACATACCAAAAAAATACCTTCTTCCCGTCATCCATATATAAGAAAGATCGCCCGCAGATGTACGATAGTTGCGAGCTGCGAGTCCGAAAGAATGCATGAAAGTCTTATGAAGATGTTATCGATGGCAGTGTATGGTGATGCCACGCACCGGCTATACGGCTATTTAGATTGGACAGAAACCGGCTTACAGCGATTAGCGACTGCGTCATTCCCGTCACTCCGAACCGGGGGATGTTTTTGTCTGTTCTCAACTAGCCACGTCCTTTTGTTCTTGCCACTTGTCATTCTCCCATCTCCTCAACCTCGCTCGTCGCGTGAGCACCGTTCGTCCATCTCCAGTTGCCAGTTGCCAGGCTTTCAACACGACCAATACTACGGCCGCCAACGACTGCCCCCTCCTCGGGTCATCTCACGCACCACCCACTCTTCCACTCCCATCCAGCCTCATTGCACGGACATGTCTGCGGAGTTCAAGGAGCGACTAGACGCAGCCAAGCTTGGAGCCAAGCCGGCCCCCAAGCCCGCGCCGGTGGACGACGACGAGAATGAGGACCAGCACATGGAGAATGAGGTGGGTCATACGACGTCTTACCTGCACGCCCACTGACGCCTCAGCTCGCATTCTACATGTCGTACCACTCGAACAAGACCAACCAGCTCATCCACTTCGTCTTCATCCCCCAGATCCTGTGGAGCTCCATGATCCTCCTCGCCCACATCAACATCCCCGGCTTCACGTTCGTCGACGTAGGGCCGTACTTGACGTTCCGGCCCAACGTGGCCATGATCCTCGCATTCATCTTCCAGATCTACTACATCATCCTGAACGAGTTTGTGGGCGTGAGTGGGTCTCAGGAGGCTGGCGCTGATGGGCAGGCGACATACCTCCCCTTCATGGCTATCATGTACCTCACCGCCACGTACCTCACCAACCATGTGCCCGAGTGGCTGCCGCTGCGGGACGCATTTGGTGCCCCGTCGGCCCTGCCGTTCGGCCTGGCAGTCTTCTTCAACGGGTGGTTCTGGCAGTTCCTCGGCCACTTCAAGTATGAGGGCCGCGCGCCGGCGCTCTTTGACAACCTCACGCAGGGTGAGTACGGCATGCTTCGAGATTCGGGACTCACACCAGCCCTCGTCACTGCGCCGTTCTTCGTGCAGGTCGAGGCCCTATTCTTCTTCTTCAACTGGCGCCCCGAGCTGCACAAGCGTATTCGCAACCTCGCCAGCCAGCGCATCGTGACCATGAACAAGGCCAAGCGGGACAGTCGCAAGAAGGCCAACTAGCTTAATTCCTGCAGGCAGTTTGCAGACCCGGGCCGAGGTTGAATGAGACTCGACCAGGTGTCGAGATGATTATGTCCTCATGAGCTGTCCTGTTTCTGCTACTGACATGTACCCGTGTGCCAAAAACAAGTATTCATCATCGCTACATAAGAATGTCATCGAGACCGGCACTCGCCTGCGAGCGCTGGCTACTAAACCGCGCGAAAGCTGAGACAGCTAAATGGAGCGTGAACGGACGGAGCGTGGGTCATACCGCGTTGAGGTGTAACTTGTGAATGCCCATGGACGGTCTGGAGCGAAACGCAGGGTCGTGTCCCCACTAGTCGAGGAGGGTCCACTTCACGTCAAAGAGTTCTCCCTTGTCATGGGGCGCCAATAGTCCGAAGACGTTGGGGGCGAGGTCGATATGCGTAAAGCCGCCTTTGCACCCTATGCACATGTCCTGAACAGTGGCATGGGCTGTGTTTTCGCCATCTGACGTCAGCACGGCGTGGCTCCACAGGTTCCATACTCACACTGAATCAGAACTTCTTTGCCACAGAGAGGATGGTCGTTAGGATTCTCCGTGGCGCCGGGGTACGCAGCGAAGAAGGAGGAGTCGAGGGCGACGATCATATCGTTGTCGGTGTGAACTTCCCCACAGGAGCCCATTCCTTCATGCTCTTTAGAGCTCTCTTCGGGACTGTAATGCGTCGCCATGCCGACGTGGCTCTCGCCGCCGCCTTGCCCTGGGTTCTCCGGGTTAGGCTGCTCCGGCTGCTCCGGGTTAGGCTGCTCCGGGTTAGGCTGCTCCGGGTTAGGCTGCTCGGTGTGAGGCTGCTCGGGGTGAGTCTCCTCAGGCGCCTCCGCGTTTGGCTGCTCCGTCGAGGGCTGCTCCGTCGAAGGCTGCTGGTAGTGACCCCTGTTGTGGTCTCCGTCGGGCTTGGGACGGGGGCGGCACTTACCCCCGTGGCCGTTGCCCTGGCCGTGGTGGTTGCCGTCGTCGGGCTTGTGGTCGCCCTCGCCTTGGCCTCCGCCGTAGTGGTCGCCCTCACCACCGGCCTCGCCGTTCCATTCATGGTGGTCACCCTCACCACCGTCACCCTCACCACTGTCTTCGCCGTCCCACTCATGGTGGTCACCCTCACCAGCGCCCTCCTCGTAGCCACCCTCCTCATACTCGCCTCCACGCCTGCTCTTGGAGTGGACGCCGGCCCAGCGCTTGGGAGCGTGGTCCACGGGCGAGCGGGCGTGCTTGACAGGGGGTGCCACAACACCGCGGCGACCAGGCTGCGGGGCGGCAGAGGCCAGCGCGACAAGGGGAAGAATGGCGAGAAGAGATGCGCGCATGGTGGTGTGTGGAGATGAAGAGATGGAAATGACAAGTTCGAAGAGCTGAAGGGGGGGTTCTTGTAGTATACGGAGTGGAGAGTAACCCGCGAAAACCGGTCAAAAACATTCAGAACGAGACGAGAGCGTCGACGCGTACATCCAGTCAGTTCGGTCAGTTGAGTCACTAGGAACCAAAGTAAGGGGAATGAGTACCCGCGGCCATCAGTCATCCGGAAGAGCCGGAATGGTAGGGTGTTGCCAGCATGCGCAATTGGAGCAAGGGGGGAAAAGCAAAGTCAGTCGGGTCGTGTTGTTTTGAAAGTCCTACACCGGCGGAGGGGCCGAGTCGCGCTTATGCGTCTTTTGCCCTCAAAACCCAAACGGCAGGAGGAGCCGGTCCACTCCTGGCTCGCGCCTCGGCGAGATTCCGGCGTGCCAGAGTAGCGTCAGTCGCTGTGCCCACATGCGGTAGGTTAATAGAGTTGCGTGCGTCCCGCGCCTCCGCTGGTTCCTGGCCAGTACCACCTTGGTTTGTGGGCTCAGACAAACTGCGTAAGGCCGGTACGGGGTGAGGCGGCCAGGGGCCACACTGTGTGAACCCCGGTCCGGTCGGAATAGGAAAACACGCTGCGTCATCCTCCACGCCGCGCCTGTCTCCACCACTACCCTCAGTCTCTGACCCAACACGAAACATGTAGAATGTTTGCGGCAATTTAAGTGACGAGGCCGCACCGTCAACAGCCGCACAGGTGTGCGTGTGAGAGAGGCCAAGAAAGGGGCCCGCCAAGAGAACGGATGCTATGCGGTTCCGCCGGCATCGGACCCACCTGGCTTTGCAGATCGTCAGGCAGCCAGTCTGGCCAAGCGTGGCCGAGTGGTTATGTTTACCTCCATTGTCGGCTCCGATGCAGGAAGGCTTGGCGTGTTACCTGGGTCCAGAATTCTCCTGTCGTCGTCAGACCTGGGCCCAGCATCCAGCTGACCTGACTACCATATGACATTGACGTGAACATGGTTGTCACGATCTGTGGATACGGGCGCGGGGGAGGGGGGAGGGGCAGGAGGAGGGACAGGTTGAGGGGGCCGGAGATGTAAGACTGGGGTCCCAGTTTACGGGGGTGTAATGCTCTGGACAATAATCCACGTAGTGTTATGATGCAAGACGAGGTGATGTTTATGCGTGATTGCGTAAGTGCGTAAGGTTGGAACTGAGGCGTTTGCTGTTTTGAGGTATCAGAGCAAGACAGCGCACAGCCAGCTCACTTTGCCCAAACGCGTTCAAGACGCGGCCGATCAGTTCCAAACCTTGTGCCAAACCTAGCGATTTGCTCCCGCCCATGTTTCGGAATAACTCTGATAGTCTGGTTAAACTGTCCCTTTAGCCACGTGCAGCTACGTCATAGCCACGCGAGTTACACGTCAGCATTTTTAGTTATCAAAGAGATTGGTGGTTGATTGTGGAATGAGCGAGTATTTGCTAGGAGGTTCTCCAATTTTTTTTTTTCTTAATCTTGTTTTTTTCGGAGAGCAGGGGAGTAATGTAAGAATGTATGTATCGGCTGAATCGCCAATAATCTCTCACCATAGGACATTATCAACTCTCACCGTAGAGGGGAGTGCCACGCTGCGTCCACGCGCCCAGCCAACATAGCTCACCCAGCCAACGAGGGTTCACCTGCCGCTGTCATCACCACCACCTCTCCCTTCATCCCTCTTCTAAAGCCTCCATCTCCATCAAAAGCTCCACCGCCGAGCATTCCAACCACTCTGATCCTATCTCCATCTCTATCCCTCTCCCTCTCCACCTAATAATCTAGACATCATGGCAGTGAGTACAACCTTCCCATCAACACCGACACCCACTCCGACACACTCCGACGCACCGACAAGCACCCCGCGCCCCCCCAACACCATCTTCCGCCTGTCGACGTTGACGATCCGATTGTCCTCCATGGCAAAATCGCCGTTGACGTCGTCGTAGCCCTCCGCGCCTGCACCGACCTATGCCCAGACCCTTCCCTCTGTCTCCACGTAGCTGAACTCAATCACTAACTCTCTCCCAGAGCGTCGTCGGTATCGATCTCGGCAACCTCTCCTCAAAGATTGGTGTCGCCCGTCACCGCGGCATCGACATTGTCACCAATGAGGTCTCCAACCGTGCCACTCCGTAAGTCTTGAGCGCGTTGGACATTGCTGTACATATTGCTGACGCTTCTTCCCCGCGCGCACGCCCCGCGTCAACTTCCCCTTTTCTTGTTCCTCCACGCAGTTCGCTCATTTCCTTCACCCCCAAGCAGCGTCTGATCGGCGAGGCGGCCAAGACGGCCGAGACGTCCAACTTCAAGAACACTGTTGGCTCGCTCAAGCGCATGATCGGCCGCAGCCCCAACGACCCCGAGATTGCGTCCGAGGAGCAGAAGTTTATCAACGCTCAGCTCGTCGACGTCCAGGGCCAGGTCGGTGTCAAGGTCAACTACCTTGGCGAGCCCACCGAGTTCTCCTACACCCAGCTTGTGGGCGCCTACCTCGGCAAGCTCCGCGACACTGCCGCTGCCGAGCTCAGGCAGGCCGTCTCGGACGTCGTCATTGCCGTCCCCGGCTACTACACCGACGTCCAGCGCCGTGCCATGCTCGACGCCTGCCAGATCGCCGGCCTCAACCCCCTCCGCCTCATCAACGACACCACCGCTATCGCCCTTGGCTACGGTATCACCAAGGCCGACCTGCCAGAGGACCCCGAGAAGCCCCGCCACGTCGTCTTTGTTGACGTTGGCCACTCGATCTACTCGGTCGCCGTCGTCGCCTTCTCTAAGGGGCAGCTCACCGTCAAGGGTGTCGCCCACGACGCCAACTTCGGTGGCCGTAACTTTGACTACGCTCTTGTCCAGCACTTTGCCAAGGAGTTTGACAAGAAGTACAAGATCGACTGCTTCTCCTCGCCCAAGACCATCTTCCGTCTCACCGCCGGCTGCGAGCGCCTCAAGAAGGTCCTCTCGGCCAACACCGAGGCCCCTATCAACGTCGAGTCGCTTGCCCCGGACATTGACGCCAGCGGCATGATGACCCGTGAGGAGTTTGAGAAGCTCATCGCCCCCATGCTCGCCCGCTTCGACGGCCCCCTTGCCACTGCCCTCCAGCACGCCGGCATCACCAAGGACCAGGTCGACTCGATCGAGCTCGTTGGTGGTTCCACCCGTGTTCCCGCCATCAAGGAGAAGATCTCCAGCTTCTTCGGCAAGCCCCTCTCTTACACCCTCAACCAGGACGAGGCTGTCGCTCGTGGCGCCACCTTTGCTTGCGCTTCGCTCTCCCCCGTCTTCCGCGTTAGGGAGTTTGCCGTCCAGGACATCACCCCCTATCCCATCCAGGTCAACTGGGAGAAGGAGCCCGGAAACCCAGATGAGGACACTGAGCTCGTCGTCTTCAAGGAGGGCAACGACATTCCCTCCACCAAGCTCCTCACCTTCTACCGCCAGGGCCCCTTCTCCATCAACGCCAAGTACGACTCCTCTGGCAAGACCATCCCCAAGGGTACCAACCCCGAGATCGGTCGTCTTACTGTCAAGAACGTGCAGAAGACCTCCCAGGGTGACCTTGCTTGCGTCAAGGTTAAGACCCGTCTCAACCTTCACGGTATCCTCTCGTTCGAGGGCGCATACCAGGTCGAGGAGGTCGAGAAGGAGGAGACCATCGTGACCGGCGAGGGCGACGACAAGAAGGAGGAGAAGAAGATGGTCAAGAAGCTCGCGCGCAAGGGCGACTACCAGACTGCTGTCCAGTACAACACCATCCCTCAAAACATTG
This sequence comes from Cutaneotrichosporon sp. PL3408A, assembly GCA_023629975.1. NCBI lineage: Eukaryota > Fungi > Basidiomycota > Tremellomycetes > Trichosporonales > Trichosporonaceae > Cutaneotrichosporon > Cutaneotrichosporon sp. PL3408A. The sequence goes on from JAMAMB010000005.1 coordinate 346,007, forward strand.
TCAACGAGTACCAGGAGGAGGAGGGCAAGATGGCTGCCAACGACAAGCTCGTCCACGAGACCGAGGAGCGCAAGAACGCCCTCGAGGAGTACGTCTACGAGACCCGCTCCAAGCTCGAGGACCGCTACGCCGCCTACGCCACTGCTGCTGAGAAGAAGACTCTTCTTGACGGTCTCGCTGCGGCCGAGGACTGGCTCTACACCGACGAGGGTGAGGACGCGCCCAAGTCGGAGTACGTGTCCAAGCTCGACGCCCTCAAGAAGACTGGTGACCCGATCGCTCTCCGTTGGCGCGAGAACGAGGCGCGCCCCAAGGCCGCTGCCCAGCTCCGCGAGGTCTGTAACGACTTCTTGAGCAAGGCCCAGAACGGCGAGGAGCAGTACTCGCACATCTCGGACGACGACAAGCAAAAGGTCATTGAAAAGTGCGCCAACACCCTGTCATGGCTCGAGAACCAGCTTGTGCGCCAGTCTGAGAAGCCGAAGAACGTCAACCCTGTTGTCACCTCTGATGAGATGAACAAGCGCAGGGAGGATGTGCAGTACACTTCTGCTTCGATCATGAACCGCCCTAAGCCTAGGGCGAAGGTTGAGACTCCGGGAACTCAGACGCCCAAGGAGGAGAAGATGGACACGGACACTGCTCCCGAGCAGGACATGGACATCGACTAAGAGACTGGAGCTCATTGCATGGAGGAGAGACTTTTACCGTGTAGGGAGGCGATTAGATGCATCATGTCTGGCAATCGAATGAGTTGGGCTGCAAGGGCTGTGGATGGACTGTGGTGCCACTCTCGGGGATATTTAGTATTGTTGGAAGTCCACGTTATAAAGTGGGGCGATGTGATAAGCGATGGGAATGGACCGTCGACGACCCCGCTTTGCTTCGCTGGCATGCGGGCGGCTTTGCCCCCGCCCACCCTGGGTATCCTCACCGTAGGGGCTGTAGCACCACTGTAGGGGGGCTGCTTCCACCGTACGCGTCACACTACCACCACCACTACCGCCAACCAGTATCAACCCAGACATCCCCGCACCTACCTCGCAACTCAATTCAACTCAATCATCTCATCATCTCTCCAGCTTCTAATCAATCAACGTACTACTCTCACAGCTCGCTCTACAGTCTCGGGTCCGCCTGCCCTCCGCCCTTGTTACGAAAACCCTCTCGCGTCGGCACCTTGAACGTCTGACCTCGTCTGACCCCCTCCGCCCTTGCACGAGCGCCTTGCATCCAACGCAACTCCCCCTCTCGCTTTGCTTTGGCGCAGTCCCGCACACTTGCCCCCTTTCAAACCAAACGTCCATCAATTCTCTTTTCATCTCTTCTAGTCAACACATCCCTCCTCACCAGCTACCGACAATGTCATCTCCATCGGCAGCCCAAGCGGGCTCCCTCTACCCAATCCATTTGCTCATGGACGAGCTCAAGTCCGAGGACGTCGTTCTCCGTCTCAGCTCAATCAAGCGCCTGAGCACCATTGCCCTCGCGCTCGGCCCTGCTCGGACGCGCGATGAGCTCCTCCAGTTCCTCCAGGTAGGTCTCGCAGCGCAAGATGTGGTGCTGCAGACGCATCGTAAATGCGAAAAAACACGCGCAAAACACGCAGCTGCATCTCGTTGTTTGGGCGCGATGGGTATCCAGGGTGCAACGACGCACGATCACTTGACCCGGACTTGTTCCCGCTGACACGTCAGGACCAGCTCGATGACGAGGACGAGGTGCTCCTTGTGCTTGCAGAGGAGCTTGGCAACTTTACCGAGTACGTTGGCGGCAAGCAGTACGCGTGGACGATCCTTGGTCCGCTCGAGAATCTCGCGGCTGTCGAGGAGACGTTGGTTCGCGACAAGGCCGCCGAGTCCATTTCCAACATTTCCAAGGACCTCTCGCCCCAGCAGATCGATGAGCACTTTGTGCCCCTCCTCCGCCGCCTGTCGACCGGTGACTGGTTCACCTCGCGCACCTCTGCATGCGCCCTCTTCGCTGCGGCCTACCCCAAGGCCAACCCCGAGGCGCAGGAGGAGATGCGCCGTCTCTTCGCTACTCTCGTCGCTGACGACACCCCCATGGTCCGCCGCGCTGCAGCCCGTGCTCTCGGTGTAGGTTTGATTCGCCAGTGCCCCCAAAGGGCTGAAACACATGCTTACGCTTTAGCCCTTTGCCAAGGCCGTCGCCGAGGTCCCGGGACAGCACTCCCTCCTCATTACTGACCTGATTCCCTTGTACCGCCGCCTCGCGGCCGACGACCAGGACTCTGTGCGTCTCCTCACCATCCCCGACCTCATCGCGCTCGCCTCCAACCTCTCGAATGAGGAGACCAAGGAGCAGCTTTTGGACCCCCTCCGCGCGAGCGTTGCGGACAAGAGCTGGCGTGTGCGTTACATGGTCGCCAACGAGTTTGTCGGCCTCGCTGAATCTGTTGGACCCGAGATCGTCCGTGATGAGCTCGTCAACGCCTTTGTCGGCCTGCTGAAGGACAACGAGGCCGAGGTCCGTACCGCTGCCGCAGGCCAGGTGCCGGGCTTTGGCAAGCTTGTTGACCCCGACGTCATCCTCAACCGCCTCCTGCCGTGTGTCAAGGACCTTTCCAACGACTCGAGCCAGCATGTCCGTGCTGCCCTTGCCATGCAGATTTCCGGCCTCGCCCCACTCCTCGGCAAGGACGCTACCATCGAGCATCTCCTTCCCCTCTTCCTCCACCTCCTCAAGGACGAGTTCAGCGAGGTCCGCCTCAACCTCATCTCCAAGCTGGAGATGGTGAACAATGGTGAGCTATAAAGTCGAGTCGTTTAGCTCACTCTCAGTCATCGGCATTGAACGTCTTTCGCAGGCACTTCTTCCCGCTATCATGGAGCTCGCGGAGGACAAGCAGTGGCGCGTGCGTCAGGCGATCATCGAGTACATCCCCCTGCTGGCGACGCAGCTCGGTGTCAAGTTCTTCGATGACAAGCTGGGCGCGTTGTGCATGTCGTGGCTCGGCGACACTGTCTTCAGCATCCGCGAGGCTGCGACCATCAATCTCAAGAAGCTGACGGACGTCTTTGGCGTCGACTGGGCCCGCACCACCATCATCCCCAAGGTCCTGCAGATGGGCGAACACCCCAACTACCTCTACCGCATGACGACCATCTTCGCCATTACCACCATGGCGCCGTCCCTCAACACGGCTATTATCCGTGACACGGTGCTCGACGCGTCGTTGAACCTCGTCTCGGACCCAATTCCCAACATCCGCTTCAACGTTGCAAAGTGTCTTGAGACGCTCGCTGCTGTGCTCGCCAACGACCCCGAGGGCCAGGACCTCGTCCAGCGCCGCATCCTCCCGACCTTGAGAAAGCTACAGGAGGACCAGGACGCCGACGTCCGGTAAGTCCAGCTGTCCTGAGCTTCCTTGCAGCTGACATGACAGGTATTTCGCGACAAAAGCGTACGAGCGCACGACGGGCGACGAGCGGTCAGAGCCCATGCAGCTCTCATGAATCGCGCGCCTGTGAGCGGTGGAGAGTGGAGTAGACGTAGTAGAGGAAGAGGTTGGACGAGGGAGACGAGAATAAGAGACGACGAGCCCGGGGGGCGACACTCACGCCTTCCGCTTTCCTTACATTCATTAGCTCGCCGCACCACCGAACAAGAGAACCGGCCATACGGGCCCGCATACTGGCGTGCATCCGTACAAGTTACAAGTAGCTCTTTGTTGATTTGGTAGATAGATACCCCTGGACATCCTCCGATGCGCCCGTGTTTTGCGCGTGGCGATGTAGACGGTCCGATTGAACATGAAGGGAGGGGTGTGGGTGGCCTCGGCTCAGTGTCGACTTGCCCACCGGGAGCGGCTGTTGTCAAGGTCATCCGGCGAAGCCGAAGCCTCGATTCCGGGTGCGGCGTGCACCGCCTCCATGCATACTGAGGCTGTCGGATCTTGGCGTTGCAGTGCGTCATGCAGCCATATTCCATGGCCGACGGTGATGGCTCTGCAGCGTCATGACCTGCGCTCACGTTGGAATAGGCACTTGACCGTCATGTCGCTTCGACGCCCCGCGTCTTAGCCGCTTGTCGCAAACTCAGCTGAGCGGTCTGCATGTCCTAGAATTACACGAATCCAACACGGCCTCACTTACACGAACAACGCAGTCTACAATGAATCCACCCAGACCTGCTGGCTCTACTACCCCACGCTCTAGTTATTGAACTGCTGGTTCAAGTTCCAGCCGGAAATATCCCCTCCCATGAAATTAACCACGCCATTCGCTGATCCTGCTGATCCGAGGCCGTTGATGTTGTTGGACCCGAGGTTTGCTAGCAATTCCGAGAAGGGGCTCTGCGCCTCGGGCGCCTTGTTCATGCCCGCCAGCGCGGCCTGGACCTGCGCAGCAGAGGTGGGGTCGAGGAACTCGAGGAGGGACGACTCGAAGTCGGCCGACCCGCCGAGCGTCTGCTGCATCTGGTCGGGCGTCAGGTATTGCGAGCTTCCGTGTGCGCTCGAGTGGGTCGCCGAGTCCACTGCGTCGACGCTGTCTGGCGTCCGGCCGAGGGAGGACGGCACTGTGGGCGACGTCGTGGCGGTACCCGAGACTGAGGCGGCTGACGAACGGCCCATCTCGGCATCGGGGGTGTTTGATGCGTCGGGCGTGCTCAGCGTCGGGGTGTTTTGCGCGTTGCAGCACATTTCGCTCACGTCCAGCGACCTGCGGCCTTCCTCGTGCATCTTGACGTGGTTGGCGATGTATTGCTGCAGGTGGAGACCGAGGACGTGCTTGGTCGCGTAGCGCTGGAGTATGCTGTTGACGCTGATGAGGTCTGCGCGCCAGCGCATCGCAAGCGCATACTGCTCAGATGCGTTGGCGCGGACAATGAAGCGGCTGATGAACCGCCCAATGGTGAACATGGAGAAGGCAAGGAGAGGGGTCATCACCAGCGTGATGTCCAGCTGTGAGGGAATGAGGTGGATGAGGCCGACAATATTCTCAAACGCCCGCTGGACAGAGTGGTAGGCGACAGAGCTCCTGGCCCCAAATGTCTCGTAGTCGAGGAAGGGCTCGTAGAGCAGCATCGTGGCGAGGTTCGGGAAGATATTGACACAGAGCAGCTCGGCGGTGAAGGTGTTCATGTTACCCGCGTCGACAAGGCGGTAGATGTTCTTCAGCGTCGCGGGAAGGCTGGCCTGGAAAGCGAGGATGTCTTCGCTCAGTTTGATAAAGGACGACATGGCCATGCCGTCCAGTTCGTCGCCTGGTGTGACGACACGCTGGTGCCAGTCGAAGACCCAGGTCGCGACACGGCCTAGCAGGAAGGAGATTTGATTACAAGTACGAAGGGGTCGGGCACGGGGTGGTTGGTAAGGACGTCCGGCTCATGAGCCGTCTGGGGGTTCAGTCTCATGAAGCCGCTCTGGTCGAAGCGCTGGTTGAACTCGTCGGCGCTTGTGGGCAGGTTGACGAGAATATCGCTGATATCAAGACTGGCCGCCCAGCATGCATTGCTCGAGAAGCCGGCCTCGGCGAGGTATGCGATCCACACGGTTACGATGCGTTCTTCTCGTTCGCGGTCGTCCTGGGGATCGCGCATGAGCGGGGGCTTCTCGGCCTTGCGCGGGTTGCGGGTGGCAATCTCTAGCGCCTTGATGAGGCGGCCAGGTATACCACCCGTCATCCATCCGCGCAGCGCCATGCCGTTCTTAAGGTATGTCTGGCTGAGGATAATCTGATGTCAGCATAAGTTTGGCGCCGAAGGGAACTCACATGCGCACGGACGAGGTCGAACACATCCTGCCCAGCACCCATTTGGTTGGCCATCGTGTTGTGGCGGATGGAGCGCTCTGCGGCCTCGCATTGAGCTGTGGTGAAGTCCTCGGAAGCTTCGAGGTCGAATCCCGCGCTGATCTTGGCCTTGCGGTTGTTCTCAATCTCCTCGGGCCCCACAGTGTTAATCCACGCAGTGTGCGGCGCCGCGGCGGCGCAGATGGCATGGAGGAGGGCGGGGAGGGGGAAGTCTGGATGGGTGGGCGGCATCCTGATACGCATGAGGAGCGTCGGCCGGTGGATCATGCGCGGAAGCTGTGGCTCGCATTGGAAGAAGGTCTCGACGCTGTAGTGGTGTCAGTACGTGTGGTGATAAATACATAGTCGGATCGTGTTTACGTACAGATGCTCCAAGATCGCTTGTTTGGGTCAGCTGATGTTCTTCACTGTGCAGCGGCCAACTCACCAGGCGAGGGGAGGTTCTTGGGCCACTTGTTCGGCAGCAGGAGGAGGTTGGAAAAGTCGAACGACTGGAAGACGCCCGGCGCGCCCGCCTCGATGCTCACGAATGGCGCCGCCTCGGACGGCGCAGTGTCGATTGACGCCAATTGGGCCGGGAAAACGGACATGGGCGTCGTCCATGTCCCATTAAGATTTTTATCCATGGTCGGCAAGTCCATAACGTACGCAGCCTTGGAGTTGATAGCGGGCGCGGTATCAGCCGTCGTGAGGGACGCAATCTTGGCTTCAAGCTCGGCTTTTAGTCAGCCAAATGTTCTGACAATACCGAAAAGGAACCACTGCCGTCCAACTCACCGATGCGCGCCTTGAGCGTGTCCCTCTCCTCTGCGCCGCGGCGCTCCTTCTCACGAACGGGGTTACGCTCTCCATTGCCCACTGCCTGCTTCTTCAGGCCCGCACCGGCCGAGGTGGTGTGTACACGCTTCCGCTCCGGCTCGGGTTCGAGGACGACATCGCCGTCGTCGTCGGCGTACGTGCAGACCAGTGGCGGCGGGCGGCTCTTGTTACGCTGCGCGGAGCGGAGGGCGTGTGCGTGCGACCGCATGCACGGATTACACGTCGGCTTTACGGCATCGCACTTGACCTTGCGTTTCTTGCACTGTGGTGTGAGTGGAGTATTCTGGAAATGACAGTCGCAGACGTACCTGCAGGCAAGCGTGGTTGCGCTTGAGCGGCGCCAGCGTCTCGTCCTCTAGGATGTCATCGTACGGTGGGGTCGCCTGCATCACGGCCTGGGATGCGGAGGAAGTATGTAGCTTTGTTTGGACGGCTGTTGGGAAAACAGAGAAAGCAAAGTTACGGAGGATGGAGGTGGTCCAGGCGAAAGTTGGGAAATCGCTGACGACGCGTGGCTATCGGCAGCGTACAGGGAGATAGGGAGATGGAATGACAAGGTAGGAGGTTCAATGCGCCGCTAGATATCCTGAGTTCTTGACTAAGCGAATAACGGTTAGTCGTTGTAGATGTCGAGAGGGGACGGTAAGACGGCAAGACGGACAGAGTCGGTACGTCGGCAGATGATATGTAGATGAGTTGTGGAGTAACGTCGATGGCCGTTGTGACCAGTCCGTAGTTTCCGATAACTTTGAGGCTGTGCTCGGTGCGGAGTTGAGCTGCCTGGGTCTTGCGGGCAGTGCGGAATCGTGCTCCCAAAAGTGAGAGAGGGCAAAAGAGATGTGCCAAGGGTGACACTGAGCTTGGCAGGATGGTTTGGGGACAACCAAACAGATCTCTCCGCTACTGGCCTACGTCCCGACTGGCGCCTGGCTGGGCGAGTGGAACGGGAAAAGCAGGAATCGACAGCGGGTACGGCGGATACGAACGGCAAAAGGGGGGAGCAGAGGGTCCACAAAGTGCTCAGAGCGGCTCAGATCAAAGTTCCAAGAGGTGAGTTGCAGCGTTTGCAGCGTTGCAGAGTGCGTGGAGTCATCATCGATGGCCGTCGGCCTCGATCTCCCTTATTCCATCATGACGCGAAGGCACCCACCGTCGACCGTGGGAAAGTAAACATTCCACCCAGAATACCACGTGAATCTGCTCCCGCTCGGCCTCGGCGTCGCGATTGTATGTATGTTACCGAGGTAGCCGAAGTGCACACCACACTCCTGGTCGCCGAGCACCGAGGCCGAGGCATGCCATCTTCCAGAAACGTGTTCCCCGCGTGTTCCAGAACCTTAACCCTCAGGAACGGAGTCTGAAACAAACTCCGCATCATCCGTGTCGGCAATTCGGTCACTAACGTGTCCGGGTCCCGCATCCCGCGTCGAGACGTTACCGCGTGTGCTCGCGTTACCGCGTGTGCTCGCGTTACCGCATGTGGCCGTTCGCATGCGCCCATGTCGACTTCGGCGGCCTCGCATGCCCTTGTACCAATATTTAACAGCTGACATCTATCAATCTACCTCACAGCTAGCAACACCCCCACCATGCACGTGTCCACACGAAAGGCACAAGCCACCAAGGTCGAGGAACGCGACCGCCTCGTCGCGGCCATGGAGGCGCAGCTCGGCCTGGCATCTCAGCATCCCGAGGACCTCGAGATCATAGGCACCGGGTCGGTCTTTCATTGTTCTCCTTCGGCGCTGACTTCAGGGCGCAGCAGATCGTGGCGAACCTCAAGGCGCGGAAGGAGGGCTGGACGTGCGAGCGCGTCATGGCTGCCTTTGTGCGTGGCTGTGGCGTGTGGCGCAGTGGCGAGCTGATGACAGATCCGCGCGGCGTGCGCAGCCCAGCGCAAGACCAACTGTCTGACGGAGGGTGGGTGGCACGGCGGCCCGAACTGACCTGCAGCGCTCTTCACAGAAGCACTGGAGGCGGCCCGTGCCAAGGACGCCGAGCTCGCTGCGGGCATTGAGCCGGTCGGGGAGTTCTGGGGCCTCCCATCAAGCTTCAAGGGTGGGTTGCTTGTTACTCAGCGCTCACGCAGACACATACAACATTGTGGGCGTCGACACGTCCCTCGGATGCTCGCCATACTGCAACGACCCAACCGTTGACCCAGAACACGAGGGGACAGTGAGTCCGTGAACGGCGCCGCTAATCCACAGCTGGTGAGGATCTTCCGCGCCGAGGGAGGAATCCCGTTCTGCAAGACCAACATCCCGCAAACGCTGCTCGCGTTCGAATGCGCCAACCCCATCTTCGGCGCCAGCTCGAATCCCTACTCCTCCGCCCGTGTCCCCGGCGGCAGCTCCGGCGGCGAGGGCGCCCTCGTCACGCTGCACGGCACCCCGCTCGGCTGGGGCTCAGACATTGGCGGCTCGCTCCGCATTCCAGCCGCGTACTCGGGGTGCATGGGTCTCAAGCCTGCCGTTGGGCGCTGGCCTGCGGGCGGGGCGCGGCCTGTCGTGCGTGGGTTCGACGGGATCAAGCCCGTCGTCGGGCCGATGGCGCGCACCGTTGACGACCTGACCTTCGCCGCTCGGACCGTGATCAACTACACCGTCGCGGACATCGCCAACCACGGGTTCTGCCAGGCGGACAATGTCGTGCCGCTGCCATGGCGCGAGGTGAAGCTGAAACAGCGCCTCAAGATCGGGTACTGGGTCGACGACGGGGCGCTGCGCGCCTCGCCGGCCGCGAGGCGCGCCGTGCTGGAAACAGTGGCTGCGCTGCAGAAGAAGGGCCACGAGCTCGTCGAATGGCATCCGCCCGACGTCGCCTACGCGCTCAAGATCTTTGCCGCACTCAACTCGGCAGACGGGTACAAGCAGCTTCTGAGCAACATAGGCAAGGACCCCATGGAGCCGGCCATGAAGCTCGTGACGCTCGGCACGCGCCTGCCGAAATTCGTCATGTGGCTCCTCGTCCGGCTGGTCCGCTACATCGCCAAGGACCTCATGTTCGCCAGTGTATTCTGTAAGTCACTGTCTGCGCTGCGCTAACGGCAGCCGCGTCCACCCGCAAAAACGTGGACGAGTACATGCACTGGACGTCCGAGCGGGACAGGTATACCAGGGCGTTCCGCAAGGCAGCGTGGGAGGAGAACAAGTTTGACTTCCTCTTGTGTCCGCCCCAGGCTGTCCCAGCGCTGGAGCACGGTCGGACGCGCGACCTCTCCCCCCTCGCGGTCGGGACGATTCTGTTCAACGTCGTCGACTCGACCGCGGGCGTCCTCCCCGTTACTCGTGTTGACGCTGAGCGCGACGCCCTGCCGGGCGGATACCTCGAGGGCAGCACCGGGTCGTGGATCCTCGAGAAGCGCGTCTATGGGGGCGCGGACCCCGCTTATGACGCTAAAAAGATGGCCGGCCTGCCTGTCGGTGTGCAGATTGTCGGACGCCAATTCGACGACGAGAAGGTCCTCGCGATGATGAAGGTCGTCGAGGGCGCGATGGGGTATGAGGCATAGGTTTGAGATATGTGGTACAGTCCAGCATTGTGGCGTTAATATTATCATGGGCTCCGCCTTTGCTCGTTGCCTAGATCAAGTTGAAACACTGATTTGGAGGATGTCTGATTGTGTTTGCTGGTTGCTGACTGTGCTCGAAGTGCTACAGCAACTGACACGAAAGTTACAGTGGTCTGGCATCGTATAGTGAATACTGTTGCAGTGGTCGCTGTGGCAACTGTGGCACTTGTTGCCACAGACCACCATGGCCCCGTGAAAGGATTCCATTGCAATGCACCACGTCGTGCAGTCATGGGACTCAAACCGCCACACAGCCATCTTCTTTCCATTGGAACAGACATCTCGGTGTTCGGCGAGTACATACCTGTGGTATTGTCGGAAGCTCCACCTGCCCTGCATCCCGGTTCCGGTCGTCAGGAAACCTCCGTGAGTCAAACCTTCATCTTTGGTTGTCCAGGAGTCCTGGTCACACTCCAAAACACTCGCAGGGACGTCTGTACGTCTGTCGTAATGGCTCCTGCAGGCCGACAGGCAGGGAAGAACGCATCTCGTCGTAATCGCACACCAGAGGCAAAAGACCGCCCATTGAACGCTGAACCCTGGTCACGAAATTATGGGGTGAAGGGAATGCTTGGTAGTACCGAGATGCTGCGCGTATTCACACGCGAGATCCATATGACAAAGCCCCACAAGCTTCGGCCTCGGCGTGCGAGTTGATTTTCAGAGTGGTCCGGCAGGCCACTTCAAGTGCAATCGAGAATGAGAAGGCTTCAGATTCCCACATCTAATAAAGTGTAGTCGAGGGCATGATTCAGCGTTCCCACAGACTCCAACCGCGTGCCAGGGAAACTAACCCACTAACCACTCGAGGACATGTAACCTGCGCACGCGTTGCTTCTGACTGCATTCCGGTCCGTTGCACCTCCGCATGCCTTCCCAGCTCCGCATGCCAACAACAACCTTGTCTACTGCGCGTTCATTATAGCATAATGGCACGCGCAGTGGTCGATGATCGACTGGTGCGGATTGGACGTAACCCAGTTTCTCGGCGGCGTCGTCTGCCCCCTCGAGTTCAGGTCTACCAGCGTCAATGAAAAACCCCAAAAACAATGCTGATCAGTGTCGTCATTATTCCCTTCGGACTTAATGGTGATCGTCGCTGCCACGACAGCCTCGCGGGATTCTCGGCGGTGTCGGCGTCGGTATCGGGCCCGGGAGCGAGCGGCGCTACGGCCCGGACGTATCGTGGCCGCCGAAATCCGATTTCCCTTCGATATCCTGGTCGACCCTTCTGTTATCTTGTGGCTGGCGTTGGGTAGGGCCAACGTGACATGTGCTTCGGACTTCTCGGAGACTGGTCCTCGCACGTAGCGGACCGTTGTGAATTGCGAGCTCGCTCGCCTTCGGCGTGTTAGCCTCGAGTTTGTCCCTGCCCAGTATTGGGGGACACCACCAGCGCGTGCTTGGTCAGTATCGTTTCCCCCGCCGTGCTAATTATGGCTTGGGTGTGCCACAAATGTACTGAGATCCCCAGGGATGCAAAGCCATGGATTCTTATGACCAAAGAGCTCGTGTTTGTCACTGGCGCCGCTCACTGACCCCACGAATGTGGCGCCACGGAGGTGGCTGTGTGCATGCCCCGACGTTGCCGACCCAACCGAGCAAGTGGATCTGAATGCCGCCAAATTGCACTGGAGATTTCGTACAGACTACAGCAGTTGCACAGCATCGATCTGCAGTGCCAGTGTTTATTGTTCGTGGTACCGCGTGGTGTCGTGGCGATGAGCGAAACCTGTCTCAGAACCGGCGGATCCGTGCCACCGAAACTCTATCTCGACGTGGCATTCGGTTCCTCATTCCAGAGTCGAGTCACGTTAGCCGTGTTGATCTTCGTTGACGCCAATTAAGGAGGCTCCGAGTGGCGACGGGCATTTTGGAGAATGTCTAGTTCGTGAGGTGGAGTGGACCGCATGCTGCGCAAAAAATGCCCGCCTCGGCGCCTCGGCGACGTTCGCCTTGGTCAGATCTGGGAGTCGCGCTAGTGGGGGACGACCAATTGTACCGGGGAGAATACCGGAGCCGGCGGTGTTGCAGGCTCACACGCCCGGCAGTGAGGACGGGGTCAAGTAAGTCAGCCGTCAAAGGGCGGGCAGCGGCGAGCAGTGTCAGGTTGTGTCTCGGACATGTCTCATGGCCCGCGTCCCGACCATCTCATGCCCGACAGAACCGCGCCACGCATGAAGCCGAACCCATGCAGGCCACGCAAGCGTTCCACCCGATGAATAGCGATCATATGTCCCAGTAGCGCGAGTTTCAGCCCGAACCTCGCTGGGTGACACTGAGAACCCTGCAGGCTGGCTGCTGGCCTCTTGTGCTCTCGCTTCTTCGGCCGATGTTCCTAGTGCGTACTCCTTCGCTCCAACGATCCATCGGGAGGCACCTTCTTGACGATCCTCACGATTGCAATCCTGCCAAGCTGTTGCTAGTCGCGTGTCACCAAAATTCCTAGCACCTGGACCAGTGCGCATGGAAATCGCGCTCGGCTGCCCTACCGAAGCTACCGAGCATGCCGTGTCCTTGGACATCCGCAGCAGCCGGTCCCATCTCCACGCGACACGTCAGAGGGTCGGTGCTGTATGAGATGTCAACGTGGACGGCTAACACTGCTACCAGGGAGCAGCTAGGGAGCGTTTTAGGGAATGCATGGCGTGTATCGGTATCATGGATCTTGGGAACTGCAGGCGAAATGGAGTGAGCCTGGTGTTGACAATGGGGTGTTGGTGTGAAGTGCAAGGCGAGGCATGGCGAGGTATTGACATTCCGCTGCTGACTGATGTCGTAGCGGGGCATGTGGGAGCACACTTCCGCACCTGCAAAACCTTGCCCAAACTTGCCAGTTTGTCACCGGTACCGGCTTCAGGCTCCACTAAACCTTGTCCCTTGGCATCCCTCGCATCCTCACGTCCTCCCGCCATCCGTGGCCCGCCGGCTCCCCGCCGGTGGCCGTACGGGCGTGGACCGGAGCCGTCCGGAGGCCCCGGTGAACCTGCCGTTTCGCCTGCCAACCCCTGGCCACGACTGTAGCAGACGTCGGCGCTATCTGCATGGGATCGGGTATGCCGGCAGCCAGTCCGCAGATGTTGACACACATTCCGCAGACGGCCATCCTACCCTGCTCACCCTGTCGAAAGCTGTCCTGGCAAGCTGACCTTGCCACCGCCTACTCCGTGCCCCGTCGTCATAGCGATCTACAGATATCGCAGATGTCCGTTTCAGCCCAGTTCCCTTTGGCCCCGGGCGCAAGCCACAAAACCACGAGAAGCACGCGCGAGGTGCGTCCGCACTGGTGGTGCGCCGCGGTGTCGCCGCGGCCAGGTGCATCCGGCAAACGGGGGACACAGCGCCAGCCGAGGAAGTCACAGACATCGCCGAAGGCCAAATTCAGTCTCAAGTTAGCGCGCTCCGTGCGGCGCCTGGTTAGATGCTTGGCTGCCGGTACACCCCGATGCATGAACTGGTGACAGTGGATAAACATTGACATCGACGGAGAGATTAGGAGTTGGAGTAACCAAGTAGAGTTGGAACCTTGGCACGTGAGGGTTCAGAAACCCACTGCCGAGTTGAAATTAGGCAATGCCAGGGCAAGCAAGGGGATATGACGGAAGTGACTGACGAAAGGTTGTTACATGTGCTTCCAGCCTGACCTGAGTCCCTGTTCCCGAGTCGTAAACTCGTCAAAGGGAGTACGAGAACGGTGCCAAATCCGGTAGATAAGCGGATCCGAAGGTATACCAACCGGTAGCTGCAGGGCAGAAGACCACCGAAGGAGAGTGGCGCAAGAGGGGAGGTTTGAATGTAGTTCACAAAGGCAACGGCCGCAGCAGTTGATGTAAATCACTCGTCCCTGGTTGCTGTTCCTCGCTTGGTGCCTATCCGACGCAGAATGTGAGAGTTGGAGTCATGCATGCATCAGCATCAGTCAGCATCCGTCCAGTTCCTAACGTGGCTTGGGATCTGGTTTCCACCGGTGGGAAGAGGTGGAGCCCGTAGCTGGCGGTGGAGCCCACCACTCACCACTGGAGGTCTCAGGCTCTCAGTGCCAAAACGTCTATCCCAGTTTGTACCTGTGGCTGTACCTGCTGTTATCGTACCTAGTACCTTAGACATGCCACGCTCCATGTACCGCTGTACTCTGAAGCATGTAGGTAAAGTAGTATTGTAGTAAGCAATGTACCTGACACAATTCTCGACCTGCTTCAGGCCTCCTGCTTGGAACGTTCTTTCTTGGATCAGCCGTGGTATCCAACAGCCTACCCTTAATGTGGTATGACGAGAGAGCAGTGGGTTGCAGCATGTGCTTCCATCGTTGGACTCGAAATGTCGTCGTACCCTCTCAGAGCGGAAGTCGTAAGGGTATCTTGTAAGACCCGTCAGAAGACCTTCGGCCATCCATCAAGTGGTCCCTCTTCTTTCGCCAAGCCTCTGCATTGTCGTTCAGCATGCGCAACATGCAAGAGAGCAAGGCAGCAGAGCAGCAGGGGGCGCAAGGCAGAGCCGTGTAACATCTCGGTTGTGTCACCCATGGAGAATATCGCGAGCAAGGAGGATTAACAGCAGGAGGAGTGCGGAGGGTGCAGTAACGAAACACCCGAGTCGTGGTGCAGAAGGTGTCGCATCTCGCCTGGCTCGCCTGGAGATTACCCCGATACAGTCCGGCTCCTCAATCTCTCGCGATCCCTTGCCGCACGCTCACACCGCCGTCCGCAGCAACGGGGGGAGATGGTGAGTGGCTGGCTGGCTGATAGGTGACTGGCTGACTTTACCTCGGCCACTCGGTGTCCGGGGATGCTTTCGCCTTTACCGGGGGGCTTTATGCCTCTTTTCGTTCTTACGACTACAGGAGCAATGCTAGCAAGGAGGGATGTGAGAGAACACGCCCCCTTCTCGGTACGTTTCGCACCCTCTTCGTACCAAGATAATCACATCACATCCATCTTGGCTGAGCCCTTACGAGGGCGAGAGGGACGATACGGAGGATACCCTGTAATCACATCTCCCTCCTGTTACACAGCAGCAAGGTTTGAGAGTTGAGAGAGCGCGAGGGTTGTTGCGTGCGAGGGTGCGAGGGTTTGGTTTCCGCACCTCGTCCGGAGGCTCTTCTTCGAACCTACGCCATCTGAGCCATCTACGACATCTACGACATCTCGCGACAGCCGCCGGTCAATCGCTGTTCAATCCAGTCAACCCAGTCAATCCAAGTCGATCCAGTCAACTGCCCCCCCGGCCCTCGGCCCCTTTTGGTAGGGTTCATCGCCTCCTCTCTATTACAAAAGATACCGATCTACTGGTTTCCCCTGCCTCCCCAACCCCGGTCCAGTCAACCACCCTCATCATCCCTCATCTACCCCACCCCTCCCCCCACATATCCACATATCCACCCCGTCACCCATCACCCATCGGTCGCTTCTCGCCACCACAACACCTCTCATAGTTATCCACAACTACCTACTACTACAACTACTACTACTACTCGACTAGGTATCCAATTCACCCTCCCCACATCATCATGTCTACTAGTCCCAATGCCCGGGACGCTGGACAGCCTCCGGAGAAGAAGAAGCGACGTGAGTTCCTGGCCACTTCTGCCCACCCCCCTCCACCGACCGCCTCTCATTCCTGTGCAGTAGTGCATGGTGGCTGACATTCAACAGGTCAGAATGTTGCTTGTGACTCGTGCCGTCTTCGTCGCGTCAAGTACGTTCCATGTCACCTCTTGATACATAAATTCATGTACTGACACCCCCAACAGGTGCGACATGCTTGCACTCCTAACCCCGGCCGACTCGACACGCGTCATGCCGCCCCTGCCAGTTCTCGTTCGGCAGAACCCAGATATTTCATGCTCAAACTGCATCTCCAAAGGCATTCGATGCACAACAAACCAGATTGTCAACCCTTCCAAACCCAACAAGGGCGGCAAGCGCATCGAGGAAGCCAAGAAGATGTATGGCAGTGAAGGTGTCGTGTACACTCCATCCGTCGGCAACGTTGCACCCAGCACCCCTTCACTTACTTTGACGCCTGTTGGTGCTACTGCTTCTCACGATCTCCCCACGGCACCACTGCCACGTCGCCAGAGCTCCCAAACAACAACTGCTTCCAGTTCCTCGTCATCAACTTATGACTTTTCGGATCCCAATGCAGTTCCTACCAGCGTCGATTTGAGCGCTGCCAACACATTTATGCCCTTCGGCAACCAATATCCTTACCCTGGCACCGATATGCTCAATCGGCCCGCGGCGTCAACCAGCACCCCTACGCCTGGTGAGCTCGGTCCAACTTGGACTACCGAGTGGGCGAGCAACGCCGTCAGCACCCCTTATGGCACCCCATTTGATGTTGGCATGTTCGACATGGGTACTAGCGTTCCCGCTGCAGACGCCCCCACGTGGAACGCATTCATGTTCCAGCCCAACTCTGATACTTTTGGATCCCAGTCCACGGAGCAGTCTTCCACCAGTGCCTCGTCTCTGTATTCGTCGTCTGCGAGCAATCTCTCCGGGCTTCAGGTGCCATCCATGTCCTCCCTCGATGGTTCTTCCCTCGAGAAAGATACGTCGTCGTTTCCTTCCATTGGAACAACCCCCGGCGGGGCCTTTGATGGAATCATTGACCCCCAGCTCGCCCAGCACGTTTCGGGCGACTCATCCCCAGTCGCCCAACCTTCCTTTGGCCTCTATCCCTCGTCTCCCTCCATTTCTGGTTCTGCCACGAGCAACACCGGCCCTCCCCAGATCGTGGGCAAGAAACGGCAACACGTCGACGACGACGTGATTGAGATTGTACGCCGAGGCAGTGATGAGAGTAGCGATGACCCCGAAGCTTGGCGCCTCTGGGCGGACAACAAGGACAAGCAAGACAAGGTTATCCGCTGGTCGCGCAGCGAGAACGTTGGCGATGCGCTTGCCAGCCGTGCACTTGGGAGCGAACTAAGCCGCCACCTCGTCCGCATCTACTTTTCCTCTGTGCATTTGACCCTCCCTGCGATTAGCCCAGAAGCATTCTACATGTCATGGCAACAAGCTGGTGAGCGTTCAGACCGCATGACCCCCGCACAGGAAGTCCTGTGCGCGGTGATTGAGGCATGGGCTGCACGATTCTCAGACCATCCGGTCGTGAGTTGTCCCCAGCTCATCCCGCAGTCGTCGCTGACGGACAGGTTCTGGGGATGGACCCCAGTAAAGTGCACAACTCTCCTAAACTTATCCTAGATGGCGGATCAGTGAGCTGCACAAAGGGCGCACCGAACTGACTTGCAGAGCGACTCTGGCTCGGTATACCTAGATCAATCTAATTATGGGCAGCGCCGTCTCCGCGTGTGCGTTGCACTAGTGGAGCGGGCGCGCACGCTCATCGACCAGCACGGAATCCTTAGAAAACCAAGTGTAACCGGCGTACAGGCTCTTGCTCTCTTCACACAACTCCAACATATGACCGATCACAACCCCGAAACATCTGAAGTTATGATGGAAAGTGAGTGTTAGTTCCAGGAGCCAGCGTTGACAAGCAGCCGAGATGCTTCACACAATACTAGTTCAGCAGCTTCGGCGACTCGACATGTCTTGGGTCTCCGAGGGCGATATACCTGTTTTGATAGAGGAGGACGGACCAGCAACGATTGGCCAGCAGAGAGTCAAGCAGCGTCGTCTGTTTTGGACTATCCTCGTTGCCGACGCCTTCTGGGCAGCGGGGACGGCGTCGGAGCCGGTGGTGTAAGTCACCGTTGGGTGCTAAAACAGAAGAGCTCACACCGCAGCCCAGATGCAGATGTAGAGGCGTCTGGAGAGTGGCTTAATGCCGTCGAGGACAAGCTTGCGCCTTCGGCGTTCAACGCCCTGTCCTTCTTCATGAATGGCTATCACCGTGTAGCTACCCTGACGCGCGAGGTCGCTCGGAAAATGGCAATACCATCGCAACGCCCAGGGCGCGTCGACGTCTTCGAGTTCTGCAGTCACACGCGGTCAATCTGGAAGCGAGTTCGAGACTTGCATCGTGATGTCAACGTCCGCACCGAAGAGGTCCTTGCCTATTGCACCGAGGATATTCTCGGCTTCTCTCCAGTCCATGTACGTCTCTGTCTGTCCCGCGTAGTGTCGTTGCTCACGCTGCGTAGCATTTCTCCAGCCTCCGCCTCTGCTCCACTTACATTCTTCTCATCATGCAGCAGTTGATTCAGCAGCTGCTGGACTTTCGTAAGCGCCTGCACGAGGCGTACATCTACGACGACACCGTCCCCTTGCAAGCGCGACCCGAGTCGGGTCGTGTCAGCGCTCTGGAGGAACTCAACTCGCAGAGTATCGACATTCTCCTCTCCAACGTGCGGGCGCAGACGCCGCTCTTTGTGAGCTTGCTGCCCACCGGCCTGATGCAAGGGGGCGCGATGATCATTCGTGTCCTACTTGCCTCCGCCCAGTTTCTCTCATCCGTCCCCACCAATGAGCAAGGGTATCCCAACCACACCCGAGGCGGAGTTGAGTGGACGTGGGCAAACAAGCAGTCGGAGGTCAACAGCTGTGTCGAGGCGCTGCATCAGCTGGTAAGCAATTCAGCTATTTCAGCCTCAGTCTCGATCGCTGACTTAGCAGGGTTGGGCTTGGGCTGACGTCGCCCCCGTTCTAAAGATGATCAAGACGAATATAGCGCGTGGCGCCCCTTCGCCCGAGTCTTCACTGGCCTTCGCGTTCAACGCGCAGAACAACATCACGCCAGAGGTGGATCAGCAGACGTCACTGCGTCAGCGAGAGCTCGAACGCGATGCTAAGGCCGTTGCGGCGGCAATGCGTTTCTGGCCTCCAGCGTGAGTCTCTCCTCACACGGCACGACGAGAGTTGTTACTGATACTCAGCTCGGTGCCAGATGTCATCGGCGTGTGGAGCAAACAGCAGAGGTTGATGCAGCGCCAACAGCAAGCAGGTGCCGACAACGACGAGGTGTACGGTACGCGCCTGATGGTCACGCGAGAGCCGATTTCTCCGGGACATCTCCACCACACAATCTTCGCTAGTGGCACAGGGCAACCCTGTATGCTAGGTTCGCAAGGCCTCTCGTCAACGCCCAGTTCAGCGAGCACCTCGCGGCCACCGTCCCGTCCGCTGGCATTCTCGGCCGCCGAGCACTTCGCCATGGAGGTGCCCCTCCTCGAGGCTGTGTCTGGCATTCCTTTGCTTCATAAGTCAACAGCGCCCAAAGGCTCAACCGAGCAACAAAGTGCGCGAAACGCGCCGCCGGCCGCTACCGCCCCTCCTGAAGGTGTGGGTGAAGCTACTCAGCTTACGGGTACCGATAGGGAGCTCGCATCCGAACTCGAAGGTTTCCTTGAGAGCCTCCTTTCCGGCATACATGACACAGCGGAGCGCCTTTCGAATTGAAGAGGGCGACGACACGAGGGAAGGGATTGGATATGGAGTGGCGGGGGGAGGGGTTGACTGCTGAGGGGTTTGATTGCTGAAAGGGGAGGGGCTGTTGGCAGAAGCCCGAGAGTACAGGGGAGGGAGAAGATAGGTCAGAAGTACATTCGTGTGGGAGTAGTGTGAACCGCTCAAGTGATTTGTACCATAGACGCCCCGACATAGAGTTTTGTATGTGTAGCATGAAGAAA
The DNA here is from genome assembly GCA_023629975.1 of Cutaneotrichosporon sp. PL3408A. NCBI lineage: Eukaryota > Fungi > Basidiomycota > Tremellomycetes > Trichosporonales > Trichosporonaceae > Cutaneotrichosporon > Cutaneotrichosporon sp. PL3408A. The sequence continues at coordinate 365,775 of JAMAMB010000005.1, forward strand.
TCGATCGAGTACGGCCATTTCTCGGGACGTTGGAGACCGTATCCTGTGCTGCTCTCCGCTGCTGTCGGCCTCGGGTCATCAATATCGGTGCACGATATTGCATTCTCGTTAACTGCTCCGATCGCCCGTTCCCGAGCGCTCCAAATATATCCGGTGGAGGTGTCATTGGCCCAGCCCATCACCGTAACCGGGGTGCAGTGCACCCACACAGCGTTCACACGGCGGGCAGCTCGGCGGGCAGGTCGGTTTGCAAGCAACACCTCCGCGCCCGCATATTGCGGCCGTTAACCTCGGGCACCGGCTCTTGGCCTCTTTGCACGAGCGCTTCGCCGGCATCTCCGCCCAGTCATGCGGAAATTGGAAGCGCAAGCAAACGGCGGGAAGACGGGCATCGCATATGCCCGTTCGGTGCAGGGCGGCCCAATGACGGCATGGCAGAAACCTTGTCGTTCATGTTCATGCTTAACGGCCCCTCACCGCTCCAGAATGGGTTTGCTTCCGCCGGAGGATCAGAACGGCAGCGTCTGGCACGGCATTGGACGACGCCAAAACGGTAGGGGGGGCGGTGCTAGGGACCCAGCGATGCTGTGCGCCGTGTGTCGTGCTTCATGCGTCATGTGGAGTAGGGATTGGGGCTGACGCTCGGGGTCTTCAGGAGTGGGAAGTTGAGGAGTGGTTTGCAGCTTGACGATTGGAGAGTCGCAGGGCCGCGTGATGCTTGTCAAGGCATTTGGCGCCGTTTGTTCGGTGAGTCACTGGTGGTGTCCATCCAACATAGGAGTCAGTGCCATCGTCTTTACAATGTCCAGCACAGCTTCATTGCTCCGCCAAGAAACAGGGAGCTTCCCGCACACTCCAGCACGAGCGTCGGGGTACCTTGCCCATTCTGGGCGCCCTGTTGATCCTTTCCAGACCACCGTCGGAGCTGGCAGCAAACACCGGGACGGGAGCTCGGTGTGTTCAGGAGTGAGGTCCAGTGAGGTGTCGAGCTGTGTAGAAAGTCAGAACGGTCAAACGGTCAGAACGGTCAGAACGGTCAGAACGGTCAGAACGGTCAGAACGGTCAGAACGGTCAGAACGGAACGGAATACGAGCTCAAGGGGGCCAAGGATACCACGATACCGGAAGCGCTGCCTCCACACCCAACGCCAGAAGTTCACCTTTGCGAGGAGGGCACAGAAACACCCGAGCCACAGGATCAGTAACCTCGCCAGGTCCGAGCGATCCAGGTCAGCGCCACCCCGAGCACCGACATGTGATGAGCCTCAATAGCCTTGTCAAGCAGCGGATGTCTCGGGTGACCCTAAGGATGGTGATCCATTGGGAAGGCACTACGGAACGAAGGGCGGTGCCGGGACGTCGGGGCTGTACTCATTGCAGTGCAGCCATGCAGGATTGCCGCCATGGTCATTGCGAGGCACCCGCCATTCCTTTGACCGATCTTCGTCTACCGACCAAAGCCGACCAGTATGTCTGCACTCAGCCCTGCGGAGCCATAAGGCAGGAATGAGCATCCCGAAGTTGTACTTGAGTACTTGAGAGAGTATAGGGCTTGGACATGGCCAGGTGATCAAACCCAGCGACTGTCACTGGCCTTGCCCAGAAATTGTCGGGCCCGTGCCTATCGATCTCCGGCCGATCTGCAGGATCGGAGGCGGCCCAAGAGAATATGTTGAGATCATGTCATGTCTCCAACGTCTCCAATAACGTCTCCACCGTCTCTATTCTCTCCTCTCGTTAATTCAGCACCACCTCTTCCGTTGCCCTTCGGGTTTCCACGCAACAACCCCCCGTGCTCGTCACGTAACCTCTCGGACCCTTGGTCAAGGATTACCACTTGAACGGGAATCACATACCCTCCCGACTCGTCATCGCCGTCTATTTGTACTTGGCTACAACTTGGCGCTGGCATTGATTGCCAGACTTTTCTCCACTGTCATCACCACGATAGTGTTCATTTACTTTCACTAAACCGGACGCACATTCCAAGACGACCCCGACTCGCTACAGTACTGGGCACCTTAGCGTATTGCAGAAAGTTGCGGCACCCGATCAGACTCCACCCCCGGCCCCTGGTATCGTCCGACGCTAATTTCGCGAGGTTCACCAACGCGGCGGAGGCTGGCCGCCTGTGGTTTCTCTTGAACTCTCGTCACCTTCCTAAACAGAGTTCGCTCGGCGGTAATCTGGAGCCGAGCTCGCAAACAAGTGAGCATCTCGCACGCCACTTGCTGCCTGATACGCGCACCCACACAAGATATCTGCACCTCCTCCAGCCTTCGTCTCTCTGCAATTCCCATACCGCCAGTCCGACAATACCGGCATTGCGAGCCTTTCTGATTCATAACGATAAGCACGAAGAATATTGCTGTGCCACGCCGGCGTCCCCTCAATCGCCCACCCCGCGTTACCGATCCAGGCTGGCGCCACAAGAGTCCGCCCTAGCGAAGTGGCGTTGCCTCCCGCGCCCGGGGACGCGGCTAAAGCGCGGAAGGCCCCTCTTTTCACTTTGACACTGACAACGTCGCAATCACGACCACCTCTACGTATATGGCTCGGGAACTGGGCCTGTCGGCCCTGTTCGTGCTCACGGGCGAGCGCAATGTAAGTGGGCAGCGTGGACGTCGGGAGGCGTCAGCGCGGCCTAGTTAAAGAATGGGCACGGAGGTGAAGCGAGTCATGGGAACAGATGGGATGGAGCCGAACCGAAGCAGCCAGGCGGGTTGTCGTTAACGGCCTGAATCGTGCATGTCCTGTCGAGCTCCGTCCTCTACCCCCCCGCCAAACCTCCAACTGCGTACGGGAGAGTGGCTGACGACAGGCGGTGATGGTGTATGTGTCGGAAAGCATAGCAGAGATTCTAGGATACGAGCCACAAGACCTCGTCGGCAAGACGAGTTATCTTATCTTCCACCCCGACGAAATTCCACTGCTGAGACAGATTCACTAGTGAGTGGCAGCATGCCGCAACAGGCAGGCGACAAGGCGCTCACACTATCTCCGACGGCGACACGTCCATTCCTCGTTCGCCCCTCACAACCAACCTCATTACGCTTAACCTTCGCCCGTCCAACGGAACGAACGATCGTACTTACCAATTCCTTCGCACGCGGCTCTAATTTGCACTGTAGCTACGCACTCCAGAACGAGAAGGTTGGGTGCATCATGTACATGCGCCTTCTGCATCAGCGCGGATTTTACGTCGACTGTGCCGTGACATAGTGAGTTGGGAGTTCGACACTGCCCTCCATGGAGGCGCTTTCCGCCCTCCGACAAAATAATTGCTGAACCCAGTTCAACGGTTTACGACCTCACAGTGGGGATCGTGACAAGGGCGATCAACGGACCCAACGTCATCAGTGGGCCTGGGTGTCCGTTCAAGCTGACAGCAGGGTTAGCAGCGACAGCACGAGAAGTGGTAGAAGCGCGGGGCGGCGTCGAAGGCGTCTACATGCGCGTGCGTAGCCCACTAAGCCCTTAAGCGCATAGGAATAGTTTGTATTAATGCTCAGAGCTGGTCGACACCCTCGGGGTCCCGGTCACCAACCGCATCGCCATTGTCAAGAACGCCCTCACTCTCCGTACAACCATGGGAGAAAGACTGGGTGCGGAACCCGCCGTCCCCGCGCACCTTCTTCCTCCTGGACCGTTTCACCGAGACTGCCCGTATCATGTTTGTGTCCAATGACCTCCTCGTCAACGCAGCGGAGGTGGGTAGTCTGAGGCGACTAGAAGCCCTGACTCCAGTGCAAGGACGTGATGTTTTACGCAATCGTGCGACCGCAGGACAGGCCAAAAGTGCGGCAATGGATCGACGCAGCGAAGATGTGTGCTCCAATCGTGTATGACGAGGAGCGCTCTGGAGGGCATGGGTACCTCATATTCGACGTCCTCAAGGTGAGTGGAGTAGAAACGGTTGCAGTGCGATTCTGGCATTGGAGCGTCACGAGTGGCGCGACCATCCTGCCACACGCAGTGTTGTGCATGACAATGTGCATGACAAGCGAAAATGCGCCCGTGGCAATGGTTGGACTGTCCAGGGTATTTCGTGTTTGTGGCGATATGAGACATCTCGGACCCGACTTTGCCTGCTTTGCCGATTTGCTTCCCCAACACTTCCCTTGACATGCTTATCTCATCTCACAATCCTTGTCAGCCTCACTGACACCAGGTGCCCGACCTACCACCGCCAGGAAAACCATTCCCAGAAGGGACGGAGGAGTCGGTGCGCGCCACGCCGGGGCAGGAGTTTGTGAGCGTCGAGGGGATTTTTACCGCCTCGTCAGACGGAATCGCGTGTGTGATTGCTCCAGTCGCGCAGACATCGTCATGAGGACCCTTGCGAGGGCGTAGAAAGGGTAACACCCACTGTGTAACTCAAGGACACTACCTGCTTTGCAGGATGGACACTGGATAACAAGCTGGATCAGGGAGCGGTAGTGGGGACTCGAGGAGGACCAGAAGGGCGGAGTCTGCGCATGGGAGGTAGCATGAGTAAAGCATTTCAGTTGTAACTGTATACTTCAACGGCATGGGTCATGCAGCATGTTTTGTTCGACGCTGCCAATCCCCTGGGCACCCCAAAACCCCACGGCGACGGCGGTGGATTGCGACGGCGTACCACAACACGAGCTCCGGGCCATCCGTCTCACATGTCTTGCATTCGTATCCCTGCCCCCATAGTAACACACCACACCTCCCCCACCTACGACAGACCTGCCTGCGCTTGTGCATTAGAGCTTAACCGTTCACCTCGTGCTGCGAATAATTGGCTGATGCTGGCAGCTGCTGCGGGAGACCTAAGCGCGCCCAGTGCCAGGGAGCATGACCCAAGCCGTGCCCATGACCATGAGGATCACGGCGACGACCAAAATGACAATGTGAATCGTCTTCCACAGCCGAGCCTCCCGGCTGTCCTTGACGCCGAGCAAAGTCGGCGCGAGGGAGAGGTAGAACCCGATCTGACGTCAGCTCTGATCGTGGCGAAGTGGCCGCGGACTCACTGGAAGGATGATACAAATGAGGAAAGCGGTGAAACTGCCCAAGAACGCCATGACCTTCTCGAATCCTGGGAGGACGATGGCGGTGAAGGTGCATGCCGATGTGATGACGAGACGGACGATGGCTCGCGCCATACCCTTCCCACCCTCAGCGGCAACGTTCGGCGTTTCAGGCTCAAGATCCTCGTTGGTGGGTGGCAGGCGGTGCTGCGCCTTGCGGGGGTCCTCGACATGCTCGAAGGTCCCATCGGGTCCGATGGCGTAGTCCGACTCACCGACGTGCGCGAGTGCGCTGCCGACTGCAAATGAGACCCGACGCACGCGCGAAGACATGGGCGGCGGCTCAACGAGGGCGTCGGGGTCTTCATCTATCTCGACCGCTGCCGGAGCCGGCGCGAACCCGAGGGCCGCCTCGACAGCGACGTTTAGCGGGCGGGATGCCAGGCCGTACTTGGTCAGAGGGACGAGAACGATCATCCACAGCGCAATTTCGTTAAGGACCGGCGGGTAGCGGTACTTGGGGTTCATAAGGTCCTTGGAGATGGCGTCCGATACTCTGTCGCCCATCATGAGGTACCCGGTGGTGCCGGCAATGGCGGAGATACATGTGGCGATAATGAAGGCCGCATCGAAAACGCGATCCATGGAACGCGGGTTCTGCATGTCCTTGGCGATCGAGGGAATGACCGCGTGACCGCCGTATCCGGCGAGAGTGAGGCCAACACCTCCAAGCCAGTTCATGTGCTTCAACTCGGGACCGAAGCGCGTCGGCATGGGGTCAAGGATGGAGCCAGGGGCGTGCTTCTTCCACAGACCGTCAAACACGATGATACCGAGGAGGACCACAACAGCGAACGTGGAGAGGACACTGGGAATGGCTAGCCAGCGGAGCGGCATAAATGTTGTCGGTAGCATAAGAATGGCCCCAGCAATCATGAAGGTCTCGGCGCTGTACTGGGGGAATATCTCGTGCACGGTGTCACCAAACAGCACGATGAGCGCGACGCCGAATGCGAACAGCTCGGTGCAGAACAGAGCCTGGATTGCTGAGCCGCCCCACTTCCCGAACGCAGCGATGGCAATCTCCGCGTACGAGCCCAGTGAAGGGTCCGAGAACATCAGGCGCGAGAGAAGCTTGCCCCTGCTGTCAGCTTAATCTAAGTCAACAACGCACGTGTGGCAAGTAACCGCGGAGAAGATGATCAGGAGGAGCGCGCCCCCGATCCACCCTGCGTACGAGAATGCGAGCGGCATTGAAAGCAGCCCAATGCCAATGAGGACGCCAAGCGCGTTGAACAGCGCCTGCCCGTCCGACGACTCTCCCCCGTGCGGATTGATATTGGCGGCGACGTTATCACGCACGCCGTCAGACTTGCGCAGATTCGCGCCCGCCAGAAGAGGCGTCGCCTCACTGGAACCCTGGTGGGGAGTGACGCCGGAGATTTGCTCTGTGGGGCCAATCTCGGACATCCGCCTGCGCCGAAGGGCTGCCTGCGACGTACCCCCGTAGCCCCTCGCCCCATCCCGCTCGACATCGTCCTCTAGGCCCATGTGGTACTCGCTGAACCCCGATGCATGGGGTAAGTCATGGTAGTATCGCTCCTGTGAACGTCCATCTGATGTCAGCGATGACAGAACGTCCCCAGCTCACAGCTCTTGACGAGGGCAACGACACTTCCGCGTGCAGCGCGCGGGCTTGACGGTGCGTCTGGTGACGACATTGTGTGGGTCGTGGAGCGTGAGTTGTGAACTTGTTCGCAAGGACAGGTAGTCACTTGTAGTCACTTGGACAAGGCTGGTAACCGCTACAGCTGTATAGGCTGGAGATGAAGATCAAGGGCCGGGATGCTGATGATACGAGCGCTGTTCGTGACCGGCAATTCGTGGAGTAGCTGCGGGTGGAGGTGGGGGAGGCCAGACTCTGTGGAGAGGTTCCTGCGTTCCTGTCTTGTTTTGGTGGACGACATTAACTACTTCGAGCAGCAACCGGAAAGGGGAGGGGGGATTGGACCGATTCACCAAACACTACAACGGTTTGAGGTCGTGTGAGAGTCGTAAACCGAGACAATACACCGGTCCCAGTGCATCTGCATTCCGACCCGAACATCGTTGTGGAGCACCAAGGGGCCGTCGGACGGATCCAGCTGACCAATTTATCAGGCCGCGGCGATTCCGCGGAAAAGTTCCAAGTCGGAGGCCGACCGATCCAGTTCGCGATTGATTAGAGGTGTCGGCGATATCGAGGTGTGGATAGGAGTTTCTTGATGAGTTGATCATATCGTGTTGGACGACTTGATGCAGAGTCTCTGGAACGAGGACGTGCACCGGGGGTAGTCACCGATGCTTGGGCACACATCTCTTTGCACGGACTCTGCTCAGCACCATCATCGTCCGTTTCGAGCTTTCCACGATTTGTACTCTTCTCGGAGACACACAGCACACGGACGATACCCCGCCGCGACAGCCGTGGCTGCGTCGGCAAAGAACACCCTGTGGCGAATGTACCCTCCCTTTGCGATGGCGCGAAGAGCGGACGGGCAGTCGAGCCGGCCGTACAACTTGCTGCCTTTGTGTCCGCCCAGTGTACCGGGAACTGACGACTTATATGGCCCGTCTGGACCGAGGAGAGTGTATGTGCGGCCTGCGGCTGGGTCGGTGACTGGCTCCGACATCAGCGGCTTCTGCCCTCAAACCGCGAAGATAAGCAGTACTCAGGAGGGAATGGAGGCGGTTCTTGGAATAGAGACAAGTGTGGAAACGTCGAGTTAAAGTTTCAACTGCGGGACTACCAGTGTTTTGCGGTTGACGTCACAGCCCGTTTATATTGAGACTCTCATGCACGTTGCTGCACAGTACTGTAGAGTTAAATTGCATGGTGGCATACGCGTACAGATGGGGTGTGTTACCATATCCGCTGGCAGCGTTGACTAGCTTGAGTTTCTGACAGCAATCTACTGTACAATAGCAACGTTATTGCCAGACCCATAAGGGGGCCGTGGCCGCAGGTCGAAAACTCTCCTACAGCCATCCCAATGATGTGTGGGTCAACCACAAGAGTGAAGAGTGTTACCAACAAAAGCTGTCCAATTTGAACAGTCTGAAACGGGGTCCTCCGGTAAGTCCGGCATGCGCTCTGGAGGTACAGTAACGTTGTGACAAAGGTAGGGAGGTATGGTTATTGTGCTACCTCAGATCTCAGCTGGCAGCAACAGCCTGTTCATACACGCGATGTGGCACCGCTTCAGCGAGAAATCGTCGAATGGTGGTCCGAGATTCGGAGAGAGCATAATGGTATCCACGACCCCAAACATGGGATCCAGATCCCTGTATTGTTGGATCCTTGGAACCTGTGGTTGACGACGACATCTCAACCTGATTAAGGCCGGGTTGCAGAGTGACAGCTGAAATGACTCAACCAAAACGCAGCACTGCCGTTATCGTTCCTCCGCTATCCATGGGTATGACGGCACAACGTGTCACACCAGGTGTTACCACAGCCCAAATGTGCTCCGACTTTCTCGGGCTGGTCCAGTTGTGAAGGTGTGAAACGGTCGAAGCCGTTGGACATCCCAAAAGTCATACCCCGAAATGAATGTGCCTCACAACATCTCACACTACTGCTGTTTAGCATGCATGGCAACGAGAACCTCTAACGCCGTCGCAGCAGAGCGACGGCTTCGTTGGCAGTGTTATACATACATTATGAAGTGCTCGCCGTGCTCCGTTCCTCACAACTCCCTTCTCCAATGACTGTGCGACATGTCCACCGTCAGCGTCAGCGGTTCGTCTTCTGGACCGTGTTGGTCGCCACAGGCGTGTGCAACGTTTTCGTCCTGCTAGCCTGGTGGACCGATGGTCTCCACCCATCCAAAATTATCGGGGCTGGAAAAGGGCTGTCGGACGAGTTGTCCTCTAGTCTTCAACGAGTGTTCGGGTCTGCATGTTCAGCATGGGACCCGGCGAAGCCGGCGTCCGAGGATCCGGCCGACTGCCTCCGTGCAAAGCAGCATCGCGAGTTCCAAGCCTTCCATACAGCTGGAGGGTGAGTCGAGGGCTCGGAGGAGAACTAACATCAGCATGCCTGAGTTGGATGCCGCGAACCGCAAAGCCTTGTTCGAGGCAGAGCGCTGTGTTCTTGGCATCACAAAGTGTCCCGAGCGCCCTCTCATTGTCATCGACTATCGCTACTTTGAGGCGGCCAACAGGGAGACCAGTGGAGCAGGCGAGCTTGTGTGGGGATGGCCCATCGTGAGTGGTCTCCAGTATCTCGTGTCCCGACTGACTCCAGCTCAATGCCATGCGCGATGCCGGCTTTGTCCTGGTACTCCTCAACGGGCGGATGGAGAAGGATTTCATGAGATCCTGGGTTATTACGCGTGCCCTTCCGAGCTCGATTCACATGTACTGGAGCGATGCCAACTCGGCAGCCCGTTGCCTGATGGATCCGCGCTGTGTCCGGCCCGAGGACTACGTGCCACACCACAATGAGACTTTGAGACTGCCACAGGTCGAGGGCGAGACAGGTGCCCTGCCCGCATGGAGAGTGTTCGGCGTCAGCTTTGTATGTCCGTCGCGAGAGGCAGCGCTGACTCACAGTGGGGCTCTAGGCCGCAGAAGTATCACGGACACGCGCAGGGCCCTTGTAGGGACTGGGGACAATGCAACGACGAGGAGTGGTCGTACCACGTCCTCGGCAACCAGTGGCTCATTACGTGCGTGATATCGTCGCGAGTGCACTGATACCAGGCCATTCGAGTATCCGAACCACCATACGCATATTCCGATGTCAGTGGAGCAGGCATGCCGCGCGACACCCCCAGTACCGCACTCTGAGCGGAAAGATGGCGTCCTCGTCATGGCCAAGCTCCCGTACTACTTCCACTTGGGTTGGGTCAAGCCAACAACCGATGCACTGGGCAAGGTTGCTGAGGCCATGAAGCCCATCGAAATGTGGTCAACAGCCGTGCATACCGACGACATGGACAAGAACCCCATCCCAGAAGCGCTGACCGACTTGGGTCCCCAACCACCCGCTGCTTACATGGATCTGCTGGGTTCCGCCAAAGCCCTGCTTGGTGTTGGCAAGCCGGAAATTAGCCCGACTCCGTACGAGGCACTGTTAGTTGTCAGCCACCACTCCCGCTTTGCTAATACCAGATGCCGCGGCGTGCCTGTCGTCCTGCCGTGGATCGACCATCCTGAGCCCACTGGCTGGGACAGATTCCATGACATGTCGTTCCAGCACGGCCCAGTCATGGAGATCGGCGAGCCGTACGCATACAGCTACTCCATCAAGGACCCGGACGACCTGATCGACAAGCTGACCAGGGCGGTGAACACTCCCGTGGAGCCATAGTGGGTCAACCTGCTCGTTACTGGAGCTGACTGAAGCATTCCCGAGGACATGACGACTGCAGCCGTGCATGCCCGCACTCACGAGGTGCTTTTTCATGACTGGGAGGCCGAATACAACCGTGTCTTGAGGAACAACGGTGGCTTGATGCCAACGTATACCGACACCATTATTGAGCATTGTTTCCTTGGTGAATATCTCGCGCCCTGCAGTGGCAAACACTCCATGCCGTGAAGGACACATCCTAGATAAACATACATGTCTGTACAGTAGATTTTGCATTTGATGTGTTAGCAATGTGCGTCAAGTCGTCAGTACGATGGTCAGCGATGGGCGATGGGTGGTGAGTCGTTGCATTTGATAGTGGTTTTACCGGCACCCAAGAGGTCGGCTACTTGGGATTCCCACAGCCGAACCTTACCACAACCTCGGTAACAACGTCGTCCAAGACCTCTCCACATGCTCTCCACATGTTGAAAGTCAACGACGAGAGCTGCGGAAAGATGCGGTGTGGGGAGGTGTCATCAACGTGCACTTGAGCAGGTGCAACCTTCAGATGAAGCCAATTGGACTCGGCTGTACATCATCGGCCGTGATTGCTGATTGAGCGAGATACGAAGCTCCTCGGCTGGAGTTCGGGTTTACTTCGCACGTCATTCCGGGCAACGCCGAATGAACGGTCGCCGGCCACTGACTTTGACTCAAGACTTTGAACAGACACTACCGAAGTCGGCGCTACTCATCGCTCACTCACTCACTCACATTCACTCGTAGCCAAACATGTCTGACCAGGACGCTGCCGACCAGAAGGCCCGTGAGGCCGCCGAGAAGACCCTCTTCGACCTCGGCATCAAGCAGGTGAGTGCTCTGAAGTTGGACGTGTCCATGTCCTTCTCGACGCAAGTCGTGGCTATCGTTGGTGGAGACTTTCGTTTCTGCCGCGAGTTAGCAAATGCCGACGCCATCTCCTCGGACGCAAATACGAACAGTTACTAACCACGCAGCGCCGCAAGGTCCTCGGTGACAAGTACGTCGACAACCAGCTGCAGACGCGCAAGTCTGAGTTCTCGCGCCCAGCCCAGGAGTACATTACCCGCACCGCGTGGGAGGGTCTCTGGAGCCGTCCAGGTCTTGAGCTCAAGTACCGCTCGCTGGTGGTCATTACGTGAGTTTCCGTTAGAGTCTGGGTGCCATTTGTGCCGCTGAGTGCGGCTGCGTGCGGATGGGTGCGGCCCCGCCCCGCGCAGGAATTGCTCTGTGACAGAGCACAACGGAGCACTGCGTCTCCACCATATTCATGACAGGCCCATCAACATCTCTGGGTCATTCTCGTGGTTGTGACATGCGAGCAAGCGTTTCCCAACAACGCCATTATCATCCTTTCCCTGCGACTCGCTGACCAAAGTATCCTGGCACTCGGCGGACACACCAAGGAGCTGGCCGCCCACACCCGCGGCGCTCTTCGCAACGGTCTGACGGAGGAGAACATTCGTGAGGCTTTGCTCCACGTCACGGGCTACGGTGGTTTCCCCAAGGGTCTCGAGGCGTGAGTGCAACCGTTGCCGACTGAGAAGGACAGCGCTGATGGCAGCTTCCGCGTCTGTGAGGACGCAATCGAGGCGTACAAGAAGGAGGTCGCTGAGGAGGCTGCCCAGGGCTCATCCTCTGCAAACTAAATGCTTAGTTGTCGGATGTACTCTTGTCGTGATCATATGTGCGGTCAAAATGATGGTTGAGTAGCCAATGACGGCCACTTCTGCGACCGGTGGAGATTGTGCCCTGAAACTTCCATCGCTCTCATATTGTCCACCCCTACAGGCCCCGTAAGAGTGTCGTGGGCATGTTGTAATGCATGCAGTATGAGTCTACGCTAGTCGAGTTCAACATCATTCCAGCTCCGGCGAGTACTCCGGCGTTCTCGGGGCAAAGTGCTCGGTGCTCGGCGCTCGGTCGCACGGCACCAGCAGGGTCGGTTGGGTGCGACGCGTGCCACGTGTCGGTTGGATCCACGACTCACTTGCACCAGTTGACAACTTCGCAGCTTCACAGCTCAACAACGCGAAACTGATCCCCAACTCTTGTCTTTTCTCAACCACACTCCTTTAAATTTCTCAACAACATGGCTCCGCCATCGGATGCCACATCCATTACGGACGCACAGTATGTCTACAAACAATGTGCACGCTGACAGACAGGAAGCGGGTGAGTTGCGGCGGTACTGCGGCTGCGCAATATCTTTGTCCTCCTGTCATCAGCGCCATGTGTGGTGGACAAACAGTGGCAAACATGACAAAGGAGGGAGATCGTCCACTGAAGTTGAACATATTTGCAGACCTAACTCCAGGCGTCGGCTGAGCACAAAGCGGTTGTCGAGTTCCTGCGCGGCAAGAATGGGCCAAAGGTCCGTCGCGGGGTGCTGAACGGCAAGCGTGTCGACTTCTTCAAGGGTGGGTGGGAAGATCCTGAAGTCACTGACATCAAGGCAAGACGGCCGTTCGCACTCTTATGGGACCCGCGTACCAAAAGCTGGGGAAGAAGGTCCCTCCCGTCACGACCGAGGAGGAGGCCGCGGCATTGATCACCAAGTGCCTACCCTAGTACGTTGGTCGTTCGACCTCCTTCGAGCCTCCTCTATCCCCGGTTTTGCTTATGTCCCTGCTGACCGCAGCGCCTACTTCCTCCGTGTGGATCGCCTTAACCCCAACCCGCCCATCGCGTCGGGAATGCCCAAACCGCTGACCCTCGCGCAGCAGCAGCAGTTCGACCCGGCGGGGTACTACTCGTGGTTCTACGACGGCTCGCCGTTCTGGAACATTGTCGGAGGGATTGCCATGGTTGCCGTCATGCTGACCGGTGTCATGTTCCCCCTCTGGCCCGTCAAGCTGCGTATTGGCGTGTGGTACCTGTCCGTCGGCGCTCTCGGCTTCGTTGGTCTCTTCATTGTCATTGCCATTGTCCGCCTCATCCTTTGGTGCATCACCAAGATCTTCATGTCCAAGGCTATCTGGATCTTCCCAAATCTTTTCGAGGACGTTGGCTTTGTGAGTCGCAGAGGCCCAGAGTAGAAGACATAGTCGAGTCGCCGCGAGAAGGAACATCACACTGATACCAGGTCGACTCGTTTATCCCCGGGTGGGCGTGGGACGAGCCCAAGAAGAAGAGGCTTCGCAAGGTGGGCGAAAAGCGCTCGAAGAAGCCCCGCGCCGACAAGGAGAAGTCGGCACAGGCCGTTCCGAGCTCCATTCCGTCCGCCATCGGTGCTGCCGACCCCGCCGCCGCAGCTGCTGAGGCAGCGGCTGCCCCCGCTCCCGGTAACGCCGACACTGAGTCTGGCGTCGCGTCCCAATCGACCGGCACCTCCACGGCCACGGCCACCGCTCCCAGTTCGACCCTCCGCAGCAGGCAGGCGGCGACAGTCGAAGAGGTTGAGGATGAGTAGCTCAGGCTTCAGCGGAGGCGGCGCAGAGCGTAACGCACTATGCACCATGATGTGCATACTACACTTCCATACCACGCCCTGATGCATAAAACTACATTCTCTACGTGCTGCGCTGAGTGCGTCTCATGCGCCGGCTCCAAGGAACTGGGCGCGCTGGTGTCAGTTGGGACAACGGAAGGGCAGCTCACCAGTTGCCTGACGGAGCCCTGCTGCTCGGGGTCGAGGGCCTGGATCTGGTCCGGCGTGAGCTGGAGTACCTGTACGAGCATAGCCTGGATGTCAGCTTTCCAATAGCTTTCCCAACCTACCCTCTGGTCCTCCGGCAGACCGGCGAGCGCAGCCTGCGTCGCTGGTGGGAGTGCAGGAGGGCCAGCAGGCGCGGGTGGCGCGGGAACAGGGCGCGCGCCATATCCCCCATACGAGGGTTGCTGGGGTGGCTGCACTGGTGGAGGAGGGTTGTGGGCTGCGGGAGGTTGCTGGGGGCGGAAAGGCGGCTGCACTGCACCGGCCGGAGGTGGATATCCACCATACGCTGCGGCTGCAGGGGGCTGCTGGGGAGGATAACCGCCATATGCGGAAGTAGGAGGGGCGGCATTGGGTGGGAGGGGCTGAATGCGCTGCAGGACGCTCGGATCGACAATGTTCATAAGCAGCATGGCCTGGAACAGAGCGTAGGCGAGCTGAGGCTTGCTCGTGAGCAACTGCCGCGCCTGCTCCGGATCACTGGCGACGAGAGACTGAGATGAGCGCCGCATCAAGTGGATGAGCTCCTCACCTTCATGCCGGCCATGACCTCCTGCATCTGGCCTGGGTTGACCTCGGCCAGAGTCTTGCTGATAGCATCGGTCGCCTTTTGTCCTGGCGGTGGATCGCGTCCCTCTGGGAGGAGAGACATGTCGAGCTCACCGGCGCGGGGAGGAGTCACGTCTCTTCCATGACGCCCGAACCCTGGACCGCGCCTACCCCCACCGCCACCACGCTCGTCGTTGGATAGCTCGATACGGACGGGGCGGCCGTTGATGGGTACTTCTTGCAGGTTGCGCATCGCCGACTGTGCTGCTGCCTCATCTGCTGTCAGCTATATACTGCTACGCGAAGGACGACGAACCATAAAATTGAACAAAGGCGTACCCCTTCGACTTGCCAGTCTGCGGGTCAAACTTTATCCTGTGGTCAGCGCGGTCCCTCGAGGAAGACGTACTCCACATTGCTAACGGGGCCGACTTCTGAAAAGACACCTGCAATCTGCTCCTCTGAAACATCACTGAGTTTGTTAGTTGCGCTGTTACCGAATTGCTTGGGCAGTCACGCACAAGGGGATGTTGGCCACTGGGTTTCAGTTGTTGGTCGTCAAGGGAACGTAACTCACCGAACACTGTCCGCGTGTTCTGCGGCATCTTCGTGGTTTGTAGTTGAGGTGGATTGGAGTCGAGGTGCGGGTGCCGAGAAGTGGGGGAGAACGAAAACTTGCACGAATCTAGGTCGAAGACGATGAGGATGCGTTTGCAGTAGTGAGTTGATGAGATGCAGAGTGCAGAGCGATGGATGATGGATTATGTAGTAGTTGTTGAATGGAGGGCTGTCTGCGTTAATGTCGTCGTTGTCGTCGTTCTTCTTCACTGCTGCTGAGCTCAACCAGGCTGGTCACGTGATCGGTTCGCAAGCCGGTTTATTCACCACTCCACCAATTCACCACTCCACCAACAACAAAAAAACAATCCCATACTTTACTCTGCACACCCTCGTACCCTCTCTTATCCTCACTTATGCCCCTCTCGAAACAACGCTACTGCTTCTGTGCTGTTTACTGACACCGTATGCTCTTCAAGGGGAAGTCCCTGCCAGCACCAGCCGGCGCGCCGAGTGCACTCGAGTATTCAGGTACCTATGGACGGTCCCAAGGAACGACTAGAGGGAGGTGTTACCTCTTGTCGGCTTGCCCGGTTCGTCGGCATGTCCACAACCAAACACACGACCGAGAGGAGGAAATGCGAACCGTGCTGAAAAGTACTTAAAGGCTGGCACGCGCGGCGTCAACAGAACCTATCCCTACACTGACCGACACATTCTTCATACATCATGGAGTTCACCGACTCCAAGGTCGACCCCTCCAAGTATGACGACTCCGTTGTCCAGCCTCGGCCACTGCGAAAGGCCCGTTCTTCGGGATGGAAGTGCTTTGGCGTGCTGTGCATACTCTTCGTCTGTGCGATTGCCACCTTGATAGTCGGGGCTTGGGTCGTGGTCACCTACTCCATCCTGCAGTTCCAGCGCGACCCGCACAAGCATATGATTGCCCCTCCGGACGCGCCAGACCCTGTCATACCACTCATCGACGCGAACACCAAGTTTGATCTCGCTCTCGTCGTGTACGCTCGCAAGTCAAACGCCGAAACGTCCCATCCTGAGCGATACGAGGAGGACTGGAACTCTGACCATATCAAGGACAAACCCACCCTCATGGCATCGTATTTGGCTAATATCCCCGTGGTCGAGGCTGCCTATGTACCGGAAACCGAAGTCGTGTTTTCGAATATTGTAATGACGGACTTTTCGCTGCTTGAGAAGAGCCGGGAAGTGAGCGTGAGCTTCGAGCTGCCGCTCCGCCGATTGTGAGTCGCCCCAAAGCGTGCCTGACAACAGTTACGATTACTTCCTGTGGCCTAACGACGCACGCGCGGTCGTGCTTATCCTCCCCAAGGCGTCTGCACTCGATAGTGCTGAGGAGATCGCGACAGCGATCGATGAGAATATGCCGATATCTCCCCGTCTCGATGACAATCTGAGGGCAGCTGGCGTGGCAGGAGAACCGGGGTCTGTCGCGGAGCGTGCTATTGAGGCCATGTCTGTTCCCTTGAGCCTCATCCGGGTGCAGAATTTAGACAAGGGTTCTAAAGGGAGTGAGACACGCCCCGGGGGAGCGCAACTGCATCCCTACTTTATCAACAGGGCGCAGATGTTCATCCTGAACGAGACGCGCCCGCTCGACCGGGGTTTATATCAGGAAGCTTTTGACAAAGCAAGGCGTACGGCGGTGAGTGGACTCACAGGACCCTGTTAACCCCAGTGTGGGATCTTGACTGTGGGGAGGCCGGGGTCAAGGTGGCTGTGCCGTCGGCCAAAATACGCTCGCGACGGGCACTCGTCCACTCGGTTCACGCTGCGGAAGGGTCGTAACGATACAATGGAGCAATTGGCGTACGGACCATTTTTCACCCAACTGAAACCTGGCTTGAAGCCTGAACAAAGCAGTTCCAATCGAACGAAGCTTCCTGTCAATCGCAGTGAAACTGCTCCGGATGGGCCCCATGGGAAGGAGTCCATAAGCGTGAACTTCACCCTGCACATGACCACAGTCTCCCCTATCGGAGCGTTCCTTCTGACGACGGCACCCGAGCCTGGCAATCGCGGCGGGGATAAGTACCAGGAGGCCATATCGAACAGCTTTATGGAGATGAGTAGTGCGTACGCGGGGATTCTTCTGTCTGACGGCAGCCGGTCTGTTGGACGGCCCCAAAGACGCTGGACACCGCCCATGGTCCCGCTTCCTCATCGGCCTCTCCTCGTAGGTGTCTATCTGTGGAATACTAACGTTAGTGTTGCGCTTGGGATTGGAACAAGCATGCTCACCATTGTATACTGGTGGACACGCCGCACCAGCGCCGGTATTAGCTGGGCTCATCCATGGGCACTGACTGTGATCTACATGGACGTCCTCGTCAACCACGAGTCAGGTGTTCCGATTAAGGTCTTCGCGGCTACTTTCGAAATGTTCTTCCCTGTGTTGTTTCAACTAAGCATTTTGTGCCCATTGGTGCTGGACGGGAAGGGCTGGAAACGTACAATCCGGCATCGCGTCTGGAGTCATCGGGAGCGCGCATCCCGGCGCAAAGAGCCGTCGATCTCAATGGCTATCCTTGTGAGACCTTCATTCCGACTGTGCTAACACCAGCTGTTTGGGGCTTGCACACGGTGTTTCTGGGTCACCAGGGAACCCTTCCTCACCATTATCGAACCCGACGTTCCCTTCGTAATGAAGCCCTGGAGTTGGATCAACTGGGCGATATTCTCAGCTCACCAAGGGGCGTATCTCGCTATCACGTTGCTCCAGCTTAACCTCAACCACAAGTGCCAGACATTTGCCGGAGACTTCGCGCTCAACATTATCTTGAAGCTGGTGTACAAATCGCTCGACCTCGTGTATTACATCCCACGCGTTGTCGGTCAGCACGAGATGCGCCCAGGGCTCTACTTCGGGACTTTGGTGAAGATCCTTCTCACAGCTGCTCTCGCGTACCAGGCCCTTACGCTGCCCCGCGTTAAGCAGGATGAAGACGACGAATCTGAACGGTAATCAGACGTTGAACCACATTACCGTGCTATAGAAGAAAAGTAAACGCTCGTGACGCAAAGATGAGACTTGTCAAACCGAGAGCCGGATGATACAAGTAATGCAACGTAACAATGCTAGTGTAATGTAAGCCAAGTGCTGTGCCAGCTCCTTGGGGGTGCGACGCGCGATGGGCGGGACAATCTACTTGAAGTCGACTTCCTCCATCTCCTCGCCGAAGTCGCCGTCCCCATACTCGTCGTACTCGCCCATATACCCCTCCTCGATGCCGTTGACCTGCGGCTCCTCGTACACCTCGCCGTTGGCCTCTGCCGCTGCCCGACGACGCGCCCTCTCCTCCTCCTCTGCCTGTTTTGCTTTCTCCGCCTTGACATCTGCGGTCCAGCCGCCACCTCGTCCGGACAACCAGTCGGTATAGTATAAACATGAGCTTGCGTTGACGGGGCCGCCCTCCTCGCAAAAGTTGAACTGCGGGCAGATGCCGCATGGTGCCTGCATCTGGCCCATCGAGATCGTGAGCCGGTGCATGGCACGGTATAACACCGCCTGGTCGGAGAGGTCGATGAGCGACTGCCGACCACTCTCGGAGAAGAAAGGGTTGGCACCAATTAACGCGGCAGCGGATGACTGGGGCTTGAGCGAGATCGTTGCATCGTCAAGGTCGTCTGAATCGACCGACGACACCGAAACTCCCGAATCAGAGTCTGTATCCGACTCAGTGTCCGAGTCCGTCGACGAATCTGTATCAGAATCGGAGAGATCCGAATTGTCTGACACCACGCGGCGCTTGCGCTTGGGCCTGACGTCGTCGAGTTCGCGCAGCTCCTCGTCCGAGTCGTCGAGGTCTGAATCCCACGCCTTTTTCTAAAAGTAAGCCTCCTGACTCGTGAATGATCGCTCACCTTCTTCCGGCTGCGCTCCTTGTCCTTCCGCTTGCGTTCCTTCTCCTTAGCTTTGCGCTTCCGCTCCTTCTCCTTCCGCTTCCGCTCCTTGTCCTTCTCTTTCCGCCGCCGCTCACGCTCCTTCTCCTTCTCCCGTGCCCGCTCTTTCCGTTGTTTCTCTCTCTTTTGCTCCTTAAGCTTCGCCTTGAGCTTTTCCCGCTCTTTCCGTTCTCGTCGCTCCACCTCCTCAGGATCGAGGTCGTCATCGTAGAACTTGCTCCGACGACGCTTGGCTGCAGGTTCTGCATCCGAATCAGAATCGTACACGTGGTCCACAGCGACACCTCCGACGGGCTTGATCGACTCGATGAGACCGTCCAGCTCGAGCGCACGCGCAATCTCCATCACGTTCTTCACGGTCAAAGCGGCCGTTGTCACCTTGTTCTGCTGGAGGTGCTTCAGGATAGCAGCGGGGGTGGGTAGAGATGCCGTCTTCGAAATGGGGTAGATGGGGTTCGGACACAACTTGGAGATATCATCCTTGGACTTGCGCTGGGGAAAGGTCTGTCGTCAGCAGCCAATTCAAGGACCGCAACCTACTTTCTGCTGGATGTAGTTTAGGACCACTCCACGGAGGGCATCAACAAACACAGAGTCGTACTCCTTGCTCTCGTCAAACCAGATACCACCGGCCATGTCCTCGGGCGGCTTGAGATGTGCGAGAATATACAGCGGCATTGTGGGTGCGTTGACACTCTTGAACGTCTTTACCAGCCCAACCTTCTCCAGTGACTCTAAAGCCCGGAACACAAGCGGACGTGCCATAGTATCAGGTGGGATTTGGTTCGCGATCCCGGGCTTGGAGATACCTGGATTCAGCTGGGTCATTCCCTACGCGCTCACCTGTGTTGCCTGCTTTCTCCACCATGCCCAGCACGAGCTGTTGCTCTACTGTAAGGGTGTTTTGTCTGGAGGTCAGTGCCGGGCGACACGAATAACCCACTTTCGCGCATCCTCCACAGCAACGGCGTGAAATGTTAGCTCGCCCTTGGGATTCTTGGACGCCGTGAACAGTTTCTGCGCGTCAGCTCCTCAGTGTCATGAAAGTGACAACATGCCATTTGAAGGATCTTGTTGATGGCCACTTGGCAGTCCTTCCTAGATAAGCCTGGGATGGCCGTCTCAATCTGGATTTGGGTCATGGCCTGGTGTCAGACTTTGCAGCAAGCACGGATGTCATTACCTTCTTCTTTGAGGCCATGACCTTCTTGTACACCTTCTGCTCGACGCTAGATAGGGTCGACATGACGGGCGGAGTTAAATAGGGATGTAGTTGCCGCCAGGCAAAGAAGGAGCCCAGTCAAGAGACGGGGAGGACCAGCTCAATGCGGCCGGGATGCGACAGTTGCGAGAGAGAGAGAGAGCGATGGCGAGAGAGGGAGAGAGGGAGATGGTGAGTCGATGTGAGTAGAAGGCATATCCAAGACTCGAAGCTCGAAGACTGGAACTCGAAATCCTCCACCTGGATGGAGGTATGTCGACCACGTGATAAAAGACGTGGCATTTGTTATCGGCAATGACGCGCCCACCTGGGCCACTCTCACCCGAACCACCCCTTAGCACCTGGCCGCCTTGTGCTGCTCATGTCACCTCTCAACTAAACATTCTTGACAATCTCATCTCAGCATCGTCTCATCGTCGATTCGCCAGGCGTTGTAGGTTACGCCTATTGGAAGCGAATACGCGAAGGAGACACTGCCACAGCTTCAACCCTGCATCCCCAACGTGATTCTGGTCAGAACGAGCTCGCCTCAGTGACAATCCTATCGCCTCGCGAAGTTCCCCATCTACTTCCCCACTTCATCGTCGGACTGGGCGTCCGGCCCATGATCTGCCCATCATGAGCTCCCAGCCCGAGCAATTGGACAACATCTTCTCCCGGCTTGGAAACAAGTGCGTCCGGGGCAGCGGCGTTGAACTAACCCCCAGGTCGGAAGATGTCCGCGTTGCCGCAGCCCAGGATCTCAAGTCTTATGTGAGACATTGTAGTTCGATAAGCGCTAACTTTTAGATCAGCTCGTACAGTCTCGAGTTTCCTGGCGAGGATTCGAGGAAAAATGTGTGGAAGGAGGTCTTCCATCGCACATTCGACCTCACGAGGAGTAATAACACCTATGAGCGGCTAGGTGCTATTGAGGCGATTGGTGGGTTGGTGAAGAGATCGGAAGTTGACAACAGATGCGATGCTGGTGGAGACGAACAGTGACTCGCCCGATCGTGCTCTGCAAAACAATATCCGTCTATATGGATGTGAGGTAACAAGCGTTGTTGCTGCTGACCTGCAGATATTCGTCCACTCCTGACATACCCCGACTCGGCCGTCATGGTGGCTGCAGCGCGGACTGTTGGGAACATGGTCAAGATTGCTGGCGTCAACCTCGGCGAGTCCTTCTTTAGTAAGGAGGTCGGGCAGGCGCTCCAAATGATCGATGGTGAGTAGCGGACCAGGCGGGTACGTACTGACATTCAGATTCGCGACAAGAAGTGAGCCGCTTCAGCGCCGTTCTCCTTTTGCACCAGTTCGCGTCAAATGCCAGTGGGCAATTCTACCCATTCGTGCAGCCCGTGCTTGAGAAGATCTGGATTCCACTCCGCGACAGTCGGGTGAGTTGCCGTCCTCGCCAGTGATACATACGCTGACGAACAGACCATGGTTCGTGAACGCGCGTCAATGCTCCTCTCTCAATGTTTGGAGATCTTGAAGGTCCGAGAGAGAGGATCGAGTGATATCTACCAGGCCATCTTCGAAGAAGCGAAGAGCGGTCTCTTGAAGGCTAGCTCGGTAGACTCGATTCTCGGCTCATTGCTCGCTTTCAAGGCCATGCTGCAGAATCAGCAGATTGTGAGCTCTCGTTACAATCAGTTGGGCTAACTTCAGTCCATGGGCGACTATTATCGCCAGATCTGCGAGATCACATTAAAGTACCGCGACAGCAAGGAGACGCTCATCCGCAAGCATGTCATCACACTCATCCCCCACATGGCGACATATGACAGCGACGAGTTTGAGGTGCACTACCTGCACAGGAGCATGGCGTACCTGCTACAGGCGCTTCATAAGCCTACGGATCGTGATATTGCATATGTCGCTCTCGGCCATCTGTCCGCCCAGCTCGCGTCCAAAATGCGGCCGTTCATCGACGACATCATCAAAATCATCAAGGAGCATCTACGAATGCGCGGGAAAAAGGGTGCCCCGTTCGAGGGACCCATTTTCCAATGTCTTGGCCATCTCGCCGTTGCGGTGGGCCCGATGCTCACGCGACAGATGCACGAGATCCTCGACCTCATGTTCCCATGGGGCCTGTCAGATCCGTTATACCAGGCTCTGGAGACTATCGCTAGCCACATCCCCCCTCTCCTTCGCACTATTCAGGACCGCCTTCTCGAGACCCTCTCAGTCATCTTGACTGGCCACTCATTCCGTCCCCTTGGAGCACCTGTTCGCCGAGCCAAAGCCGGCGAGATCACCAGAGACACTGTCATTCAGGCCTCGGGGGGCGGACAGTCGCCGGAGACAATCGCGCTCGCTCTCAAGATCCTGGGTAACTTCGACTTTGGGGGACACACGCTCAATGAATTTGTGCAAGAGGCGGCTCTGCCTTATCTGGAGCACGACAGCCCAGAAGTGCGCAAAGAGGCCGTCTTCGCCTCCACACAGCTGTTCGTCAACGATCCCATCTGTAATCAGACGAGCAGCCACGCGATCGAGATCGTCAACGACGTCCTTCAAAAGCTCCTCACGGTCGGTATCACCGACCAGGTGCCCTCCATCCGACAAGCAGTGCTCGAGAGCCTCGATGAGAAGTTTGACCGCCATCTCGCACAGGCAGAAGATATCAGGTGCCTTTTCGTCGCGCTTAATGATGAGGAATTCAAGATACGGGAGCTGGCGATTGGCATCATCGGTCGTCTGGCGCACCACAATCCAGCCTACGTCATGCCCTCTCTCCGCAAGTCGCTTATCAACCTGATTACGGAGCTTGAGTACTCGACTGCGAACAAACAGAAGGAGGAGAGTGCGAAGCTGTTGTGCCTCCTTATCGGCGCGTCGTCGAGCCTTGTTAAGTCGTACGCCTCGACCATACTCTCGGTGATCCTACGCATTGCGCGGTCCCCCAGCACACCGACGACTGTGACTGCTTCGTGTGTGACCTGTATTGGCGAGTTGGCTCGCGTAGCCGGCGAGGAACTGCAGCCAAACGCCAAGACCATCATGGATATGCTCTTAGAGCTCTTGAATGACCCGGCGTCGACGGTGAAGCGCAATGCCGCTTTGAAGACTCTCGGCCAAGTTGTGTCAAACACCGGGGAGGTCATCACCCCTTACGTCGACTACCCACAACTGCTGGGTATCCTCTTCCGCATTCTGCGCCTAGAGACTTCTCTTCCCATTCGACTGGAGGCGATCCGAACTCTGGGCATGCTGGGCGCACTCGACCCCTTCAAACACAAGACTTTGCAAGTCGATAGGGACGACACGTCGACTGAGTCGACCGGCCCCCGCGTGACGGACATTACGCTATTAATGAATCACCAGGGCGGATCGAACGACGACTATTACCAGACCGTGGTTATAAACTCCCTGGTCAACGTCCTCAACGACGCCAACATGAAGGAACACCATTACGACGCCATCAACTCAGTAATGCTCATTTTCCGTACTCAGCGTCTCCGCTGCGTTGGCTTCCTCCCCCAGATCCTGCCCGCGTTCCTCGGTGTCATCAGAATGGGCTCTCGAGACTCGCAGGACGTGTTCCTCAAGCAGCTCGCTCAGCTCATCTCCATCGTGAAGCAGCACATCCGCAACTATCTGCAAGAGGTGTTTGCGCTTATTCACGAGTTCTGGAACCCCAATTCGATGCTGCAGATCACCATCATCTCGCTGGTCGAGTCTATCGCGCGCGCAGTCGAGGGCGAATTCAAGGCATATCTCCCACAGCTCCTCCAGCAGATTCTGCGGACGTTTGACGGCGATCTTTCCGCTCGAAACTTGACGGACCAGCGCGAGGACACCCTCCTGCACATTCTCAAGGCTTTCTATGTCTTCGGCTCGAGCATCGAAGATTACCTACACCTCGTGCTGCCCGTTATCATTCGCAGCTTTGAGAATCCAGCTGCGCCGACCAAACTTCGCAAAGCGGCCCTGACGACCACCGCTCAGCTCTGCCGGAAGGTCAACTTCAGCGACCACGCATCGCAGATTATCCACCCGCTCGTGCGGACGCTTAGCACGCAGGACATTGACTTGCGGAATGCGGCTATGGAGACGCTTTGTGTCCTCGTCCTCCAGTTTGGCCCAGACTACGCGATCTTCATTCCTATGGTCAACAAGGTGAGTTTAGGAGGCTGTTTGGTTTCCTGTTTGTTTCCCTGACCCCAGGCGCTCCTCGAGAACAAAATTGTGTGGCCCATGTACGATCAGATGGTCGCGAAGCTCCTCAACCGCGAGAGGTTGCCACCTGATCTAGGCCCCGTTGAGCAATACGCTGCCGACTCAACGAACGAGGTTTCTGTCTCTGCTGAGCAGCACAAGCTTCCCGTCAACCAGCAGCAGCTCAAGTCGGCATGGGACTGCTCGCTTGTGAACAACAAGAAGGAGTGGCTCGAGTGGCTCAAGAAGCTCGGTGTGGAGTTTATGCGCGAATCGCCGTCTCAGGCTATTCGAGCGTGCACCAAGCTGGCTGATCAGCACGCTGCTTTTGCTCGCGAGCTGTTTAACGTCGCATTTGTCTCATGCTGGACAGAACTATACGAGAGTTACCAAGAAGATCTTGTTCACAACCTAGAGCAGGCGCTCACCAATGATGGAGTGCCTTCCGAAGTTGTGAACACTATCCTGAACCTCGCTGAGTTCATGGAGCACGACGACAAGCCACTCGCCATCGAGCCCCGTCTTCTGGGCGACTACGCAACAGCCTTCCACGCCTACGCCAAGGCTCTGCACTACAAAGAGCTCGAGTTCTTTGTCGATGCGTCCCCCACTGTCGTGGAAGACCTCATTAGCGTCAACCAAAAGCTACAGCAGAGCGACGCAGCTTGGGGAACACTCGAGTACGCCCAGAACAACTTGCAAATGACGCACGATGTTCTGTGGTACGAAAAGCTTGGGCGATGGGAGGAGGCTCTCGAAGTGTGGAACGACAGAGCCAATGACCCCGACACGACGTTCGAGGACTCAGCCATCGCCATGGGCAAGTTGCAAGCCCTGCATGCCCTTGGCGAATGGGAAGAGTTATCGGACTACATACAGGTCAGATGGCCTGCAGCGAACGGCGAGGAGAAGAAGCTCATCGCGCCACTCGGCGCCGCGGCCTCGTGGGCACTGTACCAATGGGACATGATGGACGACTATATCTCGGCCATGAAGAACGACTCTGCAGATCGCAACTTCTTCAAAGCTATCCTTGCCGTGCATCGCAACCAGTTCGGCTCGGCCCTCAGGCACATCATGAAGGCGCGCGAGAGACTCGATGGCGAGCTCACTACCCTTACTGGAGAAAGTTACGGTCGTGCCTATGAGTAGGTTATTCCGTGTAAACCATCAACTGATATCAGTGTCATTGTCAGGGTCCAGATGTTGTCCGAGCTTGAGGAGATCATCTCGTACAAGGACCATGCGGACCAGCCCGAGAGGCAAGCGACGCAGCGACAAACCTGGCACAAGCGCCTGGAAGGATGCCAGCGAGATGTCGAGGTGTGGCAGCGCATTTTGCAAGTCCGCTCCCTGGTCCTCACTCCGAGCGAGGACATGGATACGTGGATCAGCTTTGCCGACCTGTGCCGTGTATCGGATCGCCTCAATCTCGCCGAGAAGACGCTCACATCCCTCGTTGGCAGTTCGTGCAGCAACCTCGATGCCGAAGTAGGTGTGATCGATGGCTCTTCTGACAATGTTCAGAGCCGATCTCGCGCACCTCCACCCATCGTGTTCGCATACTACCGACTCAAGTGGGCGCAAGCGGTTGCGGGCGACTCGCGGGACGAGCGCGTCGAGACCCTTGGCTACTTACGCGACTTTACGCAGACACTGTCAGACGACATGGGTCTCGGCGCTCGGGATAACCAGGGACGCCTGATACTCCCGGACGCAAAGCTGTACGGGGAGTACACCAAGCTGTTAGCTAGGTGCCACGTCGAGTTGGGCAGATGGGAGGCGTCGATGACCGAGCATGGGTTCACGTCCGACCCAGCTGCCGTGCTGAGCAACTATGCTCTCGCGACAGAACTCGACCCAGAGTGGTACCAGGCGTGGCACACATGGGCTCTCGCCAACTTTGAGGTCATAACGGCACTCGAGGTTTCGCAGCAGGGCCTGCAGTCGGCACACTTTGCGACCTACATTATCCCTGCTGTGGAGGGCTTCTTACGCTCAATTGCCCTGTCTCCTGGAAACTCGCTGCAGGACACGCTGCGTCTCCTTACGTTGTGGTTCACGTACGGGTACCAGCATGGCGTCAACCAGGCCATCTCGCAGGGCATGTCGACTGTCAACATCGACGTGTGGCTCGAGGTTATTCCGCAGATTATCGCGCGTATCCAGACGCCGCGACCCACCATTCAACAGCTGATCGTGAGGCTGCTCCACGACATCGGTCGCGCCCATCCCCAGGCGCTCATTTACCCGCTTACCGTCGCGTCCAAGTCGAACGTGGCCAGTCGCAAGGCTGTCGCTCAGAGCATCATGGCCAAGATGAGGGAGCACTCGGCGACGATTGTCGACCAAGCCGAGCTGGTCAGTACCGAGCTCATCCGTGCTGCGATTCTCTGGCACGAGCAGTGGCACGAGGGTTTAGAGGAGGCCTCCAAGCACTTCTTTGCCGACCACAACGAGGAGGCGATGTTCGAAGTGCTGGAACCTTTGCACGACATGATTGAGAAGGGTCCCGAGACGCTGCGCGAGACATCCTTCGTGCAGAGCTTCGGACACGAGCTGCGTATGGCGCGCGACTTCTGCCGGAGGTACAAATTGCACGGGGAGACGAACGACCTCGACCAGGCTTGGAATATATACTACTCCACTTTCCAACGCTTAGCTCGGCAGATCAAGCTGCTCAACGTCATCGAGTTACAATACGTCTCGCCCAAGCTCATGAACGTGCGCGATCTCGACCTCGCGGTGCCCGGAACGTATCAGAGTGGCAAACCAGTCATTGGGATTGCATATGTCCTGCCTACCTTCACAGTCATCAACTCGAAGCAGCGTCCGCGCCGCTTCACCATGCGCGGCCGCGACGGCAAAGAGTACACTTTCGTACTCAAGGGTCACGAAGACTTGCGGCAGGACGAGCGTGTCATGCAGCTCTTCGGCCTCGTCAATACGCTGCTCAGCGCCGACCAGGAAAGTGCCAAGCGTCATCTTAGTATCCGCCAGTTTTCGATTACGCCGCTGTCGCCCGGCGCAGGTTTACTGGGATGGGTACCACACAGCGACACGTTGCACGCGCTCATTAAGGCGTACCGCGACTCGCGCAAGATCCTCATCGACATTGAGACACGTCTCATGAACCAGATGGCTGACGACAACTACGACTCATTGCCGCTGCTGCACAAGGTCGAAGTCTTCCAGTACGCCCTGGACAACACGACTGGGCAGGACTTGTACCGCATCCTTTGGCTGCGCAGTCGCAACTCGGAATCGTGGCTTGAGCGGCGTACGACGTACACACGCTCGCTGGCGTTGACCTCGATGGTGGGCTACATCCTCGGACTCGGAGACCGACACCCTTCCAATCTCATGCTTGACCAGATCACCGGCGAGATTGTGCACATTGACTTCGTGAGTGCAACTGTGTTAAATCAAGCTTACCCCAGGGCGACTGCTTCGAAGTCGCGATGCAAAGAGACAAGTACCCTGAAAAGGTGCCATTCCGTCTCACCCGTATGCTTATCCACGCCATGGAGGTGTGCGGTATCACGGGTACATTCTCCCGCTCGTGCGAGACGTCGATGGAGGTGTTGCGAGCGAACAAGGAGTCCTTGATGGCCGTCCTCGAGGCGTTCGTCTACGACCCATTGATCAACTGGCGTCTCACAGCCGGCGCGAACCAGGGTGGTCGCCAGCAAGCCACGCACGATGTCGAGGAACGCGGTGGCCAGCCTTATGGCGTTCCTCGGGGTGGCGGACGCGCTGACGAGCGTGATATATTGCTCGAGGCGGATCGGCCCGAGGTCATGAACGACAAGGCGCTCCAGGTCATTGAGCGTGTGAGGAGGAAGCTCACCGGACGCGACTTCAAACCGAATGTAACGCTCGATATCAAGGAACAAGTCGAAGAACTTGTTTCCCAAGCAACTTCTGTCGAGAACCTATGCGTTGCTTTCGTAGGATGGTGTAGCTTCGTGAGTGTCGCCTTTCTTCATTGATGCTGACTGCAGTGGTAAACGTTCGCGAGAACGTTTGGGACGATTCTGGAGGCCTTGAGATGGTTTCAAGTTGGATGTGATGGTAGAGGCCAAATTGTATGAATAATATATCATTCCTGTACCGTTTTGAGATTACCCACACTCATCTCGGACATATTGGAAATATCAGCTTATCACCTGTGAGGGATGGTGAGAATGTGTGTCTGACGACAACATAAGATTTTATTCAAATCCTACGACGCTCTCCCACACATATCGGCTTGAATATTTTTAGGCTGTAGCCTGACCGCAACACTGTCGTTGTCATGTCGACGCGCGCGCGCCTCCCTTAAAGATTAAAGACCGACTTTTGCATGTGAAGGATGATCAGCCAAATTACTTTCGTGAATAGGGCTAGTAAGATATCATAGTTGGGTCGTCAGTTCCAGTACCTCACCATGGCAAAAGTCGACAGCGTCCTTCATGCCACGCTGTTGCGAAAATGGCCGAACGAAGTTCTGCCTGATGAGTACGGATTATTATGCCCCTGCTGGACATTTCAGGGTCATCCCTTCAAGTCCTTGAGGTTTATGCTTAAAGCAAATTTAATTTAAAGTTAAATTTAAGCATTGCCACCCTGCGCTGACATTATCAGCTGCCATTTATCTGCACCTCTCATGCCTTCGGCGGCGACCAACGACTCATTCATCACGGACATCTCGTACTGCGATCTAAAAACCCTGCTGAAGACTACTACGAACCCTGCCAATGCACGACTCAGAGAGGAGGGACGGGACCAACATAGCCAGTAAGGCGCACGTGGACCGCCTTGACCTCGGTGTCTGCCGATGTCAGTAACTACTCCCATGTTCTCCAGCCGCCCTCGGCGTCGTGAAACGACTCCGACGAACGTAAACGTACAGTTGTGAAGTGCGTATTCCCCAAGCTCGCGGCCGAGTCCTAAAAGAAAGTCAGTCTTGTTCTTGTTTGGAGAAGATGTGGAGGAGATAAGGAAGGGGTGGCGAGGATGGATTGGGCAAGAAGGGGAGAGGATGGTGGAGGATGGACCGCAGTGGATTGGGTACTTACCGGAGGCCTTGAAGCCACCGAAGGGAACCTGGGAGTGGAGCTCGTTGTAGCAGTTGACCCAAACGGTACCGGCCTCGAGGTTGGAGGCAACGCGGTGCGCCTTCTGGACGTTCTGAGTGAAGACACCGGAAGCGAGACCGTAGATGGAGTCGTTGGCGGCGGCAATGACCTCCTCCTCAGAGTCAAAGGCGGCGACGACGACGACGGGGCCGAAGATCTCCTCTTGGACAATCTTCATGTCGGGCTTGACGTCACCGAAGACGGTGGGCTCGATGAAGTAGCCGGTCTTGCCGTGGCGGGCACCACCGGTGAGGACCTTGGCGCCCTCCTGCTTGCCGCACTCGACGTAGTTCATGATACGGTCGTACTGGGTCTGGGAGACCTGGGGGCCCTGGAAGGTGTCGCCAGCGAACGGGTCTCCGACCTTGATCTTCTGGGAAACGGCAACGAACTTCTTGATAAACTCGTCGTAGATGCCGCGCTGGACGTAGAGACGCGAGCCGGCGCAGCAGGTCTGGCCGTGGTTGAAGAAGATGCCCTGGGCGGCGTAGCGGACAGCGGCGTCAAGGTCGGCATCGTCGAAGATGATGTTGGCGCCCTTGCCACCGAGCTCGAGGGTGACCTTCTTGAGGTTGGACTTGGCAGCCGACTCCATGATCTTGCGGCCGACAGCGGTCGAACCGGTGAAGGCGACCTTGTCAATGCCCATGTGGCCGGAGATGGCGTTACCGACAGTCTGTCCGTAGCCGTTGACGACGTTGACAACACCAGCGGGGAAGCCGGCCTCGCTGATGAGCTTGGTCATGTAAGCGGCGGTGAGGGGGGTGAGCTCAGAGGGCTTCATGACGATAGTGCAGCCCATAGAGAGAGCCGGGCCGAGCTTCCAGGCGAACATGAGGAGAGGGAAGTTCCAGGGGATGATCTGACCGCAGACACCGACGGGCTCGTGCTGGGTGTAGATGAGCTTGTCCTTGGACTGCTCGATGACCTTGCCGTGCTCCTTGTCAGCCCAGCCACCGTAGTAGCGGAAGCAGGCAGCCGACTCGGGGACGTCGAAGCCACGGGCAGCGCCGAAGGTCTTGCCGTTGTCGAGTGCCTCGAGAGAGGCAAGGATGTCGGCGTCACGCTCAACGAGCTCGGCGAGCTTCATAAGGAGCTTGCCACGCTCGAAGCCCGGGACGTTAACGCCCCAGGTGGTCTCCTGGGCCTTGCGGGCGGCCTTAACAGCGAGGTCAACATCGGCCTCGGTGCCCTCGGGGAGGTCGAAGAGCTTCTCGCCGGTGGTGGGGTTCACAACGCTGATTGGTTAGCAAGCATGTTTCTAGATGGGAACGGAAGTGTGAAGAGTGGGCCGTATGCATGGGGTGCCCGTTGTGGTTGTGCCAGCAGTAGTGTGGCAGTATCTGATAGGCCAAGAAAGTGGGAGTGACCGCAGTGGGTTTTGGATGATTTTAGGCACGACCCGATCGCTCGGCATTGTCCCGAGATCAAGTTGACCCGGGCCACTGCCCACCTCACCACACGCACTCGGCCAGTTTGCCCAGTTTATCCAACCGACTGCCTATCAAGCCGGCGGCTTGGGCATCCTTATATTCACGGGCCCGTGCGATGTCAAGCACGCAACATCAAGCCAATGCGATGTCAAGCCGTGACGTTGCTCAGATGAGAGCTGGACTTGACATAACACGGCGCAAAGGGGAATCTCGAATAGAGATGGAGGCATGTGGTGCAACGTTCCGAGACTAGAGCTAGAGCGTCACCCGCGGCCACTCCGGGACGCGCATGTTCGGGCCCTCGGCTTGCTTGCCCACCATCCCTCGAGCGATAGAATAGGAGGCAGTCCTCGGAACAAGCGACACGTTTAAGTGACGACTGATAGTAGTCCCACATCCCCCTCCCCATCGGACATAGAGGACAATGGGATGATGCAGCAGACGTCGAGAACTAGAATGTGGGGAGTCGGAGTGAAATAGAACAATCGATACTCACGGAATGGTCTTGGCGTTCTTGTCCGTAGACTTGACGTACTTGCCGTCGATGAAGAGGTCAATGGGGACGGTAACATCGCCCTTGAAGCCGGCGTGGTCGAACGTGTGCTTAAAGGTGGCCATTGCGTGTAGTATTTGTTGTTGTGAACTTTTAGGAGAGACTGGGAAAGATGGCGATGGGAATCGAGTTGGGGTTGGGGTCTTTATACAGTTGGATTGGTAAGGGGTGGCTCCATGTGTTCCGATTGCGGGGTTGGGTGTCGGGCGCGGGGGCAGGCTGGCGCGCTAGCCTCAGGCTTCGAGGAGTCGCCGCGCCAGCTTGCTGCTCTCCCGACTTGTGGGGTGAGGCCTGCGGGGCTAGATTCGGTTATTAACTTGGTCAGCTGAGGTCATCTGCCGGCGTCCAACCACATCTGTTCATTGCGCGGACCCTCTGACTCCGGGCGCGAGCGGTTCACGTCCATGGCTTCCAAGCGCGCTGGACGCAGAAACCTCGGTGACTGGCCGTTGTGCCGTTGATGGGTGGGTGCCGCGGGTGGGGCCAAAGGAATGGTGCTAATTTCCCATGCTCATGGGCTGGTCAGAGCTATGGAGGCCGCCATGTGCCCTGACATCCTTCCGACGCTGTTCAGCTCGTTCTGCTTAGGTACTCACCATCCCGGGTCAACGCTCATCTCACAGGCCATCTGGGTCTTTGCCATCTCGGTTCATCTTTACCCATATTGACCCGGGACATGGAACACCGATATGTCCCGGACCGGCCCTAAACTCTTTGAGGAGGGGCTGGGATCTTGTTCTCTCAACCAGCCTCATGCTTGTTCATCTCGCTAGCGCACTGTCGCCCCAGCGCGTGCCTGCACTCTCGTCGGGGGCACGCCACCCGGCTCTCCATTCGGGCCACCACCCGCACAACAGGTGCCACATCTCATCACGCCAGCATCCATCGCATCGCAGCGCTGAAACCAGGCCCATCGTGGCCTCCCCTACTTGGCTCAGCTATGTGCTGCGCGATGGCTTCGCGTCTCCCTGACCCTCGCACCCTCTCCCCTCCCTTTCACCTCTCTACTAGGATTACCTCTCCGGTTCTCCGGGGCCTCTCGTCAGCCCCTCACCCCACGCGAATTTGGCACCTCCTATTGCCTCTGTTCCGACACCTGTCTACTGTACAGTTTGGTTAGCGGCGCGACCCGCCTGGTCGTGTGCGATCGACCGCGGTCCTTGAACCATGCATCGAGACCGGTATCTGTGGTCACCGGTAGATGAGGTGCGCAGAGCAGCTCGGCGCCCTCGGTCTCTGTGACTGTGCAGCATGTGCAGAGCGGAGCTGATCCGATCGCCACATGTTCAACGTGTTCACCTCATCCCGTAGTCAGCATCACATCATCCTCATCGTTCCCATTGCCTTGTTCCTGCCCCACACCCATCGGCCCGACATGGTGATCGCCCCAAATAAAGATAATGATCGCATCGGCTCTCACCGGTTACTTAACATTTCAGAATATCCACTAACGCCAATTTCCAATAATGTCATATTTTTTAAACATATTTAATCCCGTTTGCCAAACCACGTGGCTCGCCACTCGTGTTTTTGTTGTGAATTGTGACGTTGTGAATCGTGAACCTCACGAATGGATCTCATCCAGCTATTCCTGCTGTCCCAGCTCCGCAACTTTTGCGACTCTGCTTCAAGGACAGAGGTCAGCTTGTCGCACACGCAGCTGACAAACCACTCACTGCAAGTCATGGACCAGGCAAGCATCTCGCCCGCTCTGCGTCCACCGTCTTACTAACCGCTAGGACGCTTTCCGATCCTTGCTTGCGCAACCCCGCCAAGGCGGATCGTCTCGTTCGAGCGCTGTGTTGGGTCGCGCGCCTCCGAAGCGAGGATGGGGTGCCAAACCGTGAGTTGCATTCGAGTTGCTCACCGACATTGTCCCTAATGGAGCAGGGAAAAGAAGAAGGCGAAGGGGAAAAGCGACACTGTCGATGAGACGGAGAGCAGCCGGGCTGCATTTGCCCCTCGCTCTCATCAGAAGAAGGTCCAGGAGGCCAAGTACAAGGACCGCGCGGCTCTCCGCCGAGCCGGCGGAGATGGGGAGTACAAGGAGGTGAGCAGTATTCGACGGCCACTGTGTATGAGACGCTGACACGCAGGTGGAAAGTCTGCTTGCAGAGTTCGAGCGTCGCAAGGCCGAAGCAGGTGACGATGCGGACAAGGTCGAGGCGCAGCGCGAGTACCTTGGCGGCGATGCCGAGCACTCTGTTCTAGTCAAGGGCCTCGACTATGCGCTGCTTGCCCGTCGCAAAGCCGAGATCGAGGCGGAGAAGGCGGCGGGGATGGAGGACGAGCTCGAGGAACTGGGACAAGGGATCTCAAAGAGCAAAGGCAAGGAGAAGGCCGCTGAGGCGCCGAAGGAGCGATCTTCAGGCAAGGTTTGTTGTTGCCCCGGGCGTTGGCTTACTCGTCCAGTTCAAGTCGATCGGGAAGAAAGATGCGACGAAGGCGGAGGTTGAGAAACCACGAAAGAAGAAGTCGAAGGCCGCTGCGGCGGTTGAGCAAGATGCGCGGATGGAGGGGCCAAAGTCGCGGCAGCGAGAACCATCTCCAATCAAGCCTTCGACGCCGCCGAATGCAGAGGATGAGGACGACATCTTCGCCGACGTCGGCGAATACGACCTCAAAGCGGGACGTGAGGATGAAGACGACGACGAATCTGAGGAGGGCGAGATGGATGAGGATGAACCGCGTGGACGATCTCGTACGCGTTCTCGTTCTCATTCTGAAGACAGCCGCTCGCCATTCTCCCGTGAGGACTGGCGCGGCATTGGCTCGCGTTCGCGGTCAATTTCCAGGTCTCGTGACCGCGGTCCCAGGCAAAGCCAAAATTTCAATAGCAATCGCTATCGCTATCGCTCCCCATCACGTGAACGGGGACGTTCCGACTCCAGGGAGCGTTCCTACTCGCGTTCTCCATCACCTGCCAGGAAACGGCGGGCCAGGTCTCGATCCTACGATGGCTACGGCGGTCGAGACTACCGGGGCGACGACCGGAGTGGTCGCCGCGAGAGATATGATGATCGTCGACAAGACGACCGCCGCGCACGCCGCCGAGACCGCAGCCGCAGTTGGGACAACAACCACAGATCACCGTTTGGTGATGATCGCCGAGGCGGGGACCGCCGTGACCGAGATTACGATAGGCACGGCGCTCGGGGCGGAACGGGGTCCGCGCGGTGGCACGGTGAGCGCAGGGGCCGTGGAACCGAGTCACGATCGCGCTCGAGATCACCTCCGCCTCGGGGCGGTGGGGCCTACAGTCGCTCAGACGATCGCGCACGGCGTCGTTCACCCTCCCCACGACGGTCCTCTCCACCTCGGAAGCGGCCTCGCTCGCGCTCGCGCTCGCCCACACCCCTGCTGCAGCAAACCCTGCCATTTGAGCGTTCTCCGACACCGGAGAGTGATGACGAGGGACCTGTCACACGTTTGCAACCGCTTGCCTCGTCCGCGATCGCTGACGTGCGTGGGTTCCTTGCGGCGGACGAGGAGGGTGCCAAAGCAGATCATCGGAGGCTGAACAAGGCCCGATGGCGTGCTGCGCAGGGCCTTTCCATGCAGGAGGGAGTGGACGCCTCAATACTGCAGCGGGGATCTAACGAGAAGCAGAAGGCGAACAGGGACTACCAGGTGCTGATGAACCGTATCAACAAGGAAAAGGGAGAGAACGAGTAGAGTCCACAGGTTCCCCATAGAACCCCGTAGTACAGTGCAGCATGCATCCCCGTGCCATCGAGCCTCAAATCATCCGCGCCTGGCATCCCGGCTGTAGCAGCCTGAGATTTTGGCCCGTCTGTCCATTCCCCGACCTAAGAACACCAGCTTACCTCGGTACACTGGGTGATGTTGCTGGGATGAAGTGTGCTTATGGTCGAGAGTGGCGCATCGCGAGAAGTCAGTTCAGGGATTGCTACTCACTTACAAAACCTGCTACTGACTTCCAGGCTGCAATCCATACAAGGTGAGCTGAGATGAGATCGGTTTGTGCGTTTCATTTGGACCGAGGCAGATGAGATAGGAATGTGGATCGCGGGTAATCTGATGGTGAACAGCAGGAACATGGTAATTTTGCTCCGTTGTTCCTGGAAGTTTCTTGCGTGAACCTGATCAATCCATTAACCGGCATAACCGGTAAGAGGGCTGATCGGATCAACGTGTGATTTGCACCCGAGATTTCCCCCAAAGCACCGAATCTTCCCGATCGGCTATCATCAACGTCATCACCGACTTCCCACATCGCCGACATCCCGCACCGACACTTCGATCACTACCGCCCCCACTTGATCGCCAAGGCTTGTCCAAGAAATCTCTTCCGGACTCCCTGCCCACATACCTTACTCCTGCGCTCTATCGAAAAGCTAGTGATCCTAAATCACAATGCCAGCGAACGGACCCTCCAACTTCACCCTCGACAAGTCCCAGCCAGTTCTTCAACTCCTAACTCTCCCCCATGAGCTCTTTGTCCACCGTTACCCGCGCACCACGCCCATCCCCGCAGCCCTCTTCGAGCCGGGGGACACGTTCGTCACCGTCTCAAAGACGCCGGATGAGGTTTCGGTCGTAGCTCCAAAGGAGGCATGCGTACGGGCTGGCATGCCGCCGTCGTCGGCCGAGCACACGGGAGGACCCTGGACTGCGATGAGAGTTCGGGGTCCGCTCGAGCACCGTGAGTGACTATGGGGTGGGCGGGCGCGACCAACTGCTGTTGTTGTTGTTGCGGGCATCGTATTGCCCATTGCAAAGAGGACGAGGTGGGGGTAGTGGTTGTGAGCTTCACTTCAGACGAGAAAGGTCCTCAACAGCACCCTGATCTGGCGGGCGCGACCAACTGCTGTTGTTGTCGCGGAACATGGTATTGCCAACTGTGAAGAGGACCCGGTGGGGGTAGTGGTTGTGAGGTTCATGTCTTTGCGGCGAGAACGCTTTTCGACTCCACGCTGATCTCCGCACATTGATCACTGAAGCAGACACTGACGGCAGACATGGTTGGCGTACTCTCTGAGATCGCGCGTGTACTCAAGGACGCCGAAGTGTCGATCTTTACGATCTCCACGTGGTGAGTTGTTCTGGTCGCTAAGAGAGTTTGTTTTGGAGGAGCCCATGGCTACTCGACCTCATGACTGGTCATATTGTGGCTCCTCCTAGTGTTTGCACATGCGAACAACTGGACGCAACGCGGGCTCGTCATGGATGACGAAGCTAACACCCAGGGACACGGACTATATCCTCGTGACGAGCGACACTCTCGAGAAGGCTAAGGCTGCGCTCACCGCCGACGGGTGGAAGTGGGCGTAGACTGCCCACAAAATCGAGCTTGGGGGGTCAGCAGTGATAACCAAACGAGCCTGTCCGAGCTATCTGAAGCGAAGACGTTGCCAAGTTGCAACGAACGGGGTGTGTCACAGCTGCGGTATTGACTCTTGTGAGGTAAGAGATGCCATGTGAGATGTGTGGTCGCGACGTTACAGATTAAATCCACAGCCTGAGTAATATGCTGTTGATGTATCAGAAATTGACAACATTAAGAGCCAAACGGAGTCATTTTGTGACGAAATCCAAGTTGCTCGCGAGCATAACAGCAACTTCAAGACTCGAGACTAACGTTGCTTTAGGGGCGTGGCGCGATTTGCGCCAGCAAATAGCGCAGTTGGGTAGAGCTCATTTGCCAGAGTACAGCAGCCAGAAAGTTCATGATGGACTTGTCTTTCAGTGGACAGTGGACGCAATTGGATTGAATTTGGTGACGACGATTTCGGACCGGGTTTGTCAATTCCCCAAGCTCGCGGCCCAGTCCACTTGGGAGCGTTAGCATTGCTTTGAGAGAGATAGGAGAGAGTGGAGGAGTGGAAGGGAAGGGAGGAGGGGGAGGAGAAGGGAAGTGGACGACGAAGGGGAATGTTTGGTACGTACCTGGCCTTGAAGCCACCGAAGGGAACCTGAAAGTGGAGCTCGTTGTAGCAGTTGACCCAGACGGTACCAGCCTCGAGGTTGGAAGCAACGCGGTGCGCCTTCTGGACGTTCTGGCGTTATGGGGCAAGCCAACAAAGGGAGCCTGGGAGTGAAGCAACTCGTGTTTGCCATTGCCATACGCCTACTCATACCGTGTCGAACTTTCTGCTTCGCCCACTGAATTCAGAGGGGTTTCAGAACTGCTTGCCAAACAACGTCCCGCAAATGCAGTTCAGCAATGCAGGACTGGCGAAATCAATGCCTCAAGACAGAAAACCTACGCAGGGTAAGAAGATCACATGCATGCGTATGGCACAAGCAAAAAGAGTTGCTCCCAAGTTGAGGAGGGAAGAGGTTTCTCTGAGAGGGTAATGACAAGAAGAATGCTAATAGTACACGCGCCGACCTGACCAGCTCATCATACTGAGCTAATAACGACGACGGCCTGGTCCGACGGGACGCCAGTCAATCGCCCGACCTCCGCCACGCTGAGTCGCGCGTAATGGCCGCACCAGGCCTCCGAGCTCGCGTGCACGGGCGGCATCGGGATCCGCAGCCGGGTTGTAGAAGTAGTGCGGTTGCAGCGGGCGTCCACTGGCATCGCGGCCATTTCGTGTGATCTTGCCGAACATGTCATTTGCGTCGAGCTCGGCCTTGGCCCATGCGGCCCATACAGTCTCGTCACCGTGCGTGCGGAGTGAGGGCTGGCTCTCGAGGAGCGACCTGACGAGATCGGGAAGGGAGAGCTTGGACGAGCCGCTGAACACAACCGTTGTCGCGAGGAGGGCGGGCATGTCGAGCATGGAGGGGACCGGCGGCACGTGGACTGGGGATGAGGCACGAGACTTGGCTGGTGTCTTGGCTCGTGAGACGGCTCGTGAGACGGCTGGAGATGCTGGGGTGGTGCTGGAGGCGGAGCTAGTCGTCGCATCGTGAGCAGCCTCCACGAGCTCCTTCTTAACAGCGAACGCCCCGGGGGGTGGTGCAGGTGGAGCCAGCTCCTCGATCTCAGAGAGAGGGGAGGAAGAGCGGGAGGAGCTGCGACGCTCACGCTCGTCGTCTGCGGGAGGCTCGGCGATGCGGTCCGCGAACGGAGTCGGAGCCGCCTCATCCGATGGTGGCACGCGCATCTCTTGCCCCTCGTCCTCGCTCATGTCCATTGACATCGGCCCAAGCGGAGGCGATGACGGTGGAAGCGAGAGCGGCGAAGGAGCGCGGACAGCGGGCTCGGGAGTGAACAGCCTCTCATCCTCGTCGTCCGTCTCGTCGGGATCCTCAATCGCTCTCAGGGAGATGGCGGCTCCGTAAAAGTCGACTTCAAGTTCGCAATCTGCAGGATAGGAACGCACAGTGCCCGGGGTCAGCCGACGGAACTTGGCCTCGGCGCTCGGGCGAACACGAAGTCCATTCTGTCCCAGCACGACGAGGCGGATTGAGGGAGGGGAGGAGATGAGTTCAGCAGCTGCGTGAACCCGGCTTGCGTGCCTCGCACCGCGGTCCAGGATGACGGTACGGGCCGGGTTCGCGGAGTAGTGGAGCTTGCCGTCCAACGCGGCTGGAGGGGGTCCAATCTCAACACGTCCGCCCCTCACATGGTGCCGCCCGAAGATGAGTGTAGTGCCTGGTTCCAACTGGACAAGAGTGGCGGGTCGCGAAGTCTTGAGGGCGGCCGTGCGCGTGGGGGAGGATGAGCCTCCCAGACGGCGAGGAGAGGACGATGCAGCCACTGTCGACGTTGTGGGCGTGAGCGGAGCGGCTAGGCGTGCAGGAAGAGCAGGGATCTTGAACGTGAGGGGAGCCGCGCCGTCACTGCTGGGTTGTGGGGTGAATGGTTGGGCGATGTCGGTTTGGTCGTTCTGGTGACCTAATGAGATGTCGAGGGTGACCTTCTTCTTCCTAGGTGAGGTGGAAGACTGCCGAGCGCGCTTGTTCGGCGAGGTCGTTGCTGAGCCTGCTGGGCGCTTTGAAGATGCTGGGCGCGTCATGGTTGAGATGGGAACTGTGCGCGCTGGGCCTAGGGGCGCCGAGCCGAAGAATGAGAGGGGTGCGGCCATAAGGTGTCTGCGGGCTGTACAGGAGACAATGCCAGCTGGGGATGGTCAAGAAGTTGAAAAGGTGTTGTGAGAAGAGGGGAGTTTGGAAAGAGAGGAGGAGGAGGATGAGTTCGAGGATGAGGTCGAAAGCAAGATGACGTTCGGAATGAGAGGTCAGGTGGGATGGATCACGCGCGTGCGGGATCAAATTCAGGATCGGCGGTGGAGGTCATCATCGACAACAACAACAAAACCCGACGCGATCACAATCCAATCAATTCAATACCATCACGTGCTTCCGTGATCCATCTTGATCCAGCGCGTGATCCAACTTTGATGTTGATCCATGATCAATTTGATCAAACTCCACAGCCCCATGCACCGGCCACCTCGTCTACAGCACAACCCGATTGCATGCTATCCATCTAGAGAGGTGCTTGGCATGGACTCTTCGCTACTTCTTTGCCTTGGGATCAAAGTCCAGCTCGGGCTCGTCTGAAATGACTCCAGCTTCCGCCACCGCGGGCATCTTGGACGCATCCAGTCCAGGAGGATTGCGCTCACCGAGTAGTCTCTCCTGACTCTCACGCGCAAACTCTGCAGACTCGTCGCGTGTGAAACCAAACTTGGTCCCTCGGATCTCGGGCGACGCCTCGGCCAGCGCGAAGGGGTTAAAGTCCTTCTCCTGGTCGAGATTCGCAAGCGAGTGGTTGACGAAGCGGTGCGTCGCCTCATCTGCGCGAATGACCTTGATCACATCGAGCAGGAGACTGTCTTGGGGCATGCGCCAGTAGTCGATTGCGATCTTGGGTGCGGGCTTGTTTACCCACTCTGGCACGAGACCGGCCTGCACGTCCTCGATGCAATGCGTGTATGTCCGCACTGCTTCCTCCTCGAGCGCGGCGACAAAGCGGTGCGCTGTCTTCGGCGCGACGAGGTACGTCCCGAAGAAGGCGATGTAGAAGACGCCCTGTGCGCCCATGACCATTAAGCGGGTGAACATGGATGGCTGGGTTACGGCTAGGAACGTTCTCGGCTGTCAGCATCAATAGAAGCCGTCCACCCACAGGAGGTGCATGCGCTCGTTCTCAGCCTCCTCCAGGAGAGTGTGTATCCACCCCCCGTCTCGGCGGAGCAGGCGCAAGCTGCGGAGATGACGCAACGTGCCCCCGACCATGCCTGGCACGCCTGCGATGGACTCCAGGAGAATGAAGCGGCGCATCCACTCCTTGTTGCTCAGGATGTCCCCGGCGTCGCGCAGCTGCTGCACTGGAATCGGCTTCTGCTTCAGTACCTCGGGCGGGATGGGCTTCGCGATGTAGCCTGAGAAGAAGTCGAACAATCGCCTGACGTCAGCCCGCTGAAGGAAACATGTCTGACCGTAATGCCCATACCATGCCATGCGCCGCCTTGTCGCCGACCGTGACTGGATCGCGATGGATGATCTTAACTGCGTCCAACTCGGCTTCGGTGTAGATCGGGTGCGTGAGGTTCCACTGTGCGCTCTTTATGTCCGACTTTGGATTGACCTCTTCACGCGTCAGCTAGAATCGGCATACGTCTCCTGCATTTTCGGCCAAACGAGCTGGGCAAGCAGGATAGAACTGGCCACTCACTGTAGTGAGCACCCTCAGCACCGACTCCGGAGCCTCCGACGGGTTTGTTCTGCGACAAAGCTTCCTTCTCGCGGACGTGGGGACTCAACGCGCGCCCTTCCTCATCTTTTTGGGAAGGTTGGGAAGTGTGCGTGCCTCGGCGAGTAAGGTAGGTGGCAAGGGACGCCGTGCTGCGGGATGTGCACAGTTGCGTGCGGAACAACTGCACCACAGGTACGGCCAGTCCCACACTGACAAATGATGCACGGGGTAAGCTCATTGCAGTAAAGAGCGACATTGGGGACGGTGTAGGCCACTCGTCAGGATGAAGCAGTGATGCTTGTTATGTTGAAACATGATGTAGTCCTGGATTATTGTAGAAGTCGAAAGACCACGGGTGTGGGCGGTACGTCACATGTATCATGGGAAATTCCGACCTTCTAGCTTCTCCGATATCGGTTGCTTAGTCCGTCGAGGAGTTTGCGCCATCGCCGTACGGCAGCATCATAACTCGCATGGGCAGTCTTGCTACTACTACTGTAGACTTTTTACTACGCTAAAAAAAACACTGGACTCTAGTTACACAGTCGCGGGCTTTTCAGCCACGTCCTCGATCTTCACCTCGAGGCTCTCGGCGTCCTCGAACGACCGCATCCCGCGCAGACCCCAACGGTCGAGCATCGCCTTGTCCTGATCCCAGCCGGTGCATGGGGTTGTGAGCATAGTCTCGCCGGTGAAGATGGCGTTGGCGCCGGCCATGAAAGCCATGGCCTGCTCAGTCTCGGAGAAGGTGTGGCGGCCAGCGGCAAGGCGGATGATCGTCTGCGGGAGTACGATGCGGGCAGTGGCGATCGTGCGGAGCACAGTGTGGACAGCAACAGGCTGGGGTTAGCGGGCTTTGTTAAACGTCGATGAGAGCAGGCGTATCGCCATGCGCTCGTCCTACTCACATCGTTCTTCTCCAGCGGGGTTCCCTCGATAGGCACGAGCGTGTTGACAGGGAAGCTCTCTGGGTGCTCCTCCATCTGCGACACCTCCCAGATAAGACCGACGCGGTCCTCGTCCTTCTCGCCGAGACCGAGAATACCGCCCGAGCACACGGAGATCCCCGCATCGCGCACCGCAGCGATCGTGCTCAGCCGGTCGTCGTACGTCCGGGTAGTAATGACCTCGGGGTAGAACTCGCGGCTGGTGTCCAGGTTGTGGTTGTACGCGCTGAGCCCAGCCTCCTTGAGTCGGCGCGCCTGGTCGGGCGAGAGCATACCGAGGGTGGTGCACACCTCCATTCCCATGCCGCGCACTTCGCGGACCATGGTCAGGATCTTCTCGAACCCGCT
Organism: Cutaneotrichosporon sp. PL3408A; assembly: GCA_023629975.1. Lineage (NCBI taxonomy): Eukaryota > Fungi > Basidiomycota > Tremellomycetes > Trichosporonales > Trichosporonaceae > Cutaneotrichosporon > Cutaneotrichosporon sp. PL3408A. The sequence continues at coordinate 408,253 of JAMAMB010000005.1, forward strand.
CTTCCGGCCGGCCAGATCACGCCAGGCCGCGCCCATGCAGAAGCGAGTCGAGCCGTTGGCCTTGGCAGTGCGGGCCGCTTCGAGGACGGGCTCGATGTCGACCAGGCGCGACGCCTTAGTGGGGGTCTTGTAGCTGCTCGATTGCGAGCAGTACTTGCAGTCCTCGGTGCATCCGCCGGCTGTGGTTAGCGTGTCACATATCACTGTTGGGTCCAAAGCTGCGTATCGCTGGACAGGGTCCGCCCAGCCCTTTGCATGCTCCGAACTTTGGCGGCAGGCTAGCGGGCACCGGGTGCTCTGGGCGCAGCGGCTGCCTACTCACTCTTGATGTTCATGAGCGTGCACAGCTGGATGCGGCTCGGGTCGTGGTGCAGGCGGTGCACGCTGGCTGCGCGGAAAATGGTGTCCATGAGGGGCCCGTCAAAGATGCTCTGCACCTCTTCCCGAGTCCAGTTGCTCCGGACGGCCCCTTCGGAGGCAGCGCGGGGAGTGGGAGCGCGGGGCTCGACAGCGACAGCATGCCCTCGGGCGTTGAGGAGCACGGGTGCGAGAGCCCGGGGACGGACGAGCGGGGTGAGTCGGAGGGCGGCCATGGTGCTGGTGAATGGGAAACGGAGGGAGAGACAAGCAGGAAGAGAATCGTGCTGTGGGGGGCCTGTGTGAGGCGATCGGTTGCAACCCTCCTCAACTGGCTAGCTGGTTACTCGTGGCGATACATGCCTGATTCCTCCGTCTACGTTGTGGCACTCCGGCACAGGTGATAGCCTGTATTCCTTTATTCCCAGTAGGTGAGACATCACCTCTGGTCCTTGGCTGGCATGGCTGGCTTGGCTGGAACCTGCGATGGAATGACCGGATGAATTGAGGACTAGTACGGGCAGGACGGGCATGGCGGGCAGGACGGCGTGAACGTGCCGTGGTAGTCCGGTGGTGCGGAACAAGTCGAGGCATGCGGGGGCCTGCGGGCCTCGCATTCTGTCAAATCAGATCAATCAGATTCCAGCTCTGGTCGTTATTGCCCCCCAGGACATCAACCTCAGCCAACCTCAGCCCAACATTTGCCGTGACCCCCGTCTACCCTCCGACGCGGCGGTCCGAAGTCCCCCTGCACGAGTTCTGCCAAATGCCCCATGGAATATTAAGACCACGGAGATCGAGATCAGGACCTTGAGCGCTCGTCCACACCACACCACACCATACGTAAATAGGCAGCCATGTATGCGAGGGCCGTGAATTGGTGCGAGGGATCCAGATCATTGTGCTTGTAATTAGGTTGGCAACATATCCTTCGGCTGAGAAGGTGGCCGAGAAGCACTGGCTAGCGAGAAGCGAGCTCTCATGTGAGACAGGTGTGCGCAGGCCACAACGACCTGCGCGTCGTATCTCTAATCACCTTTGTTGTCACTCATTTGCAGCGATGTGCAGACTTTAACGGGCAACTGAAAAACCGCAAGCTCTGAAGGTATCAGTCAGCAAATTCAGGAGTAGCGACTTACCGTACCTCATGTCAGTAGCCTCGCGCTAGTTACCTCAATTGCTTTCGACTTCGGACTCGCGCGACTCGTTTGGATCACAATAGAACAACAGTTAGCGTCGAGCAAGATATCACAGTTACACCATCCCGTTCAAGTTCCACCCCGATGCTATGGCCACAGTCACATGCTCGTTTCACACATGCACTGATGAGCAAGCTTATATGATTTCTAATCAAGCTCTCACCCAAGTGCCGAGTCCCCCACTCCAAGTGCCAAGTCGTGTGGGCGGGTGCTTGCCCGCTGACAGAAGGGGAGGAGTACCAGTATCCCACCTGTCCCCACTCCAACACGACAAGCGCGGCATCGCACCACGCAAGTTGCCCGCAGCCCAATCGCAGCCTCACAACCCAGCTCCGTTTATTATCCGCTTGACTTCCGCCTGTGATGATGGACTTGGCCGATACGGCCAAGAGGAGCGGCTGGGATACTCACCCGACCTCTCCCCGCTCATCTCCCTCCAGTTTTCCGACTAATGTCCTCGGACGACTCACGAGAGAGTCATAGATGACTCAGGAAGCTGACTAGGCTCCACGTCCGAGGTTAGTTGCAAGGCAATCGGCCACTTCTACACCTCTAAGGGTCGTCTCGGCACGTCGGCATGGGTGGCTATGGCTGAGGTGATCCTGGTTCCAGAATGAGAATTCTCGACTTGGCCTGCAGAGGTTGGGAGAGATACGAGATGCGCATCGTACATATTATATCAGAAGGTCTGTCTCGACGTCACAGATCACAGAAAACCACAGCTAGACTATCATGACATTCCGGTCGTCACGAGGACAAGAACAGGCAACCTCCTTCCCGCGTACTGAGACGCGGCAATCCATTACCTCCGAGTCCTCGGTCCCCACCGCCGTTCCCTCACGGCAACCAACCCCAGTCGGCAGCACCGACAAGCTGGACGCACTCAAGATGGACAGCGATAACGAGAAGAAGGGATATCTCGACATGCCCGTCTTCGAGGAGGATGACGAGATCGCCCCGCTCCCTACCCCATCACCCGCTCCCCCACGTAAGCCGGTCAGCCTGCACTCGCTCAACCTGGCGCGATCGGCATCAAGGGCGTCAAGGACGAGCTGGACAAGTAGGGGGAGCAGGGTGTCGAGGAGGATGAGCGGGACGGCATCGACGCAGCTCGAGATGATGCTGCGGACGCAGACTCGTGAATCAGGGGTTATCACACATTCAGCTGGTGAAGGAGGGCCCGGTGTGGTCGAGAAGGAAACAACAGTTGACTGGGGAGACGGACCAGAGGACGTGATCCTCATCGACTGGGCGCCTGGAGATCCCGAGGTGAGTCGGAGTCATCTTCGGAGTCGTTGAAAGAACTGGCGGAAATGGTCCGCCCATGTTTCGACAGGGGTTCGGAGATGACCGCTTGTCACATGACAATTACTTGCATGCGCAGTCGTGCCATGTTGGAGACTGAAACGTTGCCGCGGCAATGTCGAGTGAAGATGAGACAATTGAAGCGGCAGCGTCGGATGGCAGTTGTGCTACATCGAGGCTCACGAATGTTACGCCACAATATTCATCGAGGGTGTTCAGGCGGACGCTGACACGCAGAACCCGTTCAACTGGTCCCCCGTACGCAAGTGGACACAAATCATCTGCCTGTATTACCTCGTTGCTCTGACTGCCATCAATGCGACCAGCGTGGGCGTCATGGCAGAATGGGGTATGGGATGGTTTAACACAAATCATCTCGGTTATGCGATGAGCGTGTTCATGTACCTCTTCGGCATTGCCATTACACCGCTCTTCCTCGCGCCCATGTCCGAGCTATTTGGCCGCAACATGATTTACCAGGTCACAACGCTGATGTGAGTTTCCCATTGCTGAGCTCATGTGTGAGGTTTCGGCATTGCGCTGGCAGACTTGCGTGCTTGTCAGCATTACGCTCGTTGTGCTCGGTACTGTGCATTTCTTATAACGGCGCTGACAGCAGCAATGCCCTCCTCTTCATCCCCCAGGCACTCAGTCACAACTACTCGGGTCTGCTCGCGGCACGCTGGTTCCAGGGGATGGCTAGCAGTGTCGCCAACTCCATGGTCGGGGGCACCGTCGCGGACCTGTTCGAAGCCCGGGAACGCGGCCTCATCATGAACCTCCTCGCTATTGTGATTTTCGTCGGGCAGAGTCTCGGCGGTGTTTGCTTCGGCTTTGTTGGCATGAAGCTTGGCATCCAGTGGTGCTACGGCATTCAGGGGATCGCGGCTGGCGTCTCCGTGCTCACCCTTGCGATCTTTCTGCGCGAGACGCGCGGCGACGTCCTCCTAGCCCGGCGGGCGGAGAAGCTCACGAAGGAGACCGGCAAGCTGCACCTCTGCGCAGCAGAACTGCAGAAGAAGAGCATCATGCAGATGATCACAGTCAGTGCGATCCGCCCGATGCAGTACCTCCTCAAAACCGAGCCCATCGTGACGGCTATCTCGCTGTGGATCGGTTTCGCGTGGGGCGCGGTTTTCCTCGGCACTTCGAGCGTCCTCCTCGTGTTTGGCCAGTACACCGACAACCCGGGTCTCGTGGGCGTGAGCGAGATCACCGTCGCCATTGGAGGCATCCTGGGCTTTGCGTCAAACTACCACCAGGAACGCCTGTACCAGAAGGCATGCAGGCGCAGCCCGACAGGCAGAGCCGCACCCGAGGTTCGGCTGTACTGGGCCGCCACTGCTGGCCTCCTCTTCCCGCTCTGCATGTACATTTACGCTTGGACCGGCCAGCCGCAGTTCCACTGGATCATCCCCGCCATCTTCCTCTCGGGGTCGTACTGGGGAATCTACGTCATGTACTCGAGCGTGTTCACGTACATCGCCGACGCTTACGAGACGTACTCGTCCTCGGCACAGGCTAGCCAGAGCTTCATGCGGAATATCCTCAGTGCCACATTCCCCCTCTTCGCGAGGTCGATGTACATGAACCTCGGGTACCCTATTGCGTCGACGGTCGTTGCGTCCTGTGCCCTCGGGCTTGCCGCGTGTCCCGTCCTCATCATCGTGTTTGGGCCCAAGCTCCGCGCAAAGTCCAAGGTCGCCAGTGCAATCGCCTCCAACCAGTAAGCATTGTCATTAAAATTCTTCTCGTAGAATTTAGAAATAAAAACTACACATCGGGCCGTAATCATATGCATGTAACATTACATTTTACCAGCTTGGCTTGAGGAATAAGACGCAGAACTAAAACAAAAACAGCATGCTGGGGGAAAATAAATTCTTTCACCCGAAAACAGGCATGAATAAACCTGGTATGCATTAGACACTGTACGGCAAATTATTGGTACGACGAAAGGCTAGAAATTGGGTGGAGAGCTTGCGCCGAGTCCATTGACGTTTTATCTATATAAATGGGGGATTCTATGAAGCCGGGGAAGCAACTTGCCAGCAAGTACTGATGTGATCATTAAGGAACCACAGGGACCCAGGTTGTCACTGTCGAGGCGGGAACCCGACCGCCACGCTACGCCACGCGTCCCATTCTGGGATACGTCGAGGTAAGAACTGGCGTGTCGGAAAGGTTGAGGAGGTGGTCGAGGACTTGGGAGCGGTTACGTATGGCCACGCTACGGGCGTAGTGCAGCACCAGGTCGAGGTAACGCGCATCATTCTCCACATCCCACTCAAACTGATTGACGGAGGTCCTGTCAATGTACGTCTCCTTTGTATAGGCTGGGCGCTCGTCATCGCCGAGTTCACGGAGGGGGGTGGGCTCGCCGCGACTGTGGGCTTTGTGGAGCTCACTCGCCTCGGCCAGAACCTCGAGGCTGCTTTCTCGGCGCCATGCGGGCGGGGTAGCCACGAGGGTCGACGGCGTTGGGGTCGAGTCGGGTGAGATTGCCAGGAAGGGAGTGCCGGGAGAATGGGTGCCTTCGTGGGCGAAGCTGGCGCCCAGCATCGGAGCGGGGGCCGAGGAAGTGCGCCTGACCATGCTGTGATAGGGCAGCGGGAGGGGCAGTGAGAGTCCCGGAACGATATGTCTCTGCGGCCAGGTGGGGAAGAACGGCACAGGAGCAAGCTCGGCGATACCCGGGAGGGGACCTTGGCGGTTGTCGGGGTATCCCCGGTGCTCCTGGTGGGGAGAATGGAAACTGCGTGGGGTATAGGCGTGAATGACTGGGGATGGGTTGTACTCGTGACCAGGCGGGTAAGACGGAGGTTGGGAGAGATAATCGCGCCCGGTAAATGGCATCTCAGGAGACGACGGTGAGAACTTCGTACGCTTCTCGATCTGCTCGATCTGGTATTCATATGCCGGAGCCGAGCGCTTGCGGTCCACGGCGTCCTTTGCCCAAGGAGTTGACTTGGTGCTTGGGACACCTGGGCGCTTGGAAAAGCTACATTTGTTCTTGCCGCACGGACGGCAGACCCTGCGTGGCGACGTGGGGTCAGCCTCAATGTAACACCGCCAGCCGTTGCGATAGCAGCGGAGGCAGCGCTCGCTGTCGACGACCTCGAGGAGTGTAGAGTCGTTCTGATATTTCAGCTGTGCGTTAGCGTTTGACAGGTGTTGAAGGATGGAAAGGGAGGGGGAATGGAGGTTGTACAGTGGTGTAGATACGGAGAAGACGGGCCTGAGCGGCCGAGGGTCCGTGAACTTGACGGCCAGACCGGGCGGCCGGTCAAGCGGAAGAAGGTGTCGGAATGGGGTACAGCCAGGAAAGGACGGGTGATCATTACGGAGTGATAGCGGGGCGACTCACCTCCTTGAGATACTTTTGCTTGTCGCGGCGGGAACGCAGCTTGGGGTGAACGTCGTTGACCTCGTCGTCGGCTTCAGCTTCATGTTTGTGCGACGCAGCCGAGTGATTCCTCGAGTGGGGACAGCTGTCTGGTGGCCCTAAATCGGTTCTTTGTGTTAGCTGGTTATGAGAATAAGCTACCGAGCGGCTTACGGGGGAGGCAGATGAAATAGAGGAGACGGGGGCCTCGTCATTGAACAGTCAGACTTGAGAGCGATGAGGGGGAGTCTGCCGACGGAAGGGAAACTCTCTTCGACTGGCGATGCCATGAATGAGCGTCCAAACGACATTGTAGGCGTGGTGCGAGTGGAGGGAGCAGGTGCCATTGTAAGGCGGAGAGGATGCCAATATATGGCTTGTGGAGGGAGGAGAAATGAAGTGAGAGGATGAGAAACGATGAGGAAAAAGAAGATGAGCAACAATGAGGAATATAGCTCCAGACAGCGAGGCAAAGGCGTGAAGAGGTAACCGACGGATCGTTGACAACATGAGGACCGTACCATCGCCTTGGCTAGCAACTCACGTCCAACATGAGTACCCCCAGTTCATACTACGGCGGTCCGCAGCCAGCTTGCTGCGCCTCCGCGGCTCGAGTCCTCTGTTCTTGCACCGTGCCACTCAGCCTCAGCCGGCGTGGTCGGCGGTGTGGCTGCGACGAGTGGCATGAGGTGGCACGAGTGCGAGAGGGGTCGTTGCTTCATGTCCAAGACGTGCCGCTGTAACTTGTGTGGATGCACCTACTCGCGAACCCCTCTACTCCTTTTGCGTACCCCGTTGCTACTTCTTGGGCCGCCCAGCACTGAGCGTAATCGGACCAGCAGCGGTACCGTGGCGTGCCACGCCACGCCAGACGGACTGGACGGAAAAAGTCTTGGCTGGGGACAGTCAAGTGGACTTTGTCATGATTCCAGCGTCAGAAAGACATACCTTCCTTTGATCGCAAGCCCTGGCCAATGCCGCCGGTTCGAATCAGCGTTACTCGGCACCTGTTACACCCGTACCCTGTGGCTGAGGCAGAATCAATCGGAGCTGGCTTGTGCGCGAGGAACACGAAAGTTCTACAATGTATCGTGAAGCATATATCAGTCTAAAGGAGGGCGAGGGCAGAGGATGGAAGTATTCAGCCGCACTCTGTTGGCCGACGGGCTGCGTTCGCTGCAGGGTCACAAATAAAGTTCAGTCTTTGCAAGGGTCGAAGAAGCAACAAGCTGCTCAGATGTCCAGTTAGTCCGATCCCAATCCCTGGTCAGGTCCAAAACAGTGCGGGCGTCAGATGAGGTGAGAGGCATCAGAGGGGCATCATGCGCCACGCTGTTAGGGAAAGTCGCCCAGGTGCTATTATCATCCAGCACCTGGGCGTTTGCTGGCCAATGGATGCCGCTGAATGATGAGGAGATGGGGAATTGTGAGCAAGGAGTGATGAATAGAAGCGGTACCCGATGCGGCGGAATCATTCGGCTCTCGGGCTTCGCCTCTCTGATCTGGTTCCGTTGAACAGTATTGCGGGGCCCAATACCAATTACGTATTAACATTCCCACAACGACGATCGATGACATCGTCGACAGCTTTGGACAGCTGTTATCGACAACAGCGACCTTGCCACTCTCATCGTCTATCTTCGCCAAACACAACCTCAATCATGCACCCACCAGAGACCGGAGCCACTCCCTCAACCTCAACATCGGCCTCGAGCTCGGGCACCCAGTCCGGCGCCTCACGCCTCGACGTGGCCAACTCGCTCCTTCTCAATCCAAAGGGGTCGACCACCCTCTCCCGACTCGAGCTGCACCAACTGCCCCCTGACAAGGCTGTCTTCGCCTGTGCAAAGTGTTCAGAGGTTCTGGTACGTTTGGGCCCGTGCCCGTCCCTGCTCCCTGTCCGGCTGATTCCACGTCCCCCACTTCCCCTGGTTCGCACCGTGCGCCTCGATGGCAGTCCCTCACCCCCTCATGTCACAATCGTGCCGTCCTGCCCATTGTCCTCGGACGCACATTTTATGCCGGGCGTTGGTGATTTTGGTGATCCAAGCCGCGAACCGAAAGCTGGCAGTCGCGGCTTGCTGGGGGAGTGTCGGGGGTAGTGTCTGAGGGTTGTCTGGGAGATGTTTGGGGAGTGCCATGGGTTGTTGTCTTGTGAAAGGACTTGTTTCTGCAACACCAGCCCCCACAGCTGGCGCATGGTGCAACTACCCCTTAGAATTACTGCCCGCAGGTGTGTGTCTAACCGCACAGGCGCTGCAGGACGAGCTTGTGTCACAGGCATTCACGGGACGATCCGGTCGCGCATAGTACGTTCAGTCCCTGACATGTGCTAAGGCAGTCTGATGAACTCGACAATCAACACAAATCTTGGCAAGCGCGAGGAGCGCAAGCTCATGTGAGTGCGGCCATCCGTTGCGGACGGAACAGATAAGGCAAAGGCGGGCTGGACGGAAGGGCCCGCAGACCTGAGGCCTCTCTGGATCTCGAGGAGCCTGCGTCGCGCGCGGTGGCGTGGTGGTCGTGAGAATGTCCGGCTTCGCGATTTCGAACACGAGGCTGCTAACCGGCGGCCGAGTTCCGGTCGTCCACGGCCTTCCGACGAAAAGGGGGTCAGCCCCGGCGTCGGACACGTTGCAGATGCATTGTCGCACAATAAACAAACAGAGCGAACTCTGACCCCAGCACGGGGAGACATACTGTTGCGGATCTGCACTGCGCCTCGTGCGACGCCGAGGTCGGGTGGATGTACATCAAGGCGCCAACGGGCGACCAGCGATACAAGGAGGGTGAGTGGCAGTGTGTACTGTGGACACTGGCTGATGCACAGGGCGGTATATCCTCGAAGAGGCACAGATCGTGAAGGAAAACAACTGGTAGAGCCCCGGGCTCCCGGCACGATGGCCCGTGGCTACGGTGCTGCCGGAGGTTGGCTAAGTTCAGCCTGGGTCAAGCACCTGGACATTGGGGCGGTGTCTTTCGCATCGGAGGCAGATGTCACGATCCCACCACGCTCGCAACATGATGTGTCACATTATCGAGGCTTCTAGAGGTTGTAAACACCGCATCCCGCTCATCCCGACGACACATCAACTCCACCGCGAGGCAAATGAGTGGCACGAGGGTGGCGGCCTCATGTTGGAGCGTGACTTGCCGGTTGAGTGACTACTACTGTGACTACTGGATCTCAAACTCAGCACCGGCTCCCGAGGTCGTGCTCGCCAAATCTTCCATTTCGTAGTGATTGAGCGCAGAATGCGATGCACCTCGCGCCACACCTCTCCCATTGTCCGCAGTCCAACGAGTGGCATGATACCAGCTCTGTTCGCTGTTCCAAGCTCAACCGAGAGCCCAGAATCACTTCCCCACCGCGGTCAGCAACAGTCTACGTTTGTGCATATGCTACATGATCCCTGTGGGAGCTGGTTAGGGGTGAGGCTCGGCACTCGGTGGACGAGGCGTGCGGTGGCGCGAGTGTGACTCTGCATCACTGTCGCTCACGTCGCCCAGCTCGAACTCGTGTGCCGCACTCGAGCGTCCCCTTGGCGTGTCGAGCCCTGCTGTCAGCTACGTCACGGAGTAGGTCAGCTTAGCTCACTCGCGAGTTCCTATTGATCGGGAATTGCATCGTATCGCCCACGCGAGGGCGAGTCGCGGCGGGGCCGCTGCCGCCCGAATGCGCTTCCCACGGCGTCAGTCACTCGTCCCAGGAGCGAGTTGTCCGCGCGCGCAGGCATGGGAGACGGCTGGCGGGACGTGGGCAGTCCGGATCCTGAGCGGCTGTCGGAGCGACCCGCGACAAGTGAAGAGACCTCAGATGCCCCATAGTCGTCGTCTTCATCGTCGTCGTCGTCGTCGTCTGGGTCTACCTCGTCGCCGAACAACTTGTCCATCTCCTCCAGTGGTACACCGCGGGTTTCGGGGTAGAGGAAGTAGACTGGGGTGAGCTCGAATCATACGTTGCCGTTAGCTCACCGAGGATGAACGAGATGACACAGAAGGCGGCGTGCATGGTGTACAGCCGCCATCCCATAATTTCCTGGAAGAGAGGGGTGGTGACGCCAACCCAGTAGTTTGCGAGCCAGTTCGTTGCCGTCGACAGTGACACACCCTTGGCGCGGAATGGCAAGGGCATGATTTCCGGAGGATACAGCCAAGGAATGGGACCCCAGCTCATTCCGAATGCCGAGTTGTAGACAATAACGCAGATGACAACCGCTTTCGGTGTGATCGGTTGGTCAATGTAGATCCACCAGCCGGTCGCTGTCAATGCGATTGCCATGGCAATTGCACCGCACAAGAGAATGGGCCTGCGCCCAGCAGCGTCGGTAAGCCACCATCTGCGGTCAGAGGGCCATGATGGTTCGAGGGGAGACGTACGGAGGGATGGACGAGGCCACGTAGAACAGCGCGTTAATACCGGTCATGAGAATCGCGTCGCGACCAATCCAGCCGGCCTCTGTTCGGTCAGCAACGATGTGCGGAGTAGCGTGACTCACGTTCGAATACCTGTGGGGCACGGTGGTCAGTATCTCAGTTGGGGCAATGTTCACCACACATACTAGTGCTAGAGTGGTCAGCAAGGCCAGAGCATACCGCATCGACTCACGGGCATAATAAGAGATGACATTGATACCGTTCAGCTGCGCGAACAGCTGACTGCTCATGGCGATGAGGACGCGGCCTCGGTAGCGCTGCCAGAGCGCCTTGTACGACCGATCGCCGACCGCTCGCTGCTGTCAGCTGAGATATTTGACACCAGCTTACGTCCGCCAGGACACCATCGCGAATCTCGTTGTACTCCTCTTGCACCTTGACGTCGTCCAGCGGCTTGCCCTGGAAGTCGGCGATGACGTTCAAACCCTGCAGATCCTGGTCTGTGTCGATGAGGTATCGAGGCGATTCTGGGCATACAAACGAGCCCAACGCAAGGACCAGGCCGCCGATGACCTGCACAGACAGCGGCCCCCGCCACGACCAGTTTGACTCGATGAAGCTGCACGCGTAGTCGATCCATACCGACGAAGCGTAACCCACGATGTTGCCCGTGAATTCGAGCGCGCCGAGGAACCCTCGCTGTTGTTAGCTGTTGTGCAGAGTCGGTCAGCTCACGTGGTCCGCTGGGGAGACTGCGAGTCAGATGGGGTCAAGACAACGCGGGTACTCACTCTCTGCCTGGTAGATGGGCACCACCATGCTCAACATGCCCACGCCACAGCCACTAACGAAGCGACCAAGTACCATGATGCGATATCCCGTGCAGAATGTTTGGAGGACGCCACCTGCAGAGAAGAAGAAGGCGCCTGTTCGCATAGTCCAGCGGCGCCCATACTTGTCCGCCAGGTGAGCGGCGAGTAGTGACGTTACTGCGGTCAGAACCCCGCTCGTATCGCCTCAAGTGTCGCGGTTAAACTTACTGAACGCGCCGATCTCGAGAACGGCAACCATGCTCCGCGTCAGCTCTGGGACAGCCGGCACACTCACTTTCCGAGCTGGGTAGCTGTGGGTTGGTTGACTAGATGTTAGTTGTCGGCACCACTGTCCACTGTCCACTGTCCACATACAGTATCCCCTGGTCGTCAGCACAGCATGCAAAAATCAGTGCACGCGTCACTTACTTGAAGTATGGCCCGGTGATCACACCTGCACGTCAGCACATGTACGCACTCAGTCGCAGGCGGCACTCACCAGACATGACTCTGCACGTTAGATCGGTCTCAGCAGTCAACTGTATCACGGAGCAACGTACCCTTGATCATAACTGGCGTTAGTTCGTCACGCGGGAAGGGGGACACCTTAAACGCACCCAAACAACCACACGCCGATGGAGAGGAACACTGAGACGCTGTAGAGGAGTGCATTGCCGCGCAATCGTGAGTCGGTCTTAATCTCGTGCAGGGGGAGGTCGAGAACGCGGGCATTTGCGTGTCCTTGCTCGACGCTGCTTGGGCGGGAATCGGGTGGGGAGGGGAGGAGGGGCTCCGAGGCCGAGTGCCGCGCGGACGCGGTAACGGTCATGGCTTGATTGGTGGTGGATCTATCTACGGATGGGAAGGAGAGGGAGTGAGGTGAGGGACAGGGACGGTGAACATCTAGATGTCGCCTTGCGCGCGGTGTTTGATGGCGCGAGTGGCGTGGATGTCGTTGATGGCGTTGACGTCGTTGTCGTTGTTGTGGATGAGAGGAGCAGAAGAGAGATTCAAGATTAGTCGATGGTTGGCGTTGGGTGACGTTTCAAGAAAAGAGGCGAGGGAAGGAAGGGCGTGTGATTTGCCCCCATCCCCCCCCGCACTCAACCCCTATTAACCCCGCACACCTAATCCACCGTCACCCCCCCGGTTTCTCGATTGCTCAACCCCTTTTTGTGCGCGACGCGTCCCACGACTACTAATACCACCTCCTCGTCACTCCCACAAACAATCCCATTCCAATTGCAACCTGCCCACCATGCATCCAGAACTGCAGGTGAACCCGAACTGTCAACAACAATGGTAAAGGGCACGTCGGCAAGGAGTGTCATTGACGACGCCCAGAATGTCGCATGACGCGTTGGCGTTATCGGCCATTTAGCAAATCACGTCCCTCTCGTTGTGCAGAGTCAGTGCGCGCAGCACGCCTGTTATCGATACCGGGTGGCGACAGTGGCGAGCTGGTACAGTCCAGGTTTCCCATCCTGTCCGAGATGGTCCAAGCGCAGAGCCCGATAGCACAGACCCGCCGTCTTTGAGCACCTTCCAAGGCGTTGGCAATGCATTCACCCACTGCTGGAACAAACGCGACAATGGGCGTTGTGCCATCCGTGAGATGGGTGACTGACGATGCTCATAAACGCGACGTTCGTGCCACCCTCGCTTCAGTTTCGCTTATGACCGTGGAGTATGACGGCCTGGAACCGCGAACCAGCTGTGGAGTGGGAAAGGGGAATATCCGCTGGAACGGCACCACCAGCTCCTGCAGACCCAGCCCTCCCCCTCAGAGTCGTATATTATTATTATTCATCACGCTCCTCGGCATGCCGCGGCATTGCCCGAGAATGTATGAACTGACATCTGCAGCGGCTGAGACCATCTCTGACGCTCTCGGGTCATCCGGGCCGATAAAGGCCAACTCACCCTTAATACTCCTCCGCCTCCGTTCCCCTCGGCCTGACACCATCCCACCTTCCCCCCATTCTCCCACATGCCCGGAATCCCTGGTTCCTTGACAACATGTGGTCGGCAACTTGGGCAACGGCCCGCCTATGCCGCCCACGCCGGTTCCTATGACCACGCTCGTCGGCGCTGTGCGAGTTTTAGCCTGAGTCTTTCCGTGGAGCGCCATCCCCTGGTCCCGTGGGCACTCCGTCCTACCCCGCATTGCCGTGTCGAGCCGCCCTGCGCCGTTAGCTGATTTCCACTGGCATCCGGGGATGCCCACTGACTCAGCGCAGTAATCGTCCGCCGCGGTCTTAAAAGAGACAGGAGAGAGGGGAGACCCGCCCCATCGCTGTCCCCTCCTAATTCTGCAATGTCTCTTAAGCCTACGACCTCACACGTGAGCGACAAGATCGAAGGCGATGAAAAGCTCGAAATCCGTGACGAGCTCGCCTCCGGGATCAAGGAGGAGCATGCCGACCTCTACGCGGAAGCTTTGGCGAAGTACGGCGTCGAGGGCGACATTGACCCCGCGGCTGAGCGACGCGTAAGGCGCAAGCTGGATTTCCGCATCATCCCCATCCTTGGTATCTGCTACTTCTTTTAGTACGTTCGGACTGGTCCATGGCGGCAATGGGATGTGGGCACCTGTACTGGCCAAGAGTCTAGGGGGGCCGAGTTTAGAAGGCCGAATTTGGGAAGCCGAATTGGCCGAGGCACGTGCCATGTTTTACCCACAACAACAGCTGCAACTTCGACTACTTTCCGCACTTCACTGCACTCTGCTAACGCTTAGCTATGTGGACAAGACAACGCTATCATATGCCGCCATCTTCGTAAGTCTGATGGTGGTGTACTTGGGCGTCTGTTGATCCCCAGGGAATTAAAAAGGACCTCAACCTCGGGCCAAAGGATTACAGTTGGCTGAGCTCGATGTGAGTCCCGCCGCCCTTGTGCACCGCCACTAACAACAGTTTCTACTTTGGTTGGCTCGTCTGGGCAATGTAAGTTGAGAACGGCCTTAACAATGAGCGCCAGCTGACGGCCAGTCCATCCAACCTCCTGATGCAGCGTTCTCCTCCTGCGTACTACCTGGGCCTCAACATCTTCCTTTGGGGTTTCCTCTTGTGCTTCCAGGCTCTCTGCAATAACTTTGCTGGCCTCGCAGCTCTACGTGTCCTTAGTGGTGCCGCTGAGGCCATCGCGGACCCCGCTTTCGTAAGCTTTCAGCCTCATTGACGGTTCCTGACCGATCTACAGATGCTCTTCACCACCATGTTTTACACCCGCGAGGAACAACCGTCACGCATCTCAGCGTGGTACGTCTGGAACGGGGTTGGGGTAGCCGGGGGCGGTCTCGTGGGCTACGCAATTGGTAATATAAAATCCTCTTTGGCGTCGTGGCGGTACGAGTTTATCATCGTGGGCGCGTTTTGCGCGGCCTGGGGCATTGTGATCGCGTTTTTGCTCCCCAACAGTCCTGCCACGTTCAAGGGTTTCACGCACGAGGAGAAGCTTATCATGATTGCTCGTGTGGCCAAGAACCAAACAGGCAGGCAGCAGCGCAAGATCTCCTGGGACCAAGTCAAGGAGGCGTATACCGAGTGAGCATTCTCCTGTGGAAGTCGCTGACCGCAGTTACAAGACCTTCCTATTCTTTTTCCTAGGTTTCATCGCGAATATTCCCAACGGAGGCATCTCCAACTTCTCAACGCTTGTGATCAAGGGCCTGGGGTTCGACACTCTCCAGACTGCCCTCCTCGGTATTCCCCAGGGCGCGCTTGTCGTGATTTGGATTTCGGCTGGTGCGCTGCTCAACTCGCGCCTGCCCAAAAACTCGCGCACCCTCGTTTGTGCGCTGTTCATGCTGCCCACTATCGCCGGCGCGCTCGGTTTCCTCCTCGCCCCGGAGGACGCGCACGTCGGCCGCCTCATCTGCTTCTACCTTACTGGCTCGTACCAGGCGTCCTTTGTGCTCTCGCTCTCGCTCATCACGTCCAACACGGGCGGGCAGACCAAGCTCATGATCACGAGTGGCATGATCTGGTTCGGCGCTTGTGTGGGTAACATTGCCGGTCCGTTCTTTTACAAGACGGAGCAGGCACCCAAGTACCCGCTGGGCATTGGCTCCCTGCTCGTCGCCAACTGCCTCGAGTTCCTCCTCTTTTTCGTTTTCCGCTATGCGTTTATCTGGGAGAACAAGAAGAAGGAGAAGCAGCGCGAGGAGGCGCGGTCACAGGGCGAGGTTCAGACGCACTCGGCGGAGCACACCGCCTTTGCCAACCTCACGGACCGCCAGAACATCAACTTTACGTACGTTTACTAAGTGGAACAGGGGAAATAGGTAGACGTGGATTTAGTATTTGGATTATGCAATCGGCGTTGTTCCGAGTAGCCGTGAACAAGACTCGTTGCGGCAGATTTGCTAGATGTTCATGGTAATGCTATGACGGGGTATGATGATTGTCCGATCTGGGTATGGATATGCTACAAAAATGGTATTGATGAATGTCCGTTGGGTTTGTTTCGTCATCACATCAAAGTCCTAGAATACACACTTAATTGTCCTGGATGGTAGCAAACCCGCGGCGGGCTTGCGGAGGAACGTACGAGCGGCGGCCAGGGCCGATCTCTCCAGGATCCCTGCCGTTGCACAGCGCCTCCCAGTCGGCCGGCCTGGGGAACGTCTTGACAACGTCGGGCTGCACCACAACGCCGGCCATCTTGCCGACGGCGAGGTGCCAGCCGATGTGGCAGTGGAGGGGCCAGACACCCGGGTTGTCAAGCGGGAGGCGGATGATGATCCACGACTTGGGCCCGATGGTGAATGTGTCGCGACGTAGCGGGTTGGAGAGGTTCAGTTCAATGCCCTCCATCGAGGTGATGTTACCCTCGCCGCGCGCCACGATGAAAAACGGGCGTCCGTGCAGGTGGAACGGGTGGGGAGCGCCATCGTACTGGTTGATGATGATGTCCGCCGCCCCGGTACCGGTGAACTCAGCTGAGGCCATGTGGTCCGGGTTGATCTTGCCGCCGTCCATGACGGTCTTCAGGAGAGGCACGTTGATGTAGTTGACGTACGATACCTCGTTGAAGCCCCAGCCGGAGTAATTGGAGTTTCCAGTGAGGGGATTGAGGAACCGCCCGAAAGCCGAGTTGAAGAGGTGCGACTCCTCCGCCGTGGCCGGCGCGTCCTTCGGAATAAGCGGGACGAGAGCGACGCCGAGCTCGTCCATGTCGCGGCATACCGGCTTGGCAGTGTTTTCGAGACCATCCCACATGGTTGTCTGAGGCATACCGAGAGGAGCGGAGTCGGCCTCAGCGTCATGGTACCGCAGCACAGCGAGACCATCAACGCGCCATTTGCCGTTGTAGCAGCCCGTACCTGCGCGCGACCGGATCCAGAAGCTGTCACCCTGCTGGCCCTGGTTCAGCTCCACGACAACCGAGTACCGCTCGCCTGGGGTCAGGGCGAGCTCCTTGACCTCGACAGCCTCGATTGCAGTGTCGTCCGCCTCGATGATCTTCATGGTGTGGCCGTCGATGGAGAAGTACATGAACGAGTGGGAGCCGTGGTGGATAATGCGGAGGCGCACACGCTTGCCCGGTGCAGCACGGACCTCGTAGGGCGGAACCTCGGTGTTGCACGGCACATCGCGCTGCACGAAGGCGCAGTCAACCTGGCCGGCTCCGTTGATGATCACGGAGTCAGGCACGTCAACGGGCGCGCAGCCGCGGTATCCCTCCTCGGTCAAAGCGGCGTGGACGATCGTACCAGACTCGTCGCCCCAGTGGTCAGCGACGTAGAGGAGCTGGTCTTGGTCGAATTGCCCGATGAGGGGGTCGTTCGGTGAGTGCACAATGATAGCACCCAGCACGCCGTCTGCCATCTGATTGCCAAAGTGCGAGTGGTACCAGTAGGTACCGAGTTCCTCAGCCAGCGAGAACTCGTAGGTGAAGCTCTGCCCTGGGCCGATGTAGCATTGCGAGAAACCTGGAACGCCGTCCATGTGCGAGTTGTTGTACTGGCGAATACCGTGCCAGTGGATAGCGGTCGGAATGTCGAGGTGGTTGTTGACGTGCACGCGGATAGTGTCTCCCGTGACACCCTCAATCGTAGGACCAGGGAATTGCCCGTTGATAGCAGTCATGCGGCGGAGGAAGCCATCGGGGAAGCCGGCGTAGTAGTCAACGTCGAAGGTGTATTCGCGGAGTCCGGGCGGTGTCTCAGGCGCCACAGTCATTGCAAAGTTCGGCGCCTGGACGGTCTTGGTTGGCAGCGGCGCTTGCTCGTACGAATACCACGCGCCGTACTGGGGGATTTTTGCGTCGGCACCGTACGTGTCTTTTGGCCCTTCGGGCAGATCGGGCATGGGCAGCGACGTGACCCAACCCGTGGGCTTAGGACGAGACTCGGCCGTCGTCGGTGTTGCCGGGATGAACACCTGGCCCAGAACGGGCGTTAACACGCTCGAGGCCAACAAGACTGCCTGGATGAGGAACATGGTGGGGTGAAGCCGGGAATAGATAGAGTCGGGGGTAGAGCTTTAGCTTATCAGGAGCGGCACCGTGCGCCAATCTCCACCCAGTTTACTCGAAACTCGGTGTTTGACGCGTTCAGATGGTGGGAATGCGGACGGCCGTGACGGCAGCGGAGGCTGGCTGTGCCTGGTACAAAGTGGTCGTGTTAATACGGGTATGTGCTTGATCGTCGACCTTGGGACCTTGGGAATGTGTCGAGCGCTCACAGGTGCGGGTAGTCTAGAGGTTGGGTAATACAGAAGTTGGGAGGAGAGCGGGCGGGGTAAGAAGGCGTCAGTATAGATGGAGGAGACTGAGGCATTTGTGGTCGAGGGTTTATATACGCGGCGAGAGGGGCAACACACAGCTTGGCTGACGGTGAGCAACGAGTCAACTTGACTGGGTAACACCCAAGCTCCTCTGGCAACACGGCGAGTCCTGTTGACTGGAAGGAGTAAACTCGTGTGGACGAGTGGGTTGGAGGAAGCAGGACAGCATCCATGTACGACGACAACCTGGAAGCTGTGTCAACGACGGCCCCAGGCACCAGGTAGGAAAAGGTCGCAAGGTTGTTGTGAAGGGTCGACATTGGTGAGCGAGGGTCCAGGGGCAGAAAGAAGGGAAGATGGATGAGCATGTGAGCATGTGAGTAGGGGATAGCCAAGCATTGCAGCGAAGGTCAGCAGTGAGATGGCAGGTTAGAAGGTGAGACAGAGACATGAGACATGGAGGGAAACGGAGAGTTTGCACGGCCGAGACTAGCCTCGAAACACGATCTCTGCTCACTTCCCGCTTGGTTCCTGGCCTAAACAAGGTTGGCTTTACGTTGGATATGACATTCGGAGGACCTCTCGTTGGCCAAAACAGCCGCGTGGTATGCCCAGCACCAACTCCTGGCTCGCCTTTAGGTCATCGCTGTTATGCTTGGGTCGGACTGGCCAAACTGGTAAGGCCTGCCGTCCAAACCGCAATGAGCACAATGCCTTGGTACAACCCCAGGTACCCGTTTTCGTGTCTCCATTCTTCAGCATGCCGTGGTCTCGCGGCAGTGGACTCCGAATCCGCCGGAATGGACAAAGCACCACCATATATTTCGGGGCTTCAGTCACCGCCACACCGCTGCAAGAGCATACGTCGGCGATTGACGGGATGCAGGTGGATGGAGAACAAGGGAACAACTCATCGCGGTGTATGCACAGGCTGACTCGGCAGGCACTGACGGTATCGCATTCGGCTCCGGGCTGCCCTTGAACAACGGGGCAGGCCGCAGCACATGGAGAGGAGGGGGCATTCTGAGACGCACATCCGAGAGAGACGTCGTGCCTCGTCACCTCGATCGGGGAGAGCTTAGTTTCTCGCGCTTTTCGCGTTCTCGTTTCTAGTTTCATGGGTTCAACTACAGGACGGGCGACTCCTCTCTTGTTGTTGCATGTCGCACTTAGTGAGATGCGACATCAACGCGTTCAATCCCGTTCCCCTCTTGTCGCCGTCTCGATCTGGGGAACGCATTTGTGAATATCCTAGAAGCTGATGCGTGATCAAGCATGCAACTTGCAGTGGGAAACCGAGGAGGCCGTGCAGGTTGAGCCCGGGATCCACGGTGCATATCTTGTCTGCGACGCGACGGTCTGACAGCTGACGGCCGGAAGGGACGGTGAGAGAAATACACGCCCTGATCTTGGCGACGCTGTGGGATGGACAGTCATCGTCGTCCATCATGTACGTCGTCATTCCTGGTGGAGCTGGGCAGGCGATTTGGGGTGGTGTCGAATGTCCGTCTGGGTGAGATCGTGTGAGTTGTTGGCTACACGACCGCATCCGAGGTGTGAAGGTGGATACGTGCAGTGGAAGCCACCTCGACACTCCCGCGGGCTGGGTTGTCAGCGAGGCGGCGTGACAGGCATGGTAGCGGCGACAGAGCACAGCACGCGACCATAAAGTTTGTCGCAGAAGGGAACCGCGATTGACAAAGCAACGAATGCACCTGTATGCACGTTGAGGACATGGCCCATCGTCCAAGGCGAAGGCGTGGAACAGAGGGAGATGTAAATCCACAGTAGACTGCCCACATGCCAACTCAAAACTCAACTCAACGCAAAGGCGTCGTCGGAATGTTCAACGGTAACTCCTGCTCACAGTAACAGTGCCTGCCAACTGGTGACGGTCCCGAAAGCATGTTTATCCCCCCAACTTGGTCAGAGGATCATATTGGAGCGTTGGTTGGAGCGTTGGGGGCGGTGGTTGGAGTGGGGTAGGTCGTCGCTGTGTTGTGTCTCCCCGCCGTATTTGCCGACATGACAACCGTTTCAATGCAGTGCAACGTTAACCTGCTTATGCTTGCTACCGTTTTAGTGTGGTGTAGCACGGGCAAGTGACCCAGTTAGTGGCGATGCGCATACATCACCATGCCGGCAGCGCCGGAGTTTGGCGCTACTTTGGCTCCCAGGCATGTCCTGGCATGCAGCATGAGGCAATTTCATCAATTCTTGGTTGACAGCGCTCCTGCACCGCATGGTCGGGGCGTGGCATTGTTCTCGTCTCCAGCGATAGAGACGATAGGCGGTGGCAAGCACTGCCCCCACTGACGCTGCTGAGAAACTCCATCCAGCAGCGGAACACTGGATTATCCCGCCTGGAGTATCCTACCGTGGGCCGTCATATCGCGCAACGCCGAGCGGGCCACCAGAATAGAACACTTAGCATCCAGCTAACCTGCTAGATCGACTCGGTGGACCGAGCCGCTGAGCACCATTGAGACTGCACAGCCGAGACACTCGAGACACCGGATGCGAACCCTAACGACCGACAACGTGACCACTTTGCAGAGCGACTGGTACGTTTCAGCCACCTCCTCCGGGTCTGCCGGGGTATGTGCAAGATGGCAGGAAGTCGACCTCTGATACCAACGTAGCACCTAAATGATTTCCGCGGGAAATAGACGACAAGGTGAGAGCGGGGCGGGAAAAGTTGGAGAGGTGAGGACACATGCGGAGAGAGCGGAGAGGTTGGTGGGAAGTGGAAGGTGTGAAGCGGGAGTGTTAAGATCCGTGTTTGCGATATGTTTACTCAACTCGAGAACGGCAATCCAACGAGCAAGTGTATTTGCCACCAATCTGGATGTCTCCGACCTCGTCGCTAACGAAATTGTTTACCACTCTTTCATTGCCCTCACCCTCACCCCCACCGCCCCCGCTATTATCTCTCTGGGAAGGCATGTGCGTGTCCACTCCTCAATTTCCCCTCCTCTCTCCCGACCCAATCTGCATCAGCCCACGGCCAATCGCCATGATATCCCATCAACAACCACCGCGACCTCGGCTGCAGCCAGTCCTACAGCAGACACTAGACGCAAACGACCACCAAACTCCTCGACCACTCTAAGCTCATCGTTATCCTGCTTCGATATCTAGCATTGGCATCCAGACTCCTGTGGCACCTCGTCAGCGGGGGCCGAGACGTCGATTTCTGCTGTCAGCGGGGTCTCGGATCTCGGTCCAGGCCAAGACTCAGTTTGTCCTCGCGGTGCCGGGTGCTCGCTGCCGACCTGCTGTTCGCTGCTACTCACTCTGGTTTTCTGCCGCGGCCGCTGCCTCACTGCTGCCGCCCGGCAGCGCCATCGCGATCTTCTTAAACAGCGTCTTGACGTTGTGTCCGGCCTTTGCACTCGTCTCAATCGACATAATGTTGAGCTCCTTGGCGCGCTTCTCCAGCTCGTCCTGTGTCACCTGCCGCTTGTCGTTCAGGTCTGTCTTGTTCCCGACCAGCACGATGATGACGTCCTCGCCGCGCTCGTTGCGCACGTCGTCGACCCATTTGGTCGTGTTGAGGAAGGAAGTGCGGTCTGACGTCAGCGCTGAGGTCTGGGTTGCTCTGAGGGACGCACTCGTGATGTCGTACACAATCACCGCGACAGAGGAATCTCGGATGTAGGAGGGAATCAGAGAGCGGAAGCGTTCCTGTGGTCAGCTTGCCTGTGAAATGGCAGTGGTGTTGCGTTTGCGAGCACTTACCTGGCTGTAGGTTCAAGAACGGAGTCGCATCAGTATCGTTCCGCGATTGTCGGAGTTCAGTGTGCTCACCCCGCTGCAAGTCAGCTCCGAGAGCCCTCGCGCAACCTCAAGCCAACCCACCTGTGTCCCATAGTTGCAACCGTACGGTCCGGTCTTCAAGATACATTGTCTTCGACAAAAAGTCGATGCCTGGTGTAAGCGCGACTCCAGGGTCAGATCGTCCGCGTCCACACACCAATCGTTGCCTGGTACGTGTTGTCGAATGTATCGTACATCTGCCGTCAGCTTGACTGCATGCGGCAGCCCGAGAGCGCCAAAGACCTCTTCTCTGCATCACATTCCCCCATGCAGCTTCTTGTGCTATCCCTGATGCCACGATCGCGCGCGCCCGTGCGGCGCAACGTGAACAACGTGACGCGAGGCGGGGGTACACGGCCAACACGCAGAGCGCAGTATACTTACGAAACGCGTGATGAGGGATGTCTTGCCTACGCTCTGCTCGCCGAGAAAGACGAGTTTGAACTTTTTGAGTGGGCTCGATGCGGCGAACTCAGCGCCGGAGGATGGTGCGGACATGGCGACGTGGATGGCGGAATTGGTCAAGGAGGAGGGTGGTTGGAGGGCGGACTGAGGCTAGAGCTGGTCGGCGATGTGGATAGTGTGCAGAGTCGATGTATACCGTGATATGTAGTGAGGCAATAGAGAAGTCGTCGAGCGTTAAGGATAGACTTATGGAGTTGTTGTGAGATGGGATCCCAAGTCGAATGTCAAACAGAGTTGGATGAGTTGATGACACGGTGGTGCGGTGGCGGGTGGGATAGTGGCGGATGTAAGGATTGCCAAAAGCGGTAATATTTTGGAGTAAAGGCCACGTGAGTTCAGGCCCCGCCCCACTCCAAACGAGTTTCATAGAGTGGGGCAGTCGAGCTATCAGTAGTGTGCATGCAACGTCGCCCACATAATGTCCGAAATGCTGCATAATGCTGGATGATGCTTGATATGCTGTCCCGTCTCCATAACTCACATGGGGCGCCGCGGAGCCGGACTAGGTGTCCAGCTCATAGCGCCTCGGCTACCTCCCCCCCACCCGCTCCCCTTCTCCATCGCAGCACTCCTGGCCTTCGCCGCACTCCCAAAGCCGAGACCGCCCGATCGCGGCGTCCTCCCGAGGCTTCGGTCCAGGAGGGACCGCGCAGCGGGAGTCAAATTGCCCTCACGCTTAGGCGTAGACGGCGGTCCCATATCTCCCCTAACCGAGCGATCGCCCCCTCGCGTCCGCTCCGCCGCTGCACGCAGCGTACTCGACAGACTTCCAGTCTTGGGTGTTTGGGGAGCGTACATGCGCGCTCGGTCCGACATGGCCTTGCTCGCCTTGGAACCCAACCTCCGACCGAGATCATCCCGTTTCTTAGGTTCTGGGAGCTTGAAAGACGGACCGTCGAGGGGATCAGTCGAGTTGTCCAGCGCCCGTGGCGTGGCCAGGAGCGTACCCCACGTCATCAGTGGGGGGAGGTCGTCGGGTTCGGGGTCGGCCTCCGGGTCCAACAGGGGGAATTCTTCACCCCGAGACCCGTTGATCGCGCGGTCGACCCAGGATTCAGCAACTGTGCTGCCCTTCGTACTGGGTGCGCGGCCGCTCTCCTCCTCCTCGTCCTGGATGCGGGTATTCCGATGAGAGATCGTCGGGGGCTTAGCAAGAGGCTTGGTGTCACGCTGGGGTTTGTCGAATGGCTTGATGTACGCGTCGGGTGGGAACATGAGCCCGTTCATTGCCTGGGGTCAGCACGTGTGGGTAGGCGCTCTCACTTTGTAAGGCCACTGCTGCACCCTTCCCCCTGCGGTGTCGTGTTCTTCGTCGCCCATGGCCGCGCGCTCGAGACCCTCACGCCGAGCCTTCTCTTCTGCGCCGCGTCCTCGACCCTCGCCTGACCCACTGGCACTCTCATGGTGCGGCACAATTGCGCCATCCTGGGACGAGACGAGGGCAGTTGGTGGAAGACCAGCCTTGACGAGGGCCTTGGAAAGTGGGTGCTCCGCCGGAAGTTCCTCCTCCTGCAGAGGTGGTGGTGGCAGTGCAGAGGCGGACGACGCGTCTGTTGCTTTGATGAGCGCGCCCTCTGTAGACTGGGACTTGACAAGCTCTGAGCTACTCGACGCCTTGCCCTTGCCTTTTCTGTCATTGCTCCCCCCACTAGGCTCCTCTCGTTCAACTTCGGACTTCGCTGCGATCATCTTACGCTCTTTCCACGCCTCACCCTCAGTCCGATCGCTTCCACCACGCGCCAGACCTCCAATAAGCCGCCGCCCATTTACGTCCACACGCCACTCCCCACTCGTTGCCGCGTCGAGGATCATTTTTCGCCTCTCCACGCCCTCTAACCGCTTCGTCTCAGCCAGCCGCTCCTGCTCAAACGCCCAAGCATTTCGCTCCTCCTTCCGTTGCCGGTTCTCCTCCTCGATAATATGCACGAAACTCGCGTTATCCTCCGACGTGTAGTTACGCTGGAACGCGTCGAGGCCAAGATCGTCCCGGACAGTGGGTTTGCGTTGTTTCTTCCGCGAGGGGCCTGGCTCAAAGTCGAGAGCGTCCTCTGCCTCGGCCGGGCGACGGACCGTGCGTGGCGTATCCCACCCCCGCGCCCCGATCGGTGTGCGCTCTACATCCCGGGGTCTCTGGATACGCGGCGTATTAAAGTCCTCGAGGTCGCGTCGCCGCCGTCGGCTGCCCGGTGTACGACCGGCATCCTCCTTCTCCTGGGCGAGCTTGGCGAGCTTGCGGATAGACGACGAGAGGAGGTCCGGGTCGTTGGTGGCCAGCGCCGATAGATACTCGTTGGTCGCGTCCAGGTGGGGAAGGTTGGGAAAGAAGTCGCGCTGGATGATATGCGACAGTGCCTCGGTGTACGAGTCTTCCTGCTTGTCAGCTGGGACCTGGAGGGTTGCAGCTCACGTCTAGCACCTGTTGCTGGTACAAGCTTCGCTCGCCTGTTTTTGGGCCTTCGATGAGCCGCGGTGCTGGACCTGGGCGCTTTCGCAACCCATCGCCGTTGTACATGGCTGGCAACGGCTATTGATGACCGCTAGGGTAGGGCGGCTAGGGTTAGTCGGTCAAAGACGATGAGTGGGAGATTGAATGAGGATTGTTGAGGGTTGGGTGGCGATTTCAAGTCAAGAGTGGAGGTAGTTTAACCAGACGAGAAGCGATAGGAGGTTGGTTTAAATGGGGGTGTCAATTAAGTAGGAGGTGAGTGGGGACTGGAACGCCGGCTTGACGCGGTGCTATTGCTGACTCGGCAACAACCGACCGACACCCTCGAGCACACTTATATCTCTCCATCTCTCCATTGACATCCCCCCCCTTGTTGCCTCGCTTACTTATAGCACAACCCAGCCCAAACAGCAACACTCAAGCAAAGCAGCAGCAATGACCAAACGCGTTGTTCGCGTTGCTCTCCTCATTTGCGACACACCCGTGAGCTGACTCCCTCAATCGCCCAGCTTACATTCAGCCCGAGTCGGTCCAGAAGGAGAATGGCACATGTAAGTGTTTTTCTCTCTACTCATGCGATGAAGATGACTAACGTCACTTAGACTTTGACATTTTCCGCCTTTGGCTTGAGGACGCCCTCAAGGCGTACCCCGATGCAGACATCGCCAACAACACCCAGCTCATCATGGACCCATACAATGTGGTTGACAAGCTCGAGTTCCCGCCACGCGAGCGCCTCCGCCCTGGTGCGGCCGACGCGTACGACGTGGTGATGCTCACGGGCTCCAAGCACACTGCATACGACAAGGACTCGTCTTTCGGCCCTACGCTCATTGAGTGGATGCGCGACGTCTCTTTTGCCCCAGAATACCAACACCTCAAGATTATCGGTGTCTGTTATGGACACCAGATCATGTCTCTCGCACTCGGAGGCGAGTGCTCACAGGGAACCAATGGTTGGGAGGTAGGCGTGTATGGCTGCGACATGACCAAGGAAGGTCGTTATTTCTGGTCAGACTCGGTTGTCGCCAATGGAGACTCGAAGATTGTAAGCTGTCCTGCCTCCCTTGGCTTAAACTAACCACAGTATGTTGAACAGATGCACAAAGACGTGGTAACCAAGTTGCCTCCTGGATGTGACCTTCTTCTCAGCTCGGAGAAGTACCCAGTTCACTCGTTTGTCAAGAAACACCCCGCATCAACGGCCGAGAAGCCACTTGCTCAGATCCTCACTGTCCAGGGCCACCCCGAGTTCACTCCCTCTATCGTCAACCACCTCGTCGACCTGCGTTCCTCAACTGGCATCTTTGACGCGGCGACAACGTCCGAGGCGCGCCGTCGTCTGGGTGGCAAGGATGGCTCTGGCGGGGAAGGCGAGGGCCGTCTCGGCTGGGCGATCTGGCGCGTCATGCTCCAAGACCTCCCAGCCAAGTAAGCATTTTGCTGAAGGCACTATAGTCTTGAGCGCGGGGCTGATGCAAAGTGTCGACAACTATGTGACTGACGAGTCGCGCTACGTCGCTATTGACAAGCTCTTGGACCGCGAGGGTCCGCTAACAGATGGCTACGAAGGGGCGGAGGCGGTGGGTTTGACGCTCTACTGAAAACAGGCTGACCATGCAGGCCAAGGAGTTCCTTCGTCACAAGAGCAAGGTTCTGGTCATTGGCGCAGGTGGCCTGGGGTGCGAGATTCTCCAGGACCTCGCTCTCACTGGCTTTGGGGACATTCACGTTATTGACATGGACACAATCGACATCTCGAACCTCAACCGGCAGTTCCTCTTCCGTGAGGCCGATGTTGGCAAGTCCAAAGCGGAGGTCGCGGCTGCATTTATCAACAAGCGTGTCCCCGGCGTCAAGGTTACCCCTCACCACAGCAAAATTCAGGATCACCCAGACGACTTCTACATGCAGTTCAATATTATCATTGCCGGTCTCGACTCGATCTCGGCGCGCCGATGGATCAACGCCAAGCTTGTGACCATGGTGGACATGGAGAACCCCGAGAGTCTCAAGCCCCTCATCGACGGTGGCACTGAGGGCTTCAAGGGCCAATCTCGAGTTATCCTGCCGACCATCTCTTCATGCTACGAGTGCTCGCTCGACATCCACACGCCACCTACAGCCTTCCCGATCTGCACCATCGCCAATACTCCGCGTCTGCCCGAGCACTGTATCGAGTGGGCGAGCGTGCTGGAGTGGCCACGTCTGCGAAAGAACATCAAACTGGACACCGACGACCCAGATCACATCCAATGGCTGTTTGACAAGGCATCAACGCGTGCGGCCGCTTTCAACATCGAGGGCGTCACATGGGCACTGACCCAGGGTGTTGTCAAGAACATCATTCCGGCTATTGCGAGCACGAACGCGATCATCGCCGCCTCGTGTTGCAACGAAGCGTTCAAGATTGCCACTAGCTGCGCCCCGATGCTGAACAACTACATGCTTGTGGGTAGTCTGTCCGTGGATCCCCGCTGACCTTAGTACACCGGCAACGACTCGCTGTATACATTTACATGGGAGTACGAGAAGCGCCCTGACTGCCCCGTGTGCGGTGGGGAGAGCATGGAGGTCGAGGTCAAGCGCGACTGGACGCTCGAACAGTTCATGGAGTGGCTCACCGTTCAGGACAAGCTGTGAGTTCTTGACTTCCACAAAGTTGCTGACAACGCAGGCAGGTCAAGCGACCCGGTTTCCTGGACGAGACTGGCAAGCCGCTGTTCATGTGGAACCCGCCACAGGTGTATGAGGAGACCAAGCCGAACCTAGAGAAGCGGGTTTCCGACCTCCTACCCGACGGCAGCGAGATGGTCGTCATCGACCCCAACCTGCCTTTCACCCTCACCATCAAGGTGACGTATGTGTAAGGGGTGTGTGTTGCGAGTCCGAGGTGCCATTATTGGGCGAGAGTGTGATGAGAGAGAGACGGAGATGTGCATCGATCCATGACGAGTGTCGCCATAAACTGTATATAGAAATGCATAGGATTGTACATTTGCATGATAGGACAACAAAAGAGTAGTGGCTTTGAGGCTTGAGGTGGAGGGGTGGAGGCTGGTGCTGGACTTGATGGGCTCGCTGATCTCGCTGGGTGGTGCACGGGCTGGGTGACGATGACCGGTGACGACGATCGGAATGAGGAGGCGGCTGTCCCAGTGATCAAAAATGTCAATTGGCCGACGGTAAACGATGACTCCCGATTTGTTTAGCATGGCGATTATCAAGAAAACATTGGTACAGCACAGCATGACAGAGACAAAGCAAGTAGATGTAGATCTGTAAGAATACGAGTATGCATGCGTGGGTCATGAAAGACAACTGCTGATGCTTGGCTCTTGTTTACCAAGCCAGCTGTCTCCTTTTTTTAGGTTGAAGTTGAGGTTGTCGCTGCTTAGTTGCCTGTTGTGGGGTTCGGATCTGGCCCAGGCACGGGGCTCTGTCGTCACCGACGCTCGTCTCCGCTCCTTCGCCGCCGAGCCGTCGCCGCCGACAACTCACCGACCCGCGCAGCTCGCAGCTCTCAGATCGCAGTTCCAGTTCACAGTTCCAGACTTAGTTAATTGTTCACATCTCCACTCATTCACTGTCTCATTTACCTCTGCCATTTGTCGTCTGATTATAAACACTACTATCAACACGACTCTCACCTCCTCCCCCTCCCCCCCTCCACCGCCCACCCATCACCCTCTCCCAGCTTGCCATCCCTGTTGAGTCTCCAACTGCGACGCTGGGACAAAAATCGCCACCCAACTGCCTGAGCTCCAACGACAAAACGCACTCTCGCTGAAACCCCACGTCACGACTTTACAATCCAGCCAACCCTATCTCGTTCTCAGCACTCGCGCTCCTCCAGTTACCACCGTCCCCGCTCGCTCGCTCGCTCCACAATGAGCACCCAAACAGCCCCAACCGCGGGGAGCGGGGGCGGCATCTTCCCGTCGCAAGGAGAAACGAATCAGCCAACCCATACATCTGGTGACGGCCTCTTTCCGTCCCAGAAGACTGGGCAACATGATCGTGGCGGCGGAGCGGGCAACGGCGTGTACTACCTTGTTGTGAGCATTTGTGAGGGCATCGGGCAGAATGGCCATCAAGTCCCAATTGACTCTCCCGCATGGTTACGTAGCAGCGACTAACCATCTTTCAGTTTCTCGGTGTTCTCCTAGCCTTAATCATTCTCGCCGCGGCACTCACCTACCGGTCGTATCGTGTGCGAAGGCGATACCGTACGGCCACTCAACTCGCCATCGCACGCGGCGAACCCCTTCCCGGCGGGTGGTGGCGAGCGGACGAGGATGTCTGGAACCTCGGGGGTTGGCGCCAGGGCCCAAGTCCTTTCGACACATGGCAGGCTGTCGGGCGGTCAGGCGGCCGTCGGCATAGGCGGTGGATGCCGATGCCGAAGTTCTTCGACGCAGTTGCCGAACCGGAGAAGGAGGTCGTCGACGAGAAAGATAAGAGTATGGGCGTCACTGGCGACGATCAGTGGGATGATCTGCAGGTGAGCTGCGACTGCATGGAGCGAAACTGACTTCCAGCCACTGACTGTTCACTCCTTGTTACCCGAAGACGACCCTTCGACCATCGAGGTCCCACCTCCCCCACCACCATCGCCACCCCCGCCCCATCCGCACGAGCGAATCCGCAGCGCCTACGACAACTGGAGGCAGCGTTTCCTCAACAGGCCAGATATGACGCCGCCCGAGCCGTCCCCAGTGCCGCGACAGCCACGGCGCATCCCCGAGCGTGAGCGGGACGTCAAGCCCGGGGAGCCTGTCCGCGTGGCCGTGATCATCCAGATGCCGGAAGACCCCGACCGGCCGACCGTACCCGTCTCGAGCTTTGGCGATGACGAAGAGATTGGCTGGCGTCCGGGGATGGAAATCGGGGTGTGGGAGGGAACGACAACCGGCGACGAGACCATGGGAAGCAGCAAACCGAGCGGCACGAGTTTGTCGGCCGCCTCAGACCCCTCCATGCGGGATAAACTCACGCTCGACATCGGAGTCGCGGGAGGGAGCAGTGAACCGACCCCGTCATCGAGTAAGCTCTCGCCATACACACCAGCAAGCGCGAGCACGTACCAGAGTCATCAAAGAACTCGGGCCCCAGCATCCCACATCCAACCTCCCGCACCCCTGATTCGGCCTCCCTCACCCGTGTTAATCTCTGACAGCCCTGTTGATGACGTTGTAGATGACGAGGCGCAGCGGCGATACTTGGCACGAATGGCTGTGCGCGAGGCGCATGAAGCGCGAGGGAATGCGTCGCGCCGCGGACATCGGTAATCAGATTCCATACTCATTCCGGCTGGTATCGCAATAGAAATAGACTGTAACAGTACTGTCACATACTGTAGTCCCATCAGACCACATTAGGCTAATCGAGGCTGTATTCCAATGCTCTGCCGCATTACCAAATGCTACACATACTTTTCGCGTGAGATTGTCGATTGTCTCGAACTCGTGAGTGCTACTGAATCTACACTGCCGCGTTGACCCAACTCCTTCAGGTGTCCCGAAGTTGCAGCTGGGTTCCATTGATGCCATTCTGAATACGTATGCTCAGATACACCCTTTCACAGTTTATGCACCGCCGACCCCGTAACCCCAGCGCGGAGCTTGGCGAGGCGTTTTTCTGTAATCTGGAAGACCTCGGGAACGCTCTCATCCCACTCGCCCCCGAGCATAACACTCGCCAGACAAGGGGCGGTGTGGAAGATTCGCGCCATCCCATGCCCGTTAAACCCAACATGTACGAACTGCCCCTTCTTCCCTGGGATCTCCCCAATAAAGGGGACCAAGTCAGGCGTCTGAAGTCAGCTTTCCATAGTAATGTAGCTCCTACCCAGGCAATGATGCCGCTCCAATGGCTATCGATTCCCCCGTGGTCAGCGCCTGGAATGGCGGTACCCACATGGTGGACGGTATCGAGTGCCTGTTTGCGCGGAGCGGCACTGTCGTCCATGTTGTCGTACAGTGCGTCGTATTCTTCTTGGCTCTGCCCTGCCCAGCTACGCGAGCAGGAGAGCACGGTTGAGCCATCGGGCTGTGGCGCCCTAAAGTCAGCTTTGCGATGAGTTCGATGACGTACACTGAGTAGAAGAACTCGAGATTGCGCCGCAGGGACATGGTGGGTTCCAATGTGAAGCCTGGCGAGTTCAGGCGTACCGCCTGGGCTGGACATCAGCTTCGCTTCCGGGCAGCAGAGGAAACATACCCCGGAATGGAGTAACAAGCCCGTCGAGCTCCGGAAGGAGGAGCTTGGCGTACGCGTTGGTGGCGTGTACAACCTGTTTAGCGGTGATAACACCGCGGGCGGTAACGACGTCCCATGACGCGCCGGCCTTGACCACAGCCGTGACCGGAGCGTAAGAGAAGAGTTGGCAACCCCCAAATGCCAGACAGCGCGCATACACCCCAAGAGCGAGTTTGAGGGGATTGATAGATGACGCGCGCCACTTGTAGCCGGCCTTGGCATTTTTGGCAAGGCACAGCTGTCGTCAGTAATTCTGGTCAAAAAAGGGAGACACCCACGTTGGCAGTGTCGCCATCAGAGAGGACCTCAACATTGGACACATCGATTCCGGCCGCCTTTGCCCGTGCTAAAGCTTGCGCCTCGTAGTCGGCAAACGAGTCCGTGAGGCATACATCGACCGTCGGGCGTGGGGTAAACTCGCACTCGACCCCGTGGGTGCGTACAAACTCAGAGACCCTGCCGTCAGCTCAAATCGATTTAATAGCCAATGCACTCACTTAATAAAATTCTTCTCCTCCGACAGAAGTATCTTTTCAGCCTGCTCTTTCCCGTGAAGGGCACTGAAGGCAGTGAACCCCCTAAACGCGTCGGGGCGGCAGTGGCCTCCGTTCCGTCCACTGGCACCGGAACAGATCTGCCGGGCTTCGAGGGTAACGACGGATGCCGGCCGGTTGGGAGCGGAAAGGAGAGAGAGCGCCGTTACAGCGCCTGGGGTCAGTTGATTACCGTCTCAGATAGCTGGTTGGCAATGAGAAGGTTAGGGACATTAGGAAGGCAGAGTTTTGGAAACTTACCACTCAGACCAGAGCCGATAATCACAACATCAGACTTGGAGGGAAGGGAGCCTTCCTTGCCCGCTGTGAGGATGTCGTTGCCTTCAACAGTGCGCATCCAGTGTGATGTCGTCGCTTCGGCCGGTAAGATGGTCGGCCCAAAGGGCTGGGGTGTACATGAAGACATGGTCGGCTGTCAACAAGTCTCTTGGATGTAGCACTACGGAAGAGAAGTGTGAGAAGTCACAGTAGCAGGGCAAGTTAGATATAACGGTTATGTACATGTCGACTGGCGGGTAGAGGGAGTAATATAGCAAAGACAGTAGGACGTGAACGACACGAGTCAACGCTGGCGATACGGTGCTCTCCGACGCGACGGCGGGTTTGGATTCCCGGGACGGGAACTGAGCCCCGTCTATCGACCCTGCTGAGGGCGGGTTTGTCGGTCCGCGATGCGTCGAGCAACGCAAGATCCTTAAGCAAAAGTGGATGAGGGAAGTGAGAAACAAGGCTGAAAGCCAGGCCAACGCCGGTAGCTTTGTCCAGGCATTCGCACAAGGTCGTGCCGCCGCCCAGCTGGAACCAGCGACGCAACAACCACCGGTCTAGGTCATCAGCCCATGTCGGCCGTCTCTTCTTCGTCGACTCTATCATGTCGTGACTACGAGGCAATTGGGAACTGGGGGCCAAATGGATTGGGTCAACAAAGCAATTGGTCTACGACTACCACACGTCAGCTCATACGAGCACATATGCTTTTCTTTGCTTTGCTTTGTTTTATCGTACATTGTCAGGTAGCCATGTGGGAGGGAGACGTTTAAGTAGCGACTGGTGAATCAAAAAGACTCGATAATACATTCAGAAGGAGCTACGAGGAAGGTCGGCGATCCTTATATACATCCGGATCGCCAGCTCATTGGCGAATGTATTGTACGGAGGGGTATTCGTGCTGCACGAGCTCGGTACCCGTGCTGTCGGGCTTCAGGGCCTGCGGCGCTTATACTACTAGTCGCACGTCTCCTGTGTCGCGGCGTACTCTGATAAACTGCCATTGGCACGGGTGTACGGCTTTGACCCGTTGACCTTCGCGGCGGGAACGACGACGGCCGGTTCACTATTCACCGCAGTCTCCATGGACCCATAGGCGCCACCACCAGGTGTGTCGATGCGGAATTGCTCTCCCGGCTCCATTCTGGAGTCAGCTCCTGTCTTCTTCCTCTATCACTCCGCCTACTCACTTGCAACTAGCACTAGGGCGCATTTTGACAGTCCGCATGCTCCCGTCCCGCGTCTTGCGGATCCAGTACGACGCCCCGCGCTCGCCGTTACTTCCGCCGGCCATGCCGTACGGGGCGTTAACTCGTCGTTCACCTATATGCGCCGCGTGCATCGGGATTCGCGCTTCGAAGATACGGCGTACGCCATCCCCTCCCGCGTGAATGCCTTTCCCCCCACTCCCTCGACGGATGGAGAACTCGCGCAGGAGGAATGGGAACCGCTTCTCGGCTACCTCAACATCCCCGATACGCGTGTTTGTCATGTTGACTTGAACGGCAGACTGGCCTGCCCAAGTTGGCCCGGCTCCTGCACCGCCACAGACTTGTGTCAGCCTGTGCATGAACGGAACAAAAAGCCAATGACACTCACTGGTCTCGCCGTAACACCACTTCTTATAGTTAAAATGTGTTGCTTTCGTCAGCGTTCTTTAGAGACTTAAACGTACTATTCATGCAGCCTTGTCCAGCTGCACAAGCTTGGAAGGCCTTGAACACGACGTCAACCACACGCTGCGATGTCTCCGTGTTGCTTCACGTCAGCGCGGTATATGGGCAGACTTACCCAGCGCAGACCGCAGCATCCATGCTCGGACTCAGGACCGAGTTTGGGGGGATCACAAAGGTGATGGGCGCCAGTACGCCCGAGTTGAGCGGCATGTCGGTACCGATCAGTGTGCGGAGGGAGTAGATGAGCGCCGAGCGGGTGACACTTTCCGGAGCGTTCAGATTTGATAAAGACTCTGGAGATGTGCCCGTAAAGTCGAATGTGGCGCTGCCGTCGACACGGATATGTGCTTTGAGATGAATAATAGTACCATCGTCGAGGTAGTCCTCTGCTTCCAGTGTCTTGCCCGCGTGCGTCTTGAGGAACGTCCTCACGGCAAGCTCGGCATTGTTTCGGATTGCGGCCATATAGTACTGCACCACCTCCTTGCCATACTCGCCGAACAAGGCGTGGATCTGGGATGACCCGACAGCACAGGCAGCGCACTGCGCCTTGAGGTCCGAGAGGTTGACCTCGATCTGACGCGAGGCGAGGCAGTTCTCGTACTCGCCTGCCTTGGCGAAGATCTTGCGGATTCCAGCCTCGTCGAAGATCCCATCGCGTACGAGGAAGTGGCTCATGAGGGCTGCACCTTCCTGCCAGCTCTCAGTCCCATCCGGGTGCATAGAGTTGCCCTCCAGGCCGCCGATATCGCCGTGGTGCCCACGGGCAGCGACCCAGAACACGATCTCGCCATTTTCGAACACGGGCTGCATGACCTGGTGTCAACGGGAAGACTTCTTTGAAGGGCAACTCACGGTGATGTCCGGCAGGTGAGTCCCTCCAACCTTGGGGTGGTTGGAGACCAGGATGTCGCCCTGGCGGAGCTCGCCCTTGTGCAGCTCGGCCTGGGCGCGTACAGCGTACTCCATCGACCCGAGGTGGACGGGAACGTTGGGTGCGTTGGCGACCAGGCTTCCATCAGGGCCGAAGATGGCGCAGGAGAAGTCAAGACGCTCCTTGATCTGCACGGAGATGGATGTCTTTTGGAGCGCGCGACCCATCTGCTCGGCGATACCCATGAATCGGTGGGAAAAGATGGACAGCTGGATTGGGTCGACAGCGTCCGTGTCGAGCTGCTTCCGCGGGCCGAGACCGACGTCGATGCTGTGCGTTAGCTCTGACCCCAACCCAAACTTTACAAGACATGGTTACGCAGAATGCGTGCGGTGTTCTGTGGGTGAACAAGAATTGTCTGCGTTCGGTCGAGAATCAGGGCGGGGCCCTTGACGACAGTGCCAGGCTGCAGGTCTTCGAGGCGATACAGAGGCGCAGGAGCAAACTTGCCCACCTCCTCAAAGTAGATGTTGTTGGTGTCAAAGTGGGCGTTGGCGGGGACGGGAAGCGCTGATAGCTCGTTGAGGTCGCGTACATAGGTTGCGTCCTCGGCTTTGATGTCGGAAGCGCCGCTGCCGATAGAGCGGACGCGGACATTCTCAATCTCAATCGGTGTGTCTTCGAGCACGAAGGCAAACTCGCGCTTGTGCTGCTCAGTGAAGGCAGATGCGAAGTCCGAGTCTTTCGGCCTGATGATCATGAGCTTGGTATCGCTGCCACGGTACCGAAGGTTGAGGTAGCACTCGTGGCTGATTGACTCTGCGGGCACGCCCTGCGCGAGCAGCTCCTCGTGGCCTTTGGCCTTGAGCGCGTGGAAGCGCTCGTGGATGGTCTCCTCCGCGGCCTTGTTGTACTCGAGCAGCAGGGGCTCAGAGAGGTCGACAGCGACGTCAGCCAGTGCCATCCCATAAGCCGAGAGAAGGGAAGAGTACTTGTGCACGATAACGTTGTGCATGCCGAGAACCTGAGCGAGGGCACACGCGTGCTGGCCGCCTGCACCGCCGAAGGAGCTGAGGTTGTGCGCCGAGGTGCGGAATCCGCGCTGCTCCGTAAGTGCGCGGATAGGGCGAGCCATGGACGTGTTCGCGACGTTAAGAAAG
Organism: Cutaneotrichosporon sp. PL3408A; assembly: GCA_023629975.1. NCBI lineage: Eukaryota > Fungi > Basidiomycota > Tremellomycetes > Trichosporonales > Trichosporonaceae > Cutaneotrichosporon > Cutaneotrichosporon sp. PL3408A. Next base: position 443,944 of record JAMAMB010000005.1, read on the forward strand.
CCGCAGGCAACTTGCTCCGCCGTGAGACTGCTCCCATTCTCGGCGTTGATGTCCTTCGTAAGGGCCTCGAACTTCGTCTGGACGACGTCGTAATCGAGCGGCATGTCCTCCGACGGCCCAAAGATACGGGGAAAGCTGTTAATGTGTAGACGGCCTAGGAAAAGGTTGGCGTCCGTGACCGTCAAAGGTCCTCCTTTGCGGTAACATGCTGGACCGGGGTGAGCACCAGCGCTCTCGGGTCCCACTAGAAACATGCCGTTCCGGTACGACAGAATTGACCCTCCGCCGGCTGCGACAGTGTTTATGTCCAGCTGGGGTGTCTGGATCGTAACACCAGCAGTGGTAGTCTCGAAGACGTGCTCATAGCCTCCACCATAGCGGGACACGTCGGTCGATGTCCCTCCCATGTCGAAGCCGACAACAGGTGCTCCGTCAATCGGGTCGTAAGCGGTACGAGCGTACCCCACAACGCCACCAGCTGGGCCAGAAAGAATGGCCTTGAGGCCGGAGAACTTGCGGAAATCGCACAGTGCCCCGTCGCTCTGCATGAAACTGAGCCGGCAATCGTCCAGGTTCGCAAACCCATTGCTGAAAGATTCGAGGTACCGCTTCACCTCCGGGGTGAGGTACGCATCGGCCGTCGCCGACATGCCTCGAGACACCATGTTGATCATGGCTTGAAGGTCGGACGAGACGGAGATGTGCGAGAAGCCGACCTCGCGCGCAAGGGCCTCGACCGTCTTCTCGTGCGCAGGGTAAAGGTAGGAGTGTGCGAGGACAATCGCGATGGAGCGGTACCCCTCCGCGTAGAGGGTCTTCAGGTCTTCTAATGCTTTGCTCTCGTTCAACGACTCAACGATGCGCATCTTCGCGCCATTGATACCCTCCACGAGCTTGCCAAGGCCGTCGGGCGCGGATGACGGGTCGTCGGCATGCTCACTCCACTCTGGGGTTACTCGCTCCTCAATCTCGACGACCTTGGAGTACAGCACATCCGGCTGGTATCAGCTGGCGGATCGCGGCAACCTCACCTTCTTAATAGCCAACTGGAAAAGAAATGGGCGCGTCTGAGTGCCGATCTCAAGGGCATCCTTAAAACCCTTGGTCTGAAATCAGCTATCGCACAATGTCTCTCCTCACAATCAGAAGAGCCGACCGCTCGCCTTTACGCTCAAGCAGAGCGTTTGTCGCAACAGTCGTACCCATTCGGAGGTACTCGATCCTGGTAGTGTCGATGGGCTGGTCACGGGGAATACTCTGCCCAGTGAACCATTCCAGGACGCGCCTCACCCCCTCGCGCGGCGCATCGGAGTAGCTATGATCAGCTGGCATCCTTGTACGCTGCTCACTGTGTCGGGTCGACGGAGAGAAGTTTCACAAGGTGTGTTCCCTTGGTCTCGCTGATCGCGATGACGTCCTGAGGTAAGCTGGGCTCTTCATAGCTTGACTTACACAGAAAGTCCCTCCGCGGTCGATACAGATCTTGATCTTGTCTTGCTTCTGAGTAGCAACCGGCATGGTGGCAGTCACTGGATGCTGGACATACTGTTCTGTCGCAAGTCATCCTATATAGAGCCAGATCGACTGGGGACGCCGACTTGTGCGTTGCCCAACTACTCATCATCGCGACTGGGCCGCAACCGCCTCAACCACTTCAAGCCCTCACCACATGACGGATGCTGGCGGGTTTGCGGAAACGCGTTCCCGACGTAAGACGAAGGGATTAGGTATCCGCTTCGTGGTGGGCAGCCGACCCTTGTGGGTGCGGCGGAGACAGGGCTGAGAACAACGAAATGCTGAGTGATGGGAAGAGCTTTGTTATTGGACCTTGTGGTATCCTGCCTGACCATTTAGAAGCACAGGCACATCTCATCGAGGAGGGAAATCATTCCCGCCGCCGAGACAACACCCGCAACTCCGTAAACCCCACATCCCGTTATTGCCCCGACAATGAGATGCAGGCAGATAGACGATGAGCGGTGGGGCGGATTTCTGACCCGCTCGTCGTCCATTCACTCTCGAGGTCACAAGACTTGTTCAGCGATCCGAGGTGGGTGCTGGTGACCTCTTGCGGCTTTATTATTCGCCCCCTCGGGTCGTTGCTGCCGTCCGCACCCCCGAACTCAACCATGTCTATCAATCGCGAGTCGATCAGCTCTATGGAGAAGGGTGGCAACGTCAACACGGAGCCAACGGCTCTCGACGACACCCAGATCAAGGAGGTAAGCTAGTGGCCGAAGTCAAGCTCACGGCAGTACGATGTGGCCGCCGAGTTCCTCGCCAATGTTTCACGTCGACCTGATGCAGACGATCTCTTGGCCGACTGGACGCCCGAGGAGGAGAAGCGGGTCAAACTCAAAGTACGTGGCCCAACATCTGGGGCTGACATCAGCTCGATTGCATCGTTCTGCCTCTTCTGTTCCTCTCGACGCTGATGTCTGCAACCGACAAAGTTGTCCTCGGCACAGCCGCTGTCTTTGGGCTGCAGACTGACCTGCACCTTGTTGGACAAGAGTACAGCTGGGCGAACTCGATCAGTGAGCTTCAAAACCTTAAACCCTGATGGTGCAGCTGACGTCTAAGTTTACTTTGGGTGTATTCTCATGGTTTTCCCGCAATCCTGGTTGAGCCAACGCTTTTCGATCGCCAAGGTGAGTCGGAACCTTTGATCACGCTATCTCCTCGGCGAGCGTCACTGACGACAAGATCTTCGCCGGTAATGTTGTCTTCTACGGTGTATGCATGTTCGGCTTGTCGGGCGTGAAGAATGCGGCCGGCTTGCTCGCGTGTCGCTTCATCCTTGGCGTGTTTGAGGGAGCTGGCGTAGCGCTGGGTGGCCTCCAGATCGCAATGTGGTGGCGGAAAGAGGAGCAGGGTATCCGCTCTGCCATCGTTTTCTCTACTCTCTCCTCGGTCGTTAACGGTCTTCTTAGGTGAGCCAAGTGAATCCCTAACAAGCTGACCGCAGCTTCGCTATGCAGTTCTACAACCCAGGGCCTATCTCCCGTTGGCGCCTGCTTTTCGTCGTCATGGCCTGCTGGTCGTGCCTGGTCGGCACCGCAGGTCTCATCTTCCTGGCCGACTCTCCAGTCAAGGCATGGTGGCTTGTAAGCTTGTTTATTTATGTTGTGACCTGACCACAGACCGACCGGCAGAAGGTCATCGCTGTGCGCCGCGTCGCGAGTAACAAAACTGGCCTGATGACGCACAAGGTCAAGAAGTCTCACGTCATCGAGGCCCTCCTTGATGTCCGCACTTGGCTGATCTTCTTCATCGTCAGTTATCGACACGCACTTTCAACTGACAGTAGAACATCTGCCTTAATATCCCTAATGGCGGTCTTATCGGTTTCAACTCGCTCATTGTGAAGAGCCTCGGCTTCACTGTAAAGGAGACCACCCTCCTGGCAATTCCGACTGGTGTCATCTCCTGGGTCGCGGCACTCATCGTGGCAGCGCTCGCACGGAAAACACGAAGGCCCATCGTATGTGTTTGCAGCTCCATCGTTATTTGTTTGGCTGCTGTGGTCATGCTGCACAAGATTCCCCGTTCCAACAAGTCGGGGTCCCTTGCGGCCCTCTTCATTCTTTACGTCTACTGGGCGCCCTACTTGGCCATGTGAGTAGAGATCAAGCTTACAGGTCAGTTGACTCAAGGGGCTCGTTTATGCTTTATGCCAATGTCGCGGGAACGACCAAGAAGGTCGCTGTCTTTGGTATCTCCTACATCGGATACTGCACTGGTGCGTGTAGTCAGCGGAGCCGAGTTGATCCTCACGGAAGCTGATGACAGGCAACCTTATCGCCCCGCAGACTTTCTTGTCCCGGGAGGCACCCAACTACCCAACTGCGATCATAGTCATGTTGGTCGGTTACTGCGTGGCCATGATTCTTATCATGGCTTACGGGTACACCTGCTGGCGCGACAACAAGAAGAAGGAAATCGAGCAGGCCGAGTGGGAGAGAGTTCACGGGGTGGAAGAGGAGGGAGTCGTTGGCGACGAGTGGAAGGACAAGACCGATAAGTCCAACGTATTCTTTCGTTACACGTGGTAGGGTGGGGTTCAGAGGGCAGTGGCACGGTGTTGGCAGTACTTGAACGTGGTTGGGCTCCTGTGCTCTGGAAGGAGAGGGAGGGAGAGAAAGAAGATCCGGCTAGGTGTTGCTTTGCCATGTATTATCGTTGAATGCACTTTGCTGCTTGCCTACGTCACGTAGCACATTTGCATCCCGTACTTGCGATGGCACACTCATCCTTTCATGGCGAGCTGGGAACTAAAGCTGGTAGGAGAGCCGCAGTCGGCAAAACCAGCCGACATTTCCGGTGTAGCGCGCGGGTTTAGGTTCCCGACCAAAATCAGTTCGGTCAAATCGGTCAAAAGGGGTCCATGGGGCTCCTTGCCTCCGCTCATTCCGTCTCCTCGCTCTGCTCTCTGCTCATTGCCCATTGCTCATTGCTCATTGCTCCCTGTTTGTCTCGACCAAATGCCCAGGTAGATATTGCACAGCATATTCTCCATTCACTACACCAGTATAAATGCGATCCTTTTGATAATGGAGGAGTCATTGGAACCTAACGGATCCCAGGCGAATAGGCGCAAGGTGGCCCACATCACCCGCGCCTGCGACCGCTGTCGGAAAAGGTATGCCGTGTTCCATTCCTTCTGGGTCAGGCTCGCTCACCGCAGGCGAATTCGATGCGACGGATCACAGCCTGTATGCGGGACGTGCACCCGCCGAGGTTGGGAATGTGCCTACGCGGACGAGGATCGGCGAAAGTACGTTGCTCCGTTGAAGGGGGACTTACGATAGGAACAACAGCACCGTTGATAACCTCAAGACGCGAGTTGCGTTGCTGGAGAACATAATAGCATCAAACGGCGTGGGGCAACTACATTTGAGCACCACCAGCCAGGCCCCAGCTCGAGTGACGCTTCCCACGCCGACCCAGGGGGGAGAGTCATCGAGTCTGACTCCATTCCTGGGCTCCTCGTCAGAACCGACTACGAGCCAAGTCGGATCGCGTCCGAACAAGCGCAGTCCGCACGAGGAGTTCTCCCAGCCGCATCGGTTTAAAGTGGGTCATGAAATGACAGTCCGCACTGCCTCTAACCTCAGCGCCGACGCGACGGACCATTCATATATGCCGGCCCGACGTCGGTTTGGGCGCACGACCGGCGGGTACCGCAACCTCTGTCACCGGAGCCTCACGATCCGTCGGATTGGAGGCAGAACCTTCCGCCGCTGGCTATCAGTAGCCAGCGGCATGACGACGCCCTGGCGGTGTTTGCGGCATACTACGCTCCGTGGTGCGTTGTGGTTGATATGCCGGCATTCCTCAGCGACATGCAAGACAGCCGTGGGGGTATGACAGCGAGCTACTCGCCCCTTCTGCATTGCGCCGTGCTGTTCATGGGGCTGAGCTTGTCGGGAGGAGTGTCGGGAACTAGCGACCTGGCAGAGCTATGGGAAGTGTTCAATGACCATTGCATGCGGCTGGTCATTAGAGAGGCAGCAAATCCGAGTCTGGCTTCGTTGAGGGGGATCAACCTGTTGTCATCGTAAGCGCGATCTGATGAGGTTGCTCTGACAACAGGTGTCTCAACTTTCGCACCGAGGTAGGATACAGTGTATTCGGGATGGTGTCGGCATCAATACAGACAGTGTGTACCGCGCGTGTGCGTTGGCTGACATCTCAGCTAGGTCTCACCGTCAATGTGTGTCACAACTCTCATCATCACTAAAACCAGACCGAGCCATATGTAAGACGTGGCCAAATGACAGAGGAGGAACAAGTTCTCCGTCACTCCACCTACTGGACGCTGTTTGTCCAGGACATCGTAAGTATGTAGTCAACGCACCCACCGCTGACAGCAGCTCCGTGCCGTTGCTGCAGGACGTTCTCCTCTCCTCCCTATCGCTGCCGACCTGTTACCACCGCCCATCGACACAGCGCTCGACCGACAACCGTGGCTACTTCCAGAATGTCTGCTGGCCGAAGCGCACTCAGAAGCACTCGCTTTATCTGGTTTGCCTAGTCTTCGATCCACCATCCTGCATTGGACAGTGAAGCTGGGCCAAATCCTCCGTGCCGTCTTTGATACCCTCTACTCCGTTCGTTCAGAGGAAACGGTGCGCTCAGCTGCTCCCACGACAATTGTACGGCGCCTGACGGCGTGGCTGCGCGGCATGCCCATTAAGGACGCATTCGCTTGTCCTTTACCTCACGTGCTCCTCCTGCACATGCTGTACCACCTTGTGGTCATTTACCTACACCGCCCATTTTACCGCACCTCAACCGACATTGTTCCATCAAGTGCGGAGCGTTGCAACGAAGCAGCAGAGGCGCTATTGCGTTTGTTGACAGTGGGTCGCTTGTGTGTACTGCCCACTTCTGCTGACTCTAGGTATACGATGAGATTCACGGCTTGCACCATGCCCCATTAACTATCAGCGCGTCCGCATCCTTTACACTCGAGCTTACGGTACAGACCAGATTATCTTCGGCACTTCGACGATCTTCATGCTTCGTGCCGCGTCGCAGCAGTCCGAAGGCGTCGACTTCAAAGTCTCCTTCGACTGCCTGGAGGAATGTGTGAGTCACAGCACTTCAAGAAACCCCTCTGACTCCCAGGTTCGCCTTATGAGCCACCATGGTGAGCTGGTCACAGCACTGCAAAGCTGACTTCAGCACGTACATGGGAGGATGCCGACTCAACCTTCGAGATTATCCGTGTACTGCGATCGGAGTGGCTCCCCGAACGCGAGGAAGCATCCGAGCACCCGGCCCCAGAGACTCATCAGCCCGTTCTGGATGGCCTGCAGGACTGGATTCTTGGTGACTGGTTCCTCAACCAGGACCTCCTGGACCTCGTCTCCAATTTCGCATCAGGATAAGTCCTGAGTGACGGCGTCAGTCTAGAGAATCAAGGACCACCCCCAAGGCGAGGGCTGCTAGCAACTCGAGCAATTGCATTCCGCTATGATTATGGAAGTGCAAGTATGCGCTTATTTCTGGACATGATGAGGTTCTTACTGGGCAGGAGCTGGGGACTCAGCGGGGGGCGATTGGGCGGGAGGCGACGGAGAGGGCGATGGGGCCTCAGAAGCCGGTGGGGTAGCCGATGGGACGGACGACGGAGGAACCTCAGATCCAGAGGGCTGCGGAGGCTGGGAACCAGATGGCTGAGGACTTTGCGAGCCAGAGGGCTGAGCTGAGCCGGAAGGCTGGGCAGAGCCAGAGGGCTGGGCGGAGCCGGAGGGTTGAGCGGATCCAGAGGGTTGAGCGGATCCAGAGGGTTGAGCGGATCCAGAGGGTTGAGCGGATCCAGAGGGCTGAGCGGAGCCAGAGGGCTGAGCTGAACCAGAGGGCTGAGCTGAACCAGAGGGCTGAGCTGAACCAGAGGGCTGAGCTGAACCAGAGGGCTGAGCCGAACCAGAGGGCTGAGCCGAACCAGAGGGCTGAGCCGAACCAGAGGGCTGAGCAGAGCCAGAAGGAGCGGGCTGTTCGCCAGACGGTTGAGCGGAGCCTGAAGCTCCTGGAGCAGAGCCAGACGCGCCGGGAGCACCACTAGCAGCAGGAGGAGCAGGGGCGGATGCGCTGGCAGAGCCACCGGCACCACCAGCACCGCCGGAGGCACCAGCGCCGCCGGCACCGCCAGCACCACCAGCACCACCGGCACCGCCAGCACCACCAGAAGCACCAGCACCACCAGCGCCGGCAGTCGGGGTAGCGCCAGCACCACCAGAGACACTAGCACCGCCAGCACCGCCAGAGGCAGAAGCGCCACCGGCACCACCAGAGGCGCCGCCGGCACCGCCAGCTCCACCAGCTCCACCAGCTCCAGGGGCGCCAGGAGCACCGCTGGCACCGGCCGATGCGCTAGCTCCCGCACCGGCTGTGGCTGATGCTCCGGGGACAGTGGAGGCAGCGGAGCCAGATACGCCGGCGCCACCGCCGGCACCAGAGGCACTAGCTCCCGCGCTGGCGGAGGCACCTGAGCCAGACGCACCCGGGGCACCACCACCGACGGCAGGAGGTACCGGTCCGCCGGCTGCCCCACCAGGGGGAACTTCTACCCATGGGCCGTCGTCACACACGACACCGAAGTCCGGCGACGTCTGGTTGTTGACTCCGTCACAGTGGATAGTCGGGGGCTCTCCGTCCTCGGTCACGATGTTAATGTCTTCAAGAACGAAGTTTCGGCAAGCGCCGTCATCGCAGTTGAAGACGGCGATGTCTGTGGCGTTGTTCTTGTCTCCGTCGACTTCCACAGTGCCGCCAGACATGTGTCCGCGCCAGTTACGCCAGCCGAAGGTGTCGAGATCAAACTTGCCGTCGCTGTCGTCGTTGTCAACGAAGATTGGGAGTGAGACGTTGGCGAGATCGATGTTGTTGAAGTTGACGTCGTTGTACGATCCGACAGTGCCGTCCACCCACGAACCGAAGCCAGTGTCGACGAGGGTCACGTCCGAGAACGTGATGTTGTTACCAGTCGAGTTGGTGTTGCTGGTAACGACCATGCCGGCCTCGGCGCCAGCGACGAGGACGTTGTTGATGTCGATGTTGGTGGAGTTTCCGGTGACGGTGACACCGTTTCCGCCGACGAAGACCACGGCGTCAGACAGTTTCATGTCGACACCCGAGACGTTGAAGCCGCTAGTGCCGTTGAATGCGGTGCCGTTGTGACGGGCGTCTACAGTCATGTTCGCGAACGTGGCGTTGTAGCCGTCGATGAAGTTGGCGAGGCCCGGCGGGCTGTTGACCTTGAGGTCGCCGACCTCCGAGTTGGACAAGTGCCATTCGAAGAGAGTAGGAGGGTGCTCTCCGTCAGTCGAGTTGCCGGAAGTAGCGGCCACTGTCGCGTTCGAGCCAGCCTGCGCGCCGGCACCGCTGCCGTTCGAACCAGCAGTTGCCGACGAGGATGCACCGGCGCTGGCGCCACCAGCACCCGAATCGGCTGAGGGAGAGGGTGAAGCAGATGCCTGACCGCCGGCACCAGCACCGCCCTGGCCACCTTCACCGCCAGCACCACCCTGTCCACCAGCACCACCCTGGCCGCCAGCGCCAGTCTCGCCGCCAGCCTGGCCAGCGGCCTGACCGCCGGCGCCAGCTTCGCCACCAGCCTGACCGCCAGCCTGACCGCCAGCACCGGCCTCGCCGCCGGCACCGCCAGAGGGCGTGGCAGTGTACCAATCAGTACCGTTGCCGAATACCCATCCACCGTCGTGCTTCTTGCTGCCGACCCACTTGACGTTGTCACCGCTGACGAAGATCCACGACATTGGCTGCGAGCTGTTCTGGCTCTGGGCCGCCTGCTGGACGGCGTCTTTTCCGGGGAGGTGAAGGTTACCCCAAGCGCGAACTTCGACGTTGTTCAAGTCCTGGAAGCGCACGGGAGTCGCGAGGTTGTACGACGTGCCGGGGGTGAAGAGGATAGTTGCATCCTGCTTGCACTTCTGCACCGCGTCGTGGACGGCCGGTGTGTCGTCACCCGAACCCGTGGGCTGGACCTCGCACAGCTGGCTACCGTGGTAGTTGTTGCGGTAGTCGCCGTCCTCGGAGTCGGGCTCGGGCTGAGAGCCTCCCTGCTGGCCGCCCTGCTGGCCTCCTTGCTGGCCTCCCTGGTCACCGCCTTGCTGGCCACCCTGCTGGCCTCCCTGCTGGCCTCCTTGCTGGCCTCCCTGGTCACCGCCCTGCTGGCCCTGGTCACCACCCTGCTGGCCCTGGTCACCACCCTGCTGGCCTTGGTCACCACCCTGCTGGCCCTGGTCACCACCCTGCTGGCCTTGGTCACCACCCTGCTGGCCCTGGTCACCACCTTGCTGGCCACCTTGGTCACCCGCCTGGCCGCTGGGAGCCGGAGCCGGCGAGGCAGAGGTAGCAGCGTCCTGGCGCTTAAGGTTGTGGATCGGCGAGGCCGCGACGCTTGCGAGCACCGCGAGGAGCGCAAAGAGAGTTGCGGAGCGCATAGTCGTTACGAGGAGCGGTCCGGTCTAGTTGTAAGTTTTATAAAGAGTTGACTAAGTTTATACGAATGCCTGGGTTTGGGGCTGTAAAGGGAATTGTTAGAGTAGAGGAGGTTGTCGTGTCGTAGAGGTGAAGGAGTGAGGGGATTGCGATGGAGGCTTGGACTGCGACGACGAAGCCTTATATGGAGAGTGAGTACTGCAGGACGTCGTAGCAATTAATCCCCAACCTTCGGGCATTGATGATGGGACGTGGGGCACAGCGGAGTGACGGTGCTCATGACGGCGACGACGAAGGTCGGCGTCGTGTTCAGCCTTGGCTGGTTTATCAGTGAAGCAGCATCAGTAGGGCAGAACAATTAGTGGGGACGGCTTCAGAAGGACTGAGACGCACCAGAGATGGAAAGCAGGTAAGCGAGGTTGCGGGGCGACGAAGACGGCGTATACGAAGACGAGGCTGGAACATTGAAAGTGTTGTTACAACTAGAAGGTTCAAGTGGGTAGTGGGTGATGTTCATGGATCATCATAGGACACGCGGTTGTCGTCAGCTACTTGCGTCGGCTCGAGTGCCATCCGTCATCCCGTCTCAGGCACGTCTCCGGACCTCCGACGTTGGGGGCTGGCGTCTCGGAGGATGCATACTCGACCTTCAATAATATGCATCGGGGCATTGCATATGCGTACACATCATCTTGGTGTTACTTATGGGTGCTGTCTATCGGCGTAGTGTGAAGGGCAGGGTGCTGGCTGTTTTCCTTTTCGCCTTCAAATGGTCCAGGCAGACGTCGCGTTGCTCACCCCAGGTCTATTGCTAGCACCAACTCGTGCAATCCATATGCAGTATATACAACTTGACTTTCTTTATTCTGTCTATTCGCCATGCCGGCATCTCTGGCTGCCCTCTGAACTCAGCAATGAGCCGTGAAGTTTAGAGGTAAGGACGCTCAGCCTGCGGGGTAATGCGGGAACCGTGGCGGCGGAAACCGAGACGGTCAAAGTCGACGTTGGCATTGTGAGCGGTGATGCGGTCTTCGGTCAGCCTAACTTTCCTTCGACCCCATATCATTCCTCATAATGACTCACTGTCCCAGAGCACGACGGTACGCGGCTTCCACCGGACGCGGACCTGGAGGTCGCTGCCCTTCTCAATGTGGTCGTAGAGGAGGTTTAGAATGGCATCGCTCTCCTCCTGCTTAAGGCCGATGATGCGACGCGAGAACTGGCGGTTGACATACAGGGCCTTCTCGCCAGTCACAGGGTGGCGGCGCACAAGGGGATGGACGTTCTCGACGGGAGCGCGACGAGGCTCCTTGCCGCGGTCGCGGCTGTACTGGGCCTGCTCAACGCCAGAGTGCAGCACCGACAGCGTCTCGAGGTAGGCGGCGAAGCTCGGCGAGAGGCGGCGGTATGCCTCACGCTGGTCCGCGTAGCCGGTGTCACCGCCAGAAGAGGGCGAATCGTAGAGGAAAAGCGCGGTGAGCCCGGGTGGCTGCTTCTCGTATGTCACGTCGCTGTGCCACCGCACGCCGTTGAGTGTCTCGGTGAACGTCTCCTCGTAGTTCTTAACCTCCTCAATCTTGGGTGCGCGGCTGCATGTCAGTCACGTACTCGGTCGCCAAGTTATTATTACTCACTAGATGAGGTGGAAGTGGGGAATACCCTCGGGGTGACCAGACGTCGGATGAATGTGGGGACGGCCAAAGAACTGACCCCAGTTCCAGATCTGCCACTGGGGGTCCTCGTCGATGAAGTCCTGGTCGCGGAAGGCGACGACCCCGCGCTCAGCCACATACAGGGCGAGCTGCTGGCGTCCCTCGTCGTCGAGCTTGTTCAGCTGGACACCACTGACCTCGGATCCGAAGCGTGGGGAGAGGTCGTCGACATCACCGTTCGCGAGGAATGAGCGAGGGTCGGCGTGCTCCTTGGCCTTGTGGCCTGGGTCGACGTGCTCGAACTCAGTGAGAGGCTCGTACTGGATCGTGTCGGTCCACTTGGGAAGGAGAGCCTTGTAGGGGTACTCGGACTCGGGGAGGCCAGTCTGGCTGAACCACTTGGGCTTGGTCTTGGTGGCTGCAGGAGGAGCAGCGGGCTTGAGCGAAAGGCTCTTGAGGTCCTGGGTGATCTGGGGCTCGACGTCGGTGGCGATGGGAGCCATTGTGGGCTATTGGTGTTGCTGGGAGGTGAAGAAATAGTGGGCCTACCTCAGCGATGTCCATCTTTAAAGGCATAAGACGAGTCGGTCTCGGGCGAGGCCGATGGATGGTGAGGGCTGTCGCCATGCACAGCCATCACTCGCGTGCGCTCCACAACAGTAGAACGGTGGGCAAGGGCGTACCAAAGGAGCTCAGCTGCTGACGACATGCAATCGCTCGGCAAGGGGAACTGTAATGATGTCCATAAGCACCACCCGGACAGGTTGCGTGTGGAGCTACTCGTCAATGGCGTTGGCAACGGCGCGGAGGTTGTGTGATCGCCTCTTGCACACCAGGGAACTCGAGGTCATGCGGATGAATCAGCTGGTCAGCAGAGTTAGCATGGTGAACAAAGTGAACGAGGTGAGTAAAGTGAACGGCGCGAGAGACATCATGTCATGCTTACCTTGTTACATTGTTGTGGTTGCGTGCTCGCTCGCTCGATGTCGGCTATGAAATGGCGACATTTCGGCGATATTCAACGCAATCCAATACTCACCGGCCCCAATTAGCGATTAGGTTCCGTTCCTTTAATAGACCGTAATCTCGGGAAGCTTTCCCTCATTTGCCCCAAGTCATGCACGCGACCGCCATCCTGCGATACTCGACCGCCATGCAGGCTCATTCTTCACCTCCAGCCACGTCATGGGCTACAATGCCTTTGTCGCCTATCGACACAATAGGATAAGAACCTGAAATCAGGCGCCGTCGCCATCCCGCGTTTTCGCTTGACCAGCCCAGCACACATAGCCGAAACATCCCAGGGGGTGCGTTCCTGGTGTGCGATGCAGCCAGCGGAGGCATGGATACGGCGGGGCAAGTGTAGTAGCGTGACAATCAGCATGCTCGCTAGTGAGCCATGGAAATCAAATCGTTGACGTGGACAACCAACGTTTCGCCATCGAAAGTCTCGCCATGGATTTACATCGTGGCATATCAGAACAGCCTCGGCATTAGCGGAGTCCGGCCGATAAACGACGCACCTATACTGCGCCCTCCCGGCCCCACTTCTCCATCTTGGCCCTCGCTTCGTCAAACAGCATCCGCATATAGAAGGCATGCAGGATCTCGAGGATCTTCGGGTCCTTTGGCGCGTACGGCGGCTGGAGCTGGCTTGCCGTGAACGAAATCTCAAGTCCCTGCGGAGTATTCACAGCGCTGAAGAAGTGTGCGCCAGCTGGCGAAGGCCCAGGCTTGCCATCTGCGTCCGGCTTCCCCTCAGGTGCCGACCACCAATGCACGGCAGTGTTCTTATCGCGATACAGCTCGGGGAAAAGGCCACTGGCAAAGTCCCGCCCGGTGCCCTTCGCAGGAAGGCGGGAGTGGTAGTTAAGTTTCCGGGCGACCCAGGCCTCGAGCTTGAGGCTCCATCCATCGTAGAAAGCGTCAAGGAAGGCGTCGAGAGGGTCGACCTTTTCGGCAGGAGTGACTGCTGATGGGGGAATGGTAGCAGTCACGGTCTCTGGGTGGCCGAGGCCCGGTGGGAGGAGCATGCGGAGGCCGGATGGTGTCTGGACTGCTGGCTGCTCGACGAAGGGATAGCGCTTGCTTAGGCGGTTGGCCTCATACAATCCAACGGCGGCACCTGCTCCGCCGACAAAGAGACCTAAGCGAAAGGTGCTCCGGATAATGCCCATGGTTAAAAGCTTGAAGGGCGTGGATTGTGGAGTGACAGATGGATTGCGGTGGAATGAGTGCGAGGTAGCAGATAAAGGCGTGGGAGGCCGAGGTTGACCGAGGTTCGTGTGCGAAATGCGGGGCTCCGCCTCGGTTATCCTCGGGCATGAGCTCAGGTGAGAGTTTAAATGCCGGGTGGGCTTAAGCCTCCTTCGCTTACTGCTTGTGATAGCCCTTGGATGCATGGCGGATAAACACAACATATTGCAGCAAATGTCAAGAGGCGAGGGCATGGCTGCAGATGGATTCAACATTGTGCATGAAGACGGCTGTGACTTCTTTTGATGTACTACTCTACGAAACTCCACGTTCCCGTCGCCCATCGCTCTGCCACACTTACACGGTCAGGGCGGCAACCTTGAGCACCATGAACTCGTCGACACCGTGGTGGAAACCTCCCTCCTTGCCAATACCAGACTCCTTGATACCGCCGAAGGGGCTCTCGGCCGTGTTTGCGTTGGCAGTGTTAAGCGCGATAGTGCCGCTCTCAAGCTTCTCGAAGCAGCGCCATGCTCGGCCGATATCGCGAGTCCACACGTAGTTCGTTAGGCCCATGTCAGTGTTGTTGCACAACGCCACGACCTCGTCCTCAGTCTCGAAGGGGTAGATCGAGACGATGGGCGCAAACATCTCCTCCTGGTACACCTTGGCGTCGCGGTCGGCACCCAGCACGAGGGTAGGCTCGAACAGGTAGCCCGTTCCGAAGCGCTTGCCGCCCATGACGAGCTTGCCCCCATGGCTCACGGCATCCTCGACGAGAGTGACTGCCCTGGCAGCCCCACGCTCAGTCACAATAGACCCGTTCGTCATCCCCTCGTCGAGGCCATGACCGAACTTGAGCTTGCGCATGCGCTCCTCGACGATGGCCGCAAACTTGTCAAAAACGCCCTTCTGTACGAAAACGCGGTTCGCGCACACGCAAACCTGACCAGCGTGACGGAGCTTGTTTGCCATGAGAGCGTCGGCCGCCTTGTCGAGCTCGGCATCTTCAAACACCACCCAGCCGCCGTTTCCACCCAGCTCGAGGGTCATTTTCTTGAGCGAGCTCGCACATTGGGCCATCAGGAGCTTGCCGATGCCGGTCGATCCGGTAAAGCTGACCTTTTTAATACGCTTGTCCTCGCACAGCAGCTTGCCAACCGCGGGAGTCGTTGCGTTGGAAGCGGTAATGACGTTGACGACACCCTTGGGGATACCAGCACGCTGGGCGAGCACTGCCAGCGCCAGAGTGGTTGTAGGCGTCTCAGGCGACGGCTTGATCACCATCGTGCATCCTGCCGCCAGCGCCGTCGCCATCTTGCGCAGCGCGATCACGAGGGGGAAGTTCCATCTTTCGAGTCAGTTGCCAGTGGCAGGGTGTTTGCTGCACTCACGGGCAAAGGAGAGCCACAGGGCCGATGGGCACCTTCTGAGTGAAGAAGCGAAGGGTTGGGTTGTCATTGGCCTTAATTGTCTCACCGGTGGTGCGCTCAGCCTCACCCGCCATGACCCATGAATACGTCGCTTCATGTTAGCAACTAAATCGCAGCAAGACGTCACTGAAATGGCGACGTGTTGACGCGTGGTTACCGGCTAGACACATCCAGGTGACCGAATACCGAATGCCACTTCACACTCACCAGCGTAGTCAACCTCAGCACGGGCCTCGACGAGCGCCTTGCCCGACTCCATGACCAGCAGCTGTGCCAGATCCTCCTTATGTTTGCGCACCTCCTCGTCGAGGCGAAGGATCATGCGCGCACGCTGGCGCGCGGAGATCTGCGAGAATTTAGGAAACGCCTCTGCCGCCGCAGCGATAGCCTTCTCAGTGTCGACCACATCCATTTCCGGCGCGTTAGTCCAAACCTCGCCGTTGGCAGGGTCAACGACGTCGAACGTCTTCCCAGACGCAGCCTGGACGCCTTCGTCGGCAATCCAGCCGGTCGAGATGAGCAGCGCCGGGTCGGAGAGCTTGAAATTGGGGTGGACCATTGTGGGAGCGGTAACGTGGATGAGGCGAGTGGTGGGTGTGAGCGAGAATCGGCGAGGGAGGTTGTGGCCGAAGACGCGGATTTGTGAGAAGATGCGGACAGACAGGATGGACAGTGGCGAAGAGGCGTGAATGAGGTTGGAGGTATATGTTGTGAGGTCGTGGTCGCCTCTGGTCAGCTCTTAAAACGTCACTTGCCCACCTCCACTTGGCAGCCTCCATTCCGTTCTACAGTTGCCGGTCGGTCTCTATTCCTTCAGCCCAAATATCCAGGCTCATCTCACCAGACGCGGCAGTCACCGGCCCGGCCAGGATCAACGGGCGAGGCTGTGAGGATCAACGGAAATCAAGCGGTGTTCGGAGATCAGCGATGACACCGAGATGCGCCTCTCTGACTGCCACCTCACCCCTCTTCTTGACAACTCTGGAGTCAGTGTTGCTGCCACGCTCAGCACGAAAAAACCTAAAATTCTGAACACATGCAGACTGCAACATAGCAATGCATGCAACATTCAGGGGAAAGGGCCGCCAGCAACTTCGGCAGGATGGGCGTACGTGCCAGGGTACCTTTCGCGCAAAAATAGCCCCCGTCGAGAGTCGAACTCGAGACCGTCTCATTTGCAGCAACGAGGCTCTACAAGTGAGAAATTATAACCACTAAACTACAAGGGCAGGCTACATTTTGCGATCGGCGCGACGATTGTCGCTCCTTTTGTTTTAGACTTTATGCGTGTCACGTGATCCTTGGTAACTCTTACGCTCTTCCTTCTTCCCAACCCAACTCGCTTCCGCCTTGATGCATGCATTTGGTTCATCCCGTCATTAGAGAAGAGCAATATGCCTATAGCTATGACCATGGTGCGCGCCAGCCGTCGTTGCCCTTGCCGCTGAGCTCGTTGGTGATGGCCTTGTGCGCAGACATGAGGAAGTCGGTATAAGAAAGAGCGTCGTTGTTGCTGTCCTCGACGAGCATGTTCGCAAATTCGATCTCCAGCCCGTCTCGGTCTTGTCGGACGAGTAATACTGGCAACTCGTGCCCAGCCATGCGCTCAAGGTGGGTGAGAATGTTGCGCACCTGCGTGCTGAGCAGTGTCGGGAGCTTGGGCATCCGAGTCATGCGCACATCGAGCTCGTCGACATTCTCCACGCCGTACAGGTCGTCGAGGATGCGCGGCGAAACTGCCCCGCCGAACCACAGCATGGCGATCTCGCCGTTCGAGAGGAGATAGGCACCGTCGGCAACCATGTACATGTAGCTCGCGCGCATGAAGCGAGGGAGACGCAGGCGGCCGTTCGCGCCTGGGAAGCCGTACTTTTCGTTCAAGTCGTGCACGGCCATAATACGCGGGTAGAGCGCGGACATGATCGCTGTTGAGCCTGCTCCCTTGGCCACACGGAGGTAGTGGGAGCGAACGTCGGCGACGACATTGCCTCCCTTGAGCGGCTTGCTCTTGACCATACACAACGTGAAGATCGGGAGCAACTTGAAGCCTTCTGGCAAGATGAGCTGGCCGGACTGCACTGCTGGCGCGCAGTGCTTGCGGTACATGAGCAAGACGCGGTTGCAGCGCTCGATGAGGTTGCGGCGGATGTCCTTGAGTCCCTTGATGGGTAGCTGGGAAATGGCTGGGGTGTCAGAACTATTCCACTGTGATGCCTGTTGTACATACCCTCCTTGTAGAACATGGTAACACTCGCGTCAAAGTCGGCATAGCGGAAAACATTGCCGATGAGACCCGTGATGCGCAAACAGAGATTGAGAAGACGCACCCGCCGCTTGCCGCTTGAGCTCGTGTACAGCGCCGCGACCTGCACATACGCCATTTGGCGGTCGTCCAAACGGTGCCCCTCGTGTTTCATCGTCGCGATGAATGCCTTGGCCTCGTCCATCGTACCAAACTCGAGATCGGTCATGGACCGCTGGAAGAAGTTTCCAGTGTGGCCAGACACGCGCAAGCCGTTCGAGCAACGCACACGCACGAGCACGTTGTACGCGACCTCCCGTGTCACCACACGCTTGATCTCGTCGTGCAACGAGTCCCGGTCCCGCACCGGTGAGTATTTTGGGTGGAAGAAAGTGTCACCGCCAGTGACGGCCGACAGAGCCGAGACCGAGGCAAGGTCCATTGCACGTTCGGGGAAAACAAAGGTGTTGACGCCCACGCCGATCTCGGCAAGCTCGTCCGCAGTCGTGCGCCAGAAGGGGTCAGCAGGCGAGTACAGCTGCTTCTCCTTGTCGGTTCCAGTGAGAGAACTCTCGTCGCGGGGCGCAAGCTTGCCTGGGCCGATCTGAGGCAATCCAGACAGGAAGAAGTTGATCTGACCGCCTGTCGAGCGAAGACCGTCCATCGTGCCCTTGATTGCCGCGCCAATTGCGCACGATGCGCCATCGGGCTGCTGCTCGTACATGTTCGGAAGCATTTGAAGAAGCGCCTCGACCTGAGATCTGCAAGATTAGCTTGCTGCTTCTGTCTCGACTTGTACCCACTTGGATCCCTGCGAGTCGACAAGGAAACCGCCGACCAGGGGGCAGAACATGTCTTCGAGATCGGAGACGACCAAGAGCTGGGGCTGGGGCAATGCAGCTTTCAAGTTCCAGAAGCCCACAGATTGACCAACGGTCACGAAAGCCACACGCTCGCCCTGGCCAATGACGTTCTCGTCCTCGTCCTCCTCTTCTCCCTCCTCCTTCTTCTCGCCGTAAAGTGCGCGGTGGATGCCTTCGCAAACGGAGCGGACGATGCCGCGCTGTGCGCTGCTGGCCGAGACGTCGATAATGAACACGCGTCCAATAGGGACAGGACGGCGAAGCCGCCTTCCCTCCTCCCTGGACTTCTTCCTGTGGCCTGGCTGCGGGGTGTTGCTCCTGCTTGGAGTCTGGCCGAGACTTGACTGCAGCGCACCAAGCAGGTCAGCACCAGTCGTGGCCAGCGCATCGCCGGCACCAGATAATCCGTCGCCCCCGTCCTCCCAAATGTTGCCGGCAGGTTGCGGGAACCAATACTCGCGAGGGGCGATGAAGTCGACGGTACCATGCTGCAGTTCGGGCCGCTCGTTGTGGTCGACACGCTGGCCCATGTGTGACAAGTGGGCAAAGTAAGAGTGGGGGACGGTGTTGTCTGCACCGCAGAGGTTGCAAGTCCACTTGCGGCCGCCGTCAATGAATCGAACCCAAGGGTTGATGTAGCCTCGACACTTGTCGCAACGCGGCGGTCCAGTGTCTTCTGGTCCGCTTGGTGAGGGTGGGGGGTCAAACGCACTCTGTCCCGCAACCCAGTTCGACACAAGCGGCACTGGCGCCTCGTCGTACCTCAACGGCGCGAACGGCTGGACGACGAGGCCGAATGGCAGTGCAGTGGTATCGAGAAGCTGGTGCGTTGAAGGGATCGTGGGTAGCGTGGCGCGAATATGCCTGGGAAGCGAGTTACCTGTTGTCAGCTCGTCTACTCGACAAGACCGCTAGCCCACCTTGATCAACACCACGGTAGTCAGTCACAGCGAGAGGAATGAGACCTTTGGTATCGCATGAAAGAAAGTCCTCGTCGTCGTAGAGATTCTGATCGAGCTCTGCCCCTTCGATGGGATCAGGCATCTGGGAGGGGTCGATACGCACACGGGGACCAGTGAGGACAGGTCCTGACGAGTGCGGTGGAGGAGGGATGTGGTTTTCAGGCGGGTAGTTGTACTGCGCGGCTGGTTGGGCTGGAGCAGCCTGCTGCCTGAGATGCGATCCATGAGGGGCAACAGGAGCTTTGGGCTGTGGTGCAGGAGCGTATGGCCCAGTCGGGGCGGCCGCGCGCCGATCGTCGACCTGGTGCAGCTGTGGTCCGCGGGGGTTGACATATGGCTGCTGTTGCTGCTGTTGGCCGTATGACGCGTCATAGGACGGCTGCTGGTTGCCATATCCGGGTGCGAAGGTCGGATTGTGGTCCTGCTGCGCGGAAGGCGAGGGAGCCGAGCCTGGGGGAGCTAAAGGCTGCCATTGCTGGCCCTGTTGCTGGGCCGGGGCCGTGAGTGAGGGGTCAACGGCGTATCGTGACCTCGGAGGCATGGTCGATGATGAGGAGAGGAGAGGCGGCGAGGCAGTTGAATTCGGACAGACACGTCGCGACGAATGCGAGAATGTCAGCCAATCTAGAATACATTTAATGTGGGTGGGCCATTTAATGCAGATCACGTGCCTTGCTTGTCCGGCTTGACCGGCACGAGATGACGTTTCCAGGCTGTGTTGTTAGCTGCCCGGCCACCCCGCGTGCCCGCAGCTGTCCCCGCCGCTTGTCTCTTCCTCCCCCCGGTTTGCCATCCCATCTCACCTTCAACCTCTTGTGCAAACACCCAAACATCTCCGTCGACACGTCCGAAAAGCAAGCTCGACGTCGCTCCGGCAGTGTTCAAACACTGACAACGCCGAGCGTTTTATCAAACGCCACGATAAGCATCTCTTTCCTTAAAGCCGCATCATGGCTCGAATCGACCAGAAGGTACGCACACATTTGCCACCAGCTCTGACCCATTCCCAGGCTGTGGACGACACCACCCGGCGCGTAGGAGCACTCAATGTCGCTGGACGCGCTGGATCTCCGAGCGCGCGTCAGTCCGGTAACTTGCGCTCGCCCGTATCACCAGCCCCGCGAGGCCCAGCGACACCGGGAACACCTTCCTCCAACGAACATTCGTCGCAGACGGACATCCCGGATCGTAAAGCGCGTCTGATCTACGTCAAGAGCCATGTTGCAATTCACCCAACCCAGTTACGGCGGGACAACATCTCCGGCCTGCTCGGACTCGTCGAGGTCGACAGGGAGGTGCCGCAGGCACCAGACTCCGGCACCGCCACCCCGACATCGGGGAAGGAGATCCTCATTGTCTGGGTACCTGACGAGCTGTTCAAGCGCCTCCCCGACGAGGATCGGCGAAAGTACGAGCGCGTCGAAGGGCGGCCGCAAGGAACGCCGACGGTTGAGGATGGTGAGTGGGAGAGAGCGATTGTGTGGAGGCGGTGCGACTGCGCAGACGGCTGACCTGGAGGCTTCGTGTTCGTCTCGCTTCCGGCTCCGAGGGGCGAAAAGTATGCGTTCTCCGTCCCGATCACCAGCGTATACAGCATCTTGGTGTATCCGGTAAGCCTGACAAGCCACCGTTGGTGTCGCTCATGTATCAGCCCAGCCTTTCGTATTGGTACGGCTCCGCGACGTTCAAGTGAGTTGCATAGCGTGTTTCAGCTCTCATCCTAGCCTTCTTGGTGGTGTCTCTCTCCCGACGCTCTACTTCCATGACGATCAAACTCCTCTCGTGACGACTCCAAGATCCAACGACCCGCCGACGCCGCCATGGGGGTTCCCCCCATTCCTCAAAGTCTTCCATAGGCATGCGGCACTCCTTCGATCGCGCCTGATTACACCGACGAACAACCGCGGCGGGGAGCTGTGGCTCGTTAACCCGAGCAAAGCAGACCGGGAAGTGCATGAGGCAGGGTACGAGGAACGGAGTAGGCGTGGCAGCGATACACCCCCGGCCTCCGCCTACCCTCCCCCCGCTGCCCAATACCCGACGGCGCTTCCCCCCACTCCGACCTCTCCGCGGGATTCACTCCTTGTCGGCTTGTCCAACATCACCAATATGGCGCGTCACACCGCACAGAATGTCCTGAACCATCCACTGGCCAAGCCCGTCGTTCCGCACCTTCCTCCCGCCTTCCGCAGTCTCGTGCACGCCCCAGGCGAGTGGGAGAGCACCTTACCGCCTAGAAGATCTAGAACTGCTGACGTGGCGACTGAGTTCGAGGCTGCGCGACTGTACCTCGCACGCTGGGCGCGCGTTGTTGCCGAGGAAGGTGAACGTTCCCGCCGGGACGAGCTCGCTGCACAGGCTGGGCGGGGCGACTCGAGCACCGAGGACTTGACGTCCCTTGGCGTCTTCTCTCTGCTTCCGGGCAAACGGCCTATGCCAAAGCCCACGCGCCATCCGGAGCGCCCGATCACAGCTGTGGAGTGGGACGACTTCATCGCGACCGGCAAAGATGAGCTGTTTGTGCGGCGGGAGATCTTCCGCCGGGGGTTCTCTGATGAACCCAATGACGAGGGCGCGCGCAGGCAGGGATGGGAGCTGCTGCTCGGCGTCGTGCCGTGGTCAGTTGGAGAGGGGCCATCTGGCCTCGACAGGCTGGGTCAGCGCCAGGAGTGGCGGGAGACTGCCATCGCTGCCAAACGGGAGGAGTACGATCGTCTGCACAAAGGCTGGCGCGATAAGACGCAGACCAGTGACGTCCCTGATAACTGGAAGGAAGAGTGGCATCGCATTGACGTAATTTCATCTACCAGGCAAAGCTGACATCCAGGTTGATTGCCGGCGCACGGACCGTACGCAGCCGATGTACGCGGTAACGCCTGAGATCGTAGCCGCCGGTGATGAGGAGAAAGAGGGCGGCGGAGCTGGAGCCGCTGATATCTGGTCGCGAAACGACAAAGAGGAAGAAGGCGGACATGCTCCGTTAAATCGTGAGCTGTCCCTTGAGCGCCCTTAGCTTACAACAGCTCACATCGCCGAGCTCCGTGACATTCTGATGACGTACCACGTCCACGCTCCTGACCTCGGCTACGTGCAGGGCATGTCAGACCTCCTGAGTCCCATCTACTTCGTCTTCGACGGCTCCGCGCCAGAGGCATTCTACGGCCTCGTCGGGGTAATGAAGCAAATGGAGTCCAACTTCCTGCGTGACCAGAGCGGCATGCGCCGTCAGCTGTCCACACTGCAACAGCTGATTGCGCTAATGGATCCTGAGCTGTACAGGCACCTGGAGCGCACTGAGTCGCTCAACCTCTTCTTCTGTTTCCGCTGGATCCTTATCGCCTTCAAACGCGAGTTCAAGTTCGAGACGGTCATCAGGCTGTGGGAAGTGCTGTGGACCAACTACTACTCGACCAACTTTGTGCTCTTTGTTGCGTTGGCCGTATTGCAGAGCCACCGCGACGTCATCATGCGGTATCTCACGGAATTTGATGAGGTGCTCAAGTACGCCAATGACTTGACTGGAACGGTGAGCAGCTGGGTTGTGGGAGCAGGGCTTACCCACAGATCGATCTCGATACTACGCTCGCACAGGCCGAGGTACTCTTCCTGTCATTCCGCGACGTCGTCGCCGAGATCGACAAGGAGGGCGGTGGGGACAGCGAGATGCGCCAACGTCGTCCTGACGTGGGCTCCTCCGCTCCAGCTGCGGCTACATCGGCCTCTTCGACGGCGGTAGAGCAGCGCCCCTCGAACCGCATTGTCTCGCCGGAGCTGCGCGAGCTCCTTGAGTGTTGGAAGCCAGAGGACTCGACCGGCCGTTCCGAGCTGCTCGTCGACATCTAAAGCAACCTAGACCTCACTCTCCATAGATGATGTTGTACATGTAGCTTTGTGTTATGGCTCTTGAAACAAGATTCCCTTCTACTTGCGCTTAACCATCATGAGTACAAGCGGCCACTCGACGTCGATCTCGGCGCCCTCGTCCACGCCATCGGCCTTCAGCACGTCGGCCATCTGGGCGACCCGGCGCTCGACGACATCGCCTTCCTTTCCGCCCCTCCCTCTCTTCTCCGCGTCGGCCGGGTTCGCAGCTGCATGGCCGTGATATGCACTCGAGGTGCGAATGTAGGCCTCCAGCCGTGGGAGTGTCCACGTCCGCCTAAGTGCCCACGCGCCCTTTGTCGATCCCTTTATCCTCACAGCTGTCGCCGCGTCCCACTCTCCTCCCTGAATCGCCTCCGGCTCAGTGATCTTGCTCGGAGAGGGAGCCGCACCCTCCACAGCGTCCAGGTCAGGAACTTGTCCCAGCAGCTGCTGGGTAGCCTCACCAAACTCCGGAGCCACGGGGAAGGGAACAGCGTCCAGCAGGCCCTCGACAATCCCCCGACCCGGCTGCGGCCAGTACTTGCCCAGGTCGCCGTGCATCAAGTCTCGGCGAAACACCTCCGTCGCGCGGGGGTGATGGGTAAAGGCCAGCTCGCCGTAGCCGACATATGCCACCGTCCCAGCTGGACGGAGGACGCGTGCGAGCTCAGCCCAGGCGCGCGTGTGGTCGAACCAGTGGGCCGCTTGCCCCGCGACGGCGAGGTCGATCGAGGCGTCGGGCAAGGCGATGTCCTCGGCCGATCCGACACTGTAGTCGATATGCTTTGCTCCGGCCGAGTCGGGCGGTGGCTGAAGACCCACGGCGACCATCTTGGCGCTCGGGTCGGTCGCGGAGACCTGCTTAAAGTGCAGTGCTAGATGGAGAGCCATGAAGCCTCGCGTCAGCGGAGGGGCGATGGGCGAAGCGTACCTGGTCCACAGCCCAGATCAAGGGCGTGCTGGAAACCGCCGCCGCTGGCGCGATGGTATGCGAGGATAACATCGTAAAGTCTAGCAGGGTACGTTCTGGAAGTCAGATCAGCAATGGGTGAGCAACACACGGTCTGGAGGCGAGGTATCCCGCCGCGTCGAATGTCGCCTTTGCGAATGTTGCCATGGGCTTGTTGTGGTTCTGTTGTTGTGGTTCTGTTGTTGTGGTTCTGTAGAGCTGCTG
Organism: Cutaneotrichosporon sp. PL3408A; assembly: GCA_023629975.1. Classification (NCBI taxonomy): domain Eukaryota; kingdom Fungi; phylum Basidiomycota; class Tremellomycetes; order Trichosporonales; family Trichosporonaceae; genus Cutaneotrichosporon; species Cutaneotrichosporon sp. PL3408A. The sequence continues at coordinate 468,299 of JAMAMB010000005.1, forward strand.
GGATGTGTCGCTTTGCAAGGTACTCTTGCTTCAGCACCACTTATATCAGCCAGTCGGTCAGACTTGAACGAGATCGTTGCAGCTACAAGATCTGTCGGCTTCGTCAGAGACCGGCAACCCATGTTCGCTTGTTGATCAGGAGGTTTAACAGGCAATCGGTATCGGCTGGCTCGGCCTTAGCCGCCGATATCTTTGGGCCGAACTCGGCTTTGCTCTTCAACAACACATCCACCGACATCGCCGACAGTAAACCAAACGCGCTGCCCAGTGCTCCCAGTAGTTCAGCTGTATCCACAGTCTCGGCTACCTACGGCTCTATCGACTACCTGTGATACACGTGGACTCGTCCAAGCGTCACCCTCGGCCCGATTCGACAATCTGTGGAACTCTTCACATCCGCCGCGCAACTTCCCTTTCCTCGCCTCCTCAACGCTGCACCGTCAGCCGCCAGGCTCCACCAGCTCGCCGCCCCTCACACGAGGACGATGCCGCCACGCAACCGCGAGCCTTCGCGCGCCCAGGTCAGCCACGGACTGACTTATGTCGCGCAGAAGCCTTCTTTTCTGCAGAACTTCGGCAAGCCGCCACCCTCAGAGCGCGAGCCCATCCCCACCCGCCCAGACGACGGGGAGTGGGCGGATGGCAGCGATGAGGAGGACGAGTGGGATGCGCGTTTCGGAGGGGGTGAGGATGGGCCGCAGGTGGTCGTGTTGAAAGAGGGCCGGCATTTGAGTGCAGACGAGGTTGCGAAGGAGAGGCGACGAGGTGAGTCTGGACGAGGGCATGGAGCAAGGCGAGGTGGATCTGGATGTGGAGGAGCGTCGGGTGTGTGTGTTTTTGGCATGCGGTCCGCACGACAGAGGCTAGAGGACGAGGCTGGGTTTGGAGCGTCTCGTTGAGGTTCGGGCAGCTGCGAAGAAACATGCCAAGCTCTAGGAAAGATTACTTCAACAAGCTCACACCAGCCAAGGGGGAACAGTCTCCAACGCCAGAAGCACCGGCAAAGGAGGAGACAGCGTCGGCAAAGACGGTCACGACTGCAACGGCGAGCAGCAGCAAGGCCGCCGAGTCCAAACTGGGTTCTGTGCCACACAAGCCTAAACGCAAGCTAGTGGGTGACGCGGTGGATCACGCGGACAAGCCCGCCGACAAGAAGAAGAAGAAAAAGAAGGCCAACAAGGCAATGCTGAGTTTCAACGAGGAGGAGGGGGAGTAGGCTGCTTTGTACCGGGCGTTAACAAGTCGACAGAGTGAACGGCTTGGAGGGTTAAGGCGTCGTCCCAGTAGACGAACAGGTCCATTGCATTCTTGGCTTCAGAATGACGATATGAGCGAGTAGAAGTTCAACCTTAGAGTCTGCATGTATGTATCAGATTAATGAGAGGTGTTGATGATTGTGAAGCGTGGCGATAAGACCCCACTGTGGCAACAAACTGGGCAACGTCGGTTGGTTGGTGTGAGGTTGCCGCCAATCACCGGCAGTAGTGACGTCGGCAACTCACCGTGAGTCTAAAAGTTGGATCCGTTACTATCACCAATCCATACCTCACCAACACTTCATCATCTCCCACGCGGTTCACGACTTACAATGTCAGCCGCTCGCCTGGGACTACGCTCTCTGCGCTCTCTGTCCACGTCGGCCCGCGTAGCACATGCAGGCTGTTCCGGGCACCATCATCCTCCGTCAACGCCTCGGCCCTTCTCCTCGGCGCCCAACTCCTCGTCCAAGCCAGCAGCGACTTCGACGACTACTGCAAACGCCACTCCATCGCCTTCACCGGAGACCCCGCCGTCGCCCTCCAATCCCGACCGTGCGAGGGAGGTCGCGACTGCCGGGGGCAGGACGCACCGGAGCAGCACGGGCACCCCATTGAACGCTCCCGCAGCGGCTGGTGGACCAGGACAAAATGCTGCGTACTGCGCCAGCCTGGTGCAACGGCTCGACCCCGATGCGTGGTTGACGTCCTACTTCTGGCCTAGGAGAGAGAGGGATTGGTGGTTGGCTATCAGGGCTTTCAATGTGAGTCGCGGAGGGCTGCCGTCGCTCGGAGTGCACAGGTGTAATCGAGCATTGAGCCGCGGGCTGCTCTCAGCAACGAGTGCTCGACGGGGCTGAGAGCCGAGAGCATGGCCGGGATCTTCTGGGCATTGGCAGTGCACAATAGCAATTCCTCCTGATACTCTCCATTCTCCCCTACTGACTTCTCTGACCAAGATGCGCTGACACACAAGATCGAGCTTCACCTCGTCACTACGACTGTGTCGCAGCCCGCAATCGCTGCGATGCGGTTCCAGTTCTGGCGCGATGCACTCGCAGCCATCTTCGCTGGCAAGCCTGCGCCGCAGCACCCCGTCGCCCTCGCGCTGGCGGAAATGCACAAGGCGCGCCCTGTGCAGCGATACTACCTTGGCCAAATGATTGAGGTTCGCGTGAGTAGTCGTGGGTGGATTGGCCATAGGGCAGTGTAGGGGGCCTGTAGGACCAGCTGACATCAGGCCAAAACTGTCGCGGCCCTACCATCCTCAGCCACGCTCGAGCAACACCTGGCGACCTACTCCCCACTCTCCGGGGCGCTCCTGCAAGGCCCGCTCCCTCTCGTCCTGTCACCAACAGATCCCGAGACTGCACACATCGCCCACACACTCTCACACGTGGCGCACCTCCTCACAGTCTCCTCGCTCCTCCGCGCTATCCCCAGTCTTGTTCAAAAGCGCCAGCTCAACATCCCCGCCGATGTCGCGGGCACCCACGGACTGGTCGACGAGGAGATCTTCCGCCGCGGCAGCGCGGCGCCTGGTCTACGGGATGCCCTGTTCGAAATCGCCACGCGGGGGATGGACGAGCTAATCACCGCCCGCAGAGATCTCAATAAGACGAACGGCAAAGTCCTGCCCGCACAGTGTATGCCGCTGTTCTTGGCTGCGGTGCCGGCGGAGCGGTACCTCCACCGTTTGGAGAAGGCAGACTTCGACGTGTTTGCGCCTGAACTTGCCAAGCATGATTGGCAGCTTGCACCTCGGATCTGGTGGGCGTACCAGCGAGGGAAGTTGTAGGCGGCAATGGGGTGGGGGTTGATACGCATTGGGTCGCTGGGTCGGGGAGCAGCATTCGACGAGGACATTGTGTCTTGTCGTCCTTCATGGCGCCTCAGCGCTGAGAGCGGACTCATGACAGAGTTCCTTCCCCACTCCTTTAGCTATTAGAGTGCTTTGACCTGTTGCAGTGCATTGGAGCTGTGGAGCATGTATACTTCACCTGTCTATCAACCCGCAGCTCGACGCCCGAAGGCGGTCGATGTGAGCGCTGCTTGTAGGCGATAACCAGTCATTAGGTGGTTCATCGTCGTCTGTGTGTCACCGGAAGATGTCGTGTCCGAGGGCAAAGCACGGCCTTGAGCAACGCGACTGGATGATGACAACATTCGCGCTCCCTCCGCGCTCAGCGGGTACCGCCTCGAACAGAAGCCAAGACCGAATAAACATCGCGGCATGAATGCGGGCTCAGGTCATCCCACAAACCCAAAGTTGGACACTTCGCGAAGCTAAGCCAACATAAGCGCGCGAAGTCCGACTGGACACGAACGAAAACAAAGCAGCACCGCATGGGTCCACGAAGCTGATTCCAACGGCCCCGTAACCGATGGCCGAAGCCGAGGTAATAAGCTTGTTTACGGAGCGCTCAACTCACCGCGACTTTTACCAACGCGACAGGGAGCGGTGTTCAGTGTTTGGATTCAGACTGCCCATTCAGACGCGAGAGCTGGCACGGCAAAGTCCGAGACTGTTATTGAAACGCGTCGTGCGTCCCCGCACGGACTTGCGCACGGCTGTTTGCGCTAAGAACGCCACGGTACGCGGATACCCACGTCGCCCTCGATGCCCACGTCGTCCCCCGCACGCTGACCCTGCTCACGCGTCACCGCACATATTTTCGGCAGCATGTCGAGAATCGTGGACAGAATCGTTGACAGAAATAACATGGAGGACAATGTGATGCCGAGTGCCACGGGGGGTCACGAGGAGCTGCTCAGACAGGAATAACATGGAGAACAATGGCTCCTACAAAATCTCCTCGACGTGGGCAGCCTCATTCCGCTCGACTGTGGCGGACCGGGCTTGCCGAACGAAGCGAAGCGCCTCCAGTGCAGGCGATAATGACGCCCACAGTGACCTTCTGTTCGCTCGTCCGGGTCTGCGCTGAATAAGGTGCACCGCAATTCGCAGCGGTGCTGCTCCGTTGAGCCCGCCGACGGAGTCGGGCAAGCTAGGTGCAGGGATGAGGAAAACGCGGGAACTTGGCGTGCGGGTGTGCCTTCCACCTCCCTGGTCGATCCTGCTCTGTTCTCCGATGGACAGATTCGGCGTCGTGCTCTGGGACAACTTCCGTTACGGAGCCGTCCTGCCGGATCGACGAGGTACGCACCAGTAGGCAGAGGACAATAGGAGGAAATGGTGATTGCACGAATTACGGCGAGATTCGGAGCAGTGCATCGTACAGCATCGCGTGTAGCGTGACAACGGAGTGTTGCCAATGTCCATTGTGGAGGTCACAGCACATCCTCGGCGTTAACGAGATGCAGCCCAGCTACGGGGAGGCTTGAGTCACTGCAGTGTGACCCGGGTGGGAAACCATGACGAGCGACAAGAACGACAAGAACGACAAGAACGACAAGACATGACATGACAAGACAACACAAGACAAGACAGTCGCGCTATTGACGGAACGTGCAGCGGCATCTGGGAAGACTGGGATGGCTTGCTTGGCTGAGTTTACGCCAAGGCTTGATCACAGCTTGGCTATGTACGCGACCAGGAATGCCAGTTAACCCGGAACCCGACGGGCAAAGTGCTGGAAAGCGGCTGGAAAGCAGGCACAACTAGTTACGTGTGAAGTAGTAAAACCGGGCCGTGTCCATTGCTACCGGTCTTCTGGCCTGTTGCTAAGACGGAGACGAGACAAGATGACAAGACGACTTGAGCAACGGCTCGACGGCTCGGCGGCTCGACGGCGACCGCGGTGACCGGCGACGACATGGAAATGAATGAATGTGGAGTGCGAGAGGGTTGAGTGAAATGACAGCTCAGGGTAATCCCCCCAAGCACTTCAGGGACATGAGACGAACAAAGAGCTTGGCATATTCAGGGTCCAAGTGAGCAAAGATAGTGTGCCTGTACCATCTTCAGGGTCTTTGATGACGCACCCCTTCAAAATTTCACCCCCCTTTGATTTTACCCTTTGTTGTTGCTGATGTGAGCGAGATGCCGCGAGATGCCACAATGCCACATTGGCAGCTACGGCCGTCGATGGGAAACTCGGCACGCGTAGCCACTACTATCGTAACTACTACTGCTAGGGCATCCTAGGGCACTTGTTGGATAGCGCTCGCGGTGCACAGCCCCCAGGAGTGGAGAGGAGTGGAGAGGAGGGTAGAGGAGGGTAGAGCTTGGGATCATGAATTGTTTTGGTCGATAGGAGCTGCTCAAGGTCAAACCCCTCACTCGTCTTTCGGATTCGGATCCTAGGTATCCATCCTATGGCATTACCAACTTCCATGCCAGCAGCAGGCAGCAAACATTGCGGCTGACACGGCGCTTTGTGAGGTTGTTGGTCTACTTGCCGTGGTGTAAGGTACCGCCCTGCACCGACTACAGTACACTTCTGCCTGTTCTTCCACTCTTTGTACAAGGACGGTAGTATGAGAATAGACACCCGCCATGCACCAGCGTCACTGCCCTGTTTCCACCGCAGCCATCAGGTCTCAGCCACCACCGCGTCCCTCCTTCGTTCACCCCCTTCGCTGCTGCCCTCTTGAGAGAGACTGCGAGTGGGTCTCACATCATTCTATTTCACCCCCAATCCCACGCGCCCACCAACCTTGCCACCATTGCACCGACGTGAGTCTGTTCCAGCTGCCAAGCAACACAACCAGTTCCAGCAGAAAGCTGAAACGACCCCAGTCAAAGTCAAAAGAGTGCCGACAGTAGAGAGAGCCAGCCAGACAGGTAGGTATGAGTACGACGCCCCTCGCGCGATGGTACGGACAGGGCGATCATCGGGGTAACTCTGGGGTGGGGGGCTAAGCCGGTGGAACAGGCGGGTGAACCATCCCGGAGGTGCACGCTGGTTCAGAGGTCACCGCCTGGAGGGCGGGCTCCCCTCTGTAGCCCTCTTGGCAAACCTTGGCTAGCCACGCGGAATTGCCCCTAATCGCAATTGCATGCAACCACCCCAGCGGCCAGTGGAGACGGCCTTGCTTTAGTACCCGCTTGGTGCAGCACTTGCCCTCGTCACCCTCAATCTTCTTCATCCACCTGTGTGCATTGCTCACACGTTAATAGCGACCACAGCCCATCCTTGGCTATCGCAGCGTTCTTTACACTCTCTTTCACTCTTTCGACCATCGTTGACACTACCAGCAAATATAGCAAGTGGATAGTGTTCGCTCGTCGCCGTTTTTTACCCCTTCCCCATCCCACTACCCCCTCCTAGTTGACCCGGCGCGTCCACTTCTCGCCGCCGTCACCCAAGCACAGACTACCGTCTCCCACGACGCAGCTGTGCACCTTGTGACTCGACTGTGCGTCCTCTATCCGTGAGTCACCAGAATTGGTGCATCCCGACGACCAAGCTCACATTTTCTAGCGCATAGAGCGTGTGGTTGCCCATACCTTTTCTTCTTTATTCCCCTCCCCGACTACCCAGCATGCACGTCGCCGCCCTCACGGCTGCGCTGGCAGCGATTGCTGCCCCTGCGTCTGCATTGATTGTCCGCGACCCTAACGCACCTCCCGTAAACCCGAACCACCCTCACCGCGACATCCTGAAACGTGGCATCACCACCAACGTCGACGAGGTCAACGGCAAGGCTTTTGACTTTGTCATTGCCGGTGGTGGTCTTGCAGGTCTCGCCATCGCCGCTCGTCTCTCCGAGTGGAGCAATGTCACCGTCTGTGTGATTGAGGCCGGAACCGATGGATTCGATGTTCAACAACAGATTGACGTTCCAGGTAAGCATATCCGTTGAGCCGAGATCGGTGCTCCGCCGTCGGGAATTGTTCGGTACCCCGACCGCACGTCCCTTCAACGTCAAGGCTGACCACTTCACAGGCATGTCGTATGGTAACTCTCTTACCAAGACGCACGATTGGAACTACAACACCGTTTCCCAGTCCAACGCCGGTGGTGTGACCAAGAAGTGGCCCCGTGGAAAACTTCTTGGTGGCTCCGGCGCCGTGAACGGAATGTTCTGGGGCCGTGCTTCGTCCCACGAGTACGATGCCTGGGGGGACCTCAACCCCGGAGGAAACGTTACTTGGAACTGGCAGGAGATTGACAAGTACATCAAGAAGTCGGAGACTCTTGGAAGCCCGTCGCAGTCGAACATTGACACTTTCCACATTTCCATCGACCCCAAGGCACACGGCACCGACGGTCCCATTCACATCGGTTGGTCGCAGTACATCTACCCATTCGTCGCCAACTGGGTTCCTTCGTGGGAGGCTATGGGGCTGAAGAACGGGGACCATGCCTCAGGTGATGCCCACGGTGTTTCCATTACCCCGTCGACCATGTTCCAGGACAACCAGACCCGTTGCGACTCCAAGGCCGGCTACATCTCCTCCATCCCTGACCGCCCCAACCTCGTCATCCTCACCAACCAGCAGGTGACCGGCATTGTGTTCAACGGCACCAAGGACGCCGCCGGCAACGCCGTCGCCTCAGGCGTCTCGTTCTCGGCCGGTGAGGGCGAGGCCCAGTACTCTGTTCAGGCCAACAAGGAGGTCATTCTTGCCGGCGGTACTGTCGGCTCTCCCCAGATTCTCCAGCTTTCCGGTATTGGCCCCCGCTCCGTCCTCGAGCCCCTTGGCATTGAGGTAATCAAGGACCTTCCGGTCGGTTACAATCTTCAGGACCACGCCTCGACGACTATGTACTTCAGCACTACCCAGATTGAGAACTGGGCCGACTTCTGGGCCGAGTCTGGCACTGGTCTTCGTAACAACGCTCTTTCTGAGTGGGAGTCGTCGAAGACGGGTCTCTACACCTACATCAACGAGGCTGTTGGGTATGTCAGTTACACGGACATCACCAGTGCTACCGAAGCCCAGCGTGTCGCCAACTCCATCAACGTTCAGCAGACCGTGGCGGACGTCACCGCGGCCCACAACCTTCCGTCCAACGTCGCTGCCGGTCTCACCCAGCAGTACAACATCCAGAAGTCATGGCTCACCGACACCACCGGTCAGCTTGAGGTCATTCTGTCCATGTGGGGCGCGGGCTCCAACAGCGTCGGTATCCAGGTTGCTCTCCAGCACCCCTTCTCCCGTGGCACTATCATGATCAACTCCAAGAGCGCCTTCTCTAGTCCCTCGATTGACCCGAGCTACTACGCAGTCGAGATTGACCGGGAGATTGTCACCAACGGTGCCCTGTGGGTTCGCAGGCTCATTGGCGCTGGCCCCTTCAAGAACACTATCACCGGCGAGACTGGCAACTCCAACGGTCTCAACGGAAGCGCCCTCACCACCTTCCTGACTTCCGGCGCTGCCACTGAGTACCACCCCCACGGTACTTGCTCCATGCTTCCCGAGGACCAGGGTGGTGTCGTCGACACTCGTCTTATCGTTTACGGTACCAGCAACGTTCGTGTTATTGACTCGGCGATCATTCCTCTGGAGATTTCTGCCCACCTTATGGCTACCACCTACGGTATCGCCGAGAAGGGTGCCGACATTATCAAGCAGCAGTACTGGAAGCCTCCTCCCCCGCCTGACGCGCCCCCCGCGGCTACCACTGACGAGAGCGCTAAGATCGGTGACGCCACCGACTCGGCCGTCGCCGGAGCCCAGAAGGGTGGCACCAACACCGGCCTTTCGAGCAACGCCAAGATCGGCATCGGAGTTGGTGTCGGTGTCGGCGCCGGTGCCCTCCTTGGCGCCATCGTCTTCCTCGTCTGCATCCGCAAGAAGAAGCGCCCGGCCCACGACGAGAAGGGTCTTTACACCGACGCCAACATGGGCGACAGTGGCGCCTGGGACGCCCAGCAGGCGTACCGCGAGCAGTACCCCATGGACGGCATGGCTGCGCCTCGTCCCAACCGCTTCTCTGGCGCTGCTTCCATTAGCACTATGGCTACGGACGACCTCCGTGGCTTGCACCCGGGACACCGTGACGACTCGTCGTACTCGCTCGGCGACTACTCGCGTGGTAACGGCGCTTCATCGCCATACCGTGACGAGCCCTCGCCCCTTCCCCAAGGGGCACGTCACTAAGCAACGCCATTCCCACATACGGGCTGTGGCTATAAGCTCATTAATTACAAGGCTACAGACACTCTACATGTGCCTGCGCTAGAGGACACTGAGAGACACAGTGAGAGTGAGAGGGCGAGCGAGAGGGGGAGATGTTACGACATAAGGACATTTTAGATCAATACCACAGCTTAGATGGTTGGTTGGCCTCCAGCCCACGACAATCCTACCATACCACAACTCACCTCCGCCGTTTCCTTGCAACCCCATCGATGTCTTGCGTTATTTCCCACACCGTTCTTGCATACTTTCTTGTTACATAGGTATGTACGAGGATATGCACGTTACTTGATGGGAGTGTGATGAGGCGCTGGGACTGACTACGGCTTACTGACTGATTAATACTAGGTGGTGGTGTTGGAGTGGGGCAGTTGGGTAGGAGGTGTGTTTACTACATGTGTCGAAAAGGAAGGGATGAATGTTACACACAGTCCAGTCACCCCCTTTTCTTTTGACTTGGTCAAACACTGTTTCCTTCCTCCAACTCCTCTTCTTTCTCTTCTCATTTCAACTCATTCCAACTCATTCCATTCATTCATCAGATAGCGCTCTCTCCATCTCACTCTCCCTTCATCTCCCTCTCCCTCCATGTTCTCCGCCCGGCAAGATCCCCACAAGCAGTGGGCGCCTCCACCTCCTACCGATGACAGCGACGCCGACGACGAAAGCAGCATCATCTTCAGCGGCGAGAGTGACGAGTGGGACGACGACTCGGATTCATCCACCGACCTCAAGGACAAAGTAAACCCCAAGACCCTCGTCACTGCCAGACGCGTCACTGCTAGGCGCGCCCGCCTGCCCAAGGTGAACATCAACTCCATACGCCCTTCCGCTACTCTCCGTCCACACCGTGACATCAAGATTCCCAGACTCAAGTTCTCCATCTTCGAGAAGCCCACACCCACCTCAAAGACCCTCACAGCCCCCACGACTCCCACCAAGACTGCCACGACTCTTACGGACATTACGACTCCTTCCAACGCCGCCCCTACGACCAGCACGACCCCTACCAAGATCACCTCACCAAGAACCCCCACGAAACTCTCGACTCTCTCTGCGAGACTGCGCAAAACGCCCAGCATTGGTAAACAGTTTGCCTCCCTCTTCTTTCCCCGCGACGACAGAGATAATATACCCATCGAGGCGATCGAGGCGCATGCCCCGGCCGACCAACATCTCCTGCTCCTCCAGAGCGGTGTGCGTCATGTCACAAAACTTGCAATCAATGCCAAGTACAGCATCCTCGCTGGGTCCTACGTCGGAAACATTGTTAGCGGCGACCGCGCCGTTCTCCTCAAGCACGAGGCTGTTTTGGGAAATGTGAGTAGATCGAAAAGCTTTGCCACTGGGACAGACGCCAAGCCACACAACGACGACCCCTCCTAGTGTCGCCACCCCAGTCACTATTGGTTCGCCTCATCTCTGACCCCAGCTTGGTCGCCGTCCAGCGAGCGCTACCCGTGCCATTGCTGGCAATCCTGCTCGGTATGGTGCTCCTGACAATATCACCGTAGCCCTGGCGCTCGCCCAGGCGCACTGCACGCTCCACGACCTCCTCGCTTGCGAGACACGCCTTGCCCCTGCCAGAGACTACTACAACATCCTCAGCCACTTTGTAACCTTTCTCACTGATTGGCCTGCGGTGGCAACCCGGTGAATTAAGCTGAATGTAAGGTGACATACCCAGCTGACCGCAGAGTCTCTGCTGTGGACAACCACGTCCTGAAGCTCCTCGACCTCCCTTCCATAACTCCTCCCAATGGCTTCTCACTCGGCCTCCGCAATCGAGCCATTGAGATTTCCCGGCCATCAGACAACATGAGCAACACTTGCCCGATCAACGGCAACGGTCTCGTGCCTAACATGACTGCAAAGGGCGTGGTTTGGGCCTCCTCGCAGGGTGAGCTCCTTGATCTCATCCACAGCTGACACCAGAAACCACAGCCGAGGGCTGGTTCCCTTGGCTGACTGTTGAGCCCCTCGGCCTCCGCGACGACGTCTCGCACGGCTACATCCGCCTCCTTGGCGGCATGCGCGCCCACCTCGCCATGTACGCGCGCCTGCACAACCTGGCCAGTAAGGCACGACCCGCAGCTTCGCTGCGCACCGAGACAACGCGCATCGCGTACGGCCTCCAGATGATCGGGGTTGCATGGCAGTTCTTCGCGATGACCGAGGAGAACGGAGAGTTCGTGAGTTGTCGTCCGTGGCCAGTCAAACTCACGACAGCCCGTCACAACCATCTGGCATGGCCGCGTCGATGAACCCTTCCACATGGCCCAAGCCACTGCCATTCTTCGCCAGATCGGCGCCGAGGCCAAGTCCCGCCTCACCTCCATCCGTGACTGGCTCACGTGTGTATGCGCCGACCTCGAGGGCGAGTCACCTTCGACCCCAATCCCCATTACACCCGGTATCGGTCACCTCAACCTGCCACCTGTTCCCCGCACCCCCGATGCGCTGGGTCCCTACGAGGCCTTCTTCGGCCGCGATGGAGCCGCAAGCCAAATCACACCGGCTCGCACGCATTCCGTCTCGTACACCAAGACGCCTGAGCCGACCCTCAAGCCGTGGGTCGAGCCATTCCATCCCCAGCGCACTCCTTCTGCTCCCGCCCGTGGACGCTCCCCTCCTGCCCCTCCGCTCATGCACTCCCAACTATGGTCGCCTGCCCCACACCAGCTGCCGGGCTCATGGGAGCCGTTCCCTCCCGCGCCCTCAGCTTACCAGCCTACGCCTCCGCCTTTCAACTATGCCGCGGCGTACGAGCACGCCTGGCCCCTTCCCAGTATGACAGTCCGCCCCCCTGCCCCCGCGCCATGGCAGCAGGGGCTCCAGTCCCAGCCCGGCAACAACTTCGGCTTTCCCCCCATGAACGGCCCCTCTTCGAGCATGTCGAATGTCCAGCCTGGCAGGTTTCCTGGTGCCTTCTCTTTCTCTCCGACCAGTTCCCGCGCTCCTTCGCGTGCACCTTCGCGTGGCCCTTCACGCGCCCCTTGACGTGCCGCCTGATCCCAGCCAACCGGCTCTTGTATCCCGCCCAGTGACACCCATCCCCATCTCAATGGACATCTGCTGCCAGCAGGTACATCCGTCTAAGCCTTGAAACACCTGCATGACCCCATCGGCATTAGTCCAAGCCAAGTGTGCTGTATTGTCCACCATCGCGATAAAAACCCACCAACAACCCAGGAACTCGTGCGGTTCTGTAGCCATGGTCGCCGTTGCATGCATCGCGTTGTGTCCTGTATCTCAGAGGCTACATAAGTTAGTTGTTGTTAGTGCGTCAAACGTCAGCGTGTGCAGAATGTTACCCGTTGGCCCTGCGCGTTACTCGCCCACTCGATCATGGGCGTGTCGAAGAGGGTGGCGACTGCTTCAGTTGCTATTGGAACATCTGTGACGTGAGGCACGTGAAATCTGCAGTTGGACCTCCGAGTGTACGTTGGCGTCCAGTGGTGAGATCGTGGCGAAGCTGCTGTCAGACTCTGCCGCGTTACATACATGGAGTTGGGTTCGACTGTATCGAGACAATGGGTGCTGTTCACCTGCAGTCACAGCACGGCCGCGTACGACGCGTAAGATGCGTACAGATGTCCCATGGGTTGGCTGCTTAGCCCTGTATCCTCAGTCCCCTCTCCAAGGCTGTCATCGCTGCCATCGCCATCGCTGAACATGAGTGGTAAGAGGAGAGTCTGGGGCCGCGAGCCAGTGGCTGCAGTATCGCGGAATGGAGTAGTGGCAAGTGGCAGCGCCGACATGCGCGCCATCACAGTCGGACGAGATAAAGGTAAGAACATGGATAAGACTGCCACGCGGTGTCTCCGCGTCAATACGGCCGTCGGGAACCATACCGCCCCAGGTCCTGCGCATAACGAATACACCCCCCATGCCCCCCGCCTCGTCTCCACTAAACAGTCTGCATGTCACCCTCCCGCTACGCCACGGCGCGGGCGCGAATGGATGAATGATGGATTGGATTGGATGCCAAAAGCACAGAAACAACGACACAGATAGACTCGACTCGATTCCCCCTTCGCCTCCCCCGGGCTTTCCTTTTCTGTTTTCTCCTCGAACTCCAACTCAATCAACCCCCCGCCTCGTATACCCCCATTGTCCTCGTTCGATCTGCGCTCCTAACTGCACGTAGGACGACACTCACTGGCCCAGCTGGGCTTGTGTTGGGCACATTTTACGCGCTCACGATCGCCGCTCGGCCAGCCATTCTTTGTAGAGGCCGTCGAGGCTCTTGTGGATCATGTGGCTCGGGAGGGAACGGATGATGCTGGCCATCTGGTCGTTGAGGACCTCGGTCTTCACGCCCGCTTGGAGGGCATAGTCCGTTGTAAGGCGGTACATGGCCAGAATGGCGAGACTGACGTGTGTCTGGTGGCTTGCGTACGGCGAGTCCGGCCTGATCGCAGTGGCTAATGGACCGGCTGGCCCCATCCCGATCGAGGCCGCTGGCTGCCGCTCTCCCCGCGTTAAGCGGAGGAGTATCTCCAGGAGGTCGTTTGGCGAGGCAAGGAGTGAGGCAGTGAACTCCGACCTCTGCTCTGCCGTGCCCGAGCTCGAGCCGCCCTTCCACGTCTCGAGGATCGCGCTGAGCGTCGGGGGCTGGAGTTAGCTGTTGTTACATGGTAGACACATCGAAGACAACTCACAGCATCAGGGTCCATGATCTCGAGCTTGCCGCGCCAGCCGGATTCCGAGTTGGCGCGCCGGCCAAACTGCTCGTACAACCACTCGTCGGCCTGGTTCGTGCGGCACCACTTGGGCTCGCTCAGCGGCTTCTTCTTGTTCAGGAAGACTGTAAGGGTGATTGGGGCTGTGGGTAGCGTGGCCCCAAACACCTTGTGCAGAGGAGGAAGTGTCTTGTCCTCGTCGTCCTTCCAGAGCCCATCCAGCTTGTTGCGAGATACTGGGATGAAGCGGTGCTCGGAGGCGTCATACGTCTCAACCTGGGGTCAGCGCTGACGAGATCCGTACTCACAAGCACGCCTTTGGGCAGCTCGTCTGTCTCGGCCTCCTTGTCCTTCGCCTCGGCCTTCTTGTCGTCCTTGTCATCTTTCTCGGCGTCCTTCAGCTTGGGCGGGAGCAGGTCGACCTCGATGCGGCCCTCACCCCGGAAGATGCGGATCTTCTGCACGACGCTAGCGTCGAACACGAGCCGCCGCGAACTGTCCTCGTACAGCACCGAAACGCGGTTGACGCTTGGCTGAGTCACGTCACCCCCAAGCGCAGTGACGACGCTCTCGCCGTCGCTGCCAATGCTGCTTGTCGACCATCTGCGTCCGCGCGGCTTCTGGCGCGAGCCGTACGCTGAGGCCGCGTTCTGAGCCGACTCGGCAAGCGCGGCTTCTACTTCGGCTGCCGACGCCTCGGCGCCAGTGAGGCCAGTGTGGTCGTCGTGCTCCTCCGTGGTCTCCTCGGCGCCCTCGACGGCTCCTGGGTCGGTGACCATCGACACATCGCCGGCTTCCGGCTTAACCTCCGCGTCGGCTTGCGCTGATTCCTCGGCAGCGGGTGCCTCAGAAGCTTCAGTGGTGGCTTGCACGGCAGCGGCTTCGGTAGGAGCAGACGCAGGAGGCTCAGCACCGTCAGAGGCAGGCTCAGTCTTGACCTCAGTCTTGACATCCGTCTTTGCCTCCTCAGCCTTGGCAGGCTCGGCCTCAGCCGCATCAGCAGCCTCCGACTTGGGCGCCTCGGTATCATGCGACTCCGCCTGCGGTCCACTCTCGCGCGTCTCCTCATGAGCCTCTTCATGTACCGTCTCGTCAAGCGTCGTCGACTCGCGGCGCCAGCGCTTGTTAGGGTTTCGCCGCGCAGACTTGGGCACACGGTCTAACTCGGGCGGAGACTCAAAGTAAATGCGGAAGCGGTTCTGGTTCGACTCGGGTGACGGGCCGGACGGGGCCTCGGTATTGACCTTGTTGTGCGTGATTGTGAATGTGCGCTTCTTGGGTGACTGAGCGTCATCTGCCGTCAGTTGGAGCTACGCTAAACAAACCCACCTCCGTCCACGCTCGAAGGCTTGGCCTTGCGCTTCTCGCCGCGCTTCTCGTCCTTCTCATCTGCAGCTTCAAGTGCTTCCTCCTGCTTGACGTCCGGCTCCTCAGTTTTGGGAGCCTCCTCGGCCTTGTCCGGCTTGGTCTCCTTCTCGGACTCGGCCTTGACCTCCTGCTTCCCTTCCTCCGGCCCTTCCTTTCCTTCCTTGCCCTCTTTGTCGTCGTCCTTCTCCTCAGCGACATGTTCGCCAACTAAGCCCCAGCTCCAGTCGAGCTCCTTGACTTCGATCCCGACGATTCGGAAGTCGGTCATGGTCGTGCGCGCCTCCTTTGCGTCCTTGTCCTTCCGCTTGCGCGCCTGCTGAGGGCTGGGCTCGACACGCTGGTCGCGTCTGGGAGGACGCATTTCCCGCTGGTCCCGCTGGCGCATGGGCGGCCCTCGGCCCATCATGCCTCCACCACGGCCCATGTGTCCATGTCCACCACCACGCATACCGCCACGCTGAGGTCCACGCTGAGGAGGGGCGCCGAAACCGATTCTTGGGATGGACGGGGGTGGCGCACCGCCTCTGCCGCCGCTGCTGCCGCGGTCGTTCATAGGCCGTGCCATGCCGCTGCCATAGGTCGGAGGCGGGCGGGGCGCAGGTGGCCGAGGACCCATACCGCTGCCGCCGCCGCCTGGCCCGTCGAATCGAGGCCGCTTCGCCGGCGGGAACCCGCCTGGCCCACCCGGTCCACCTGGACCACCTCCAGGACCGCCGGCAGGTCCGCCTGTGGGAGGGGGTGGACCACTGGGACCGCCAGGGCCGGCGGGCGGCCGAGCAGCAGGACTGCCTCGGGGACCTGGTCCACCACCCGGCTGGGGCTGGTACGGCCTGTTCTGCGGGGGACGGTATCCCGGAGAGGGCGAGTACGAGCCCTGGCCCTGTTGCCCCTGTGCGGGGTAGTACGGCTGGTTCTGGTTACTCTGCGGCGTCTGCGGCGTGTACCCGCCCGCGGTTGGGTTCTGCGGCTGCCCGTAGCCAGGCGACTGCTGCGCCCCCCAGCCGCCGTATCCCTGGTTCTGGTTCTGGTTCTGGTTCGGATTCGGGCTCGGCGTCGGCGGCTGGTTGTAACCCTGGCTCTGGTTGTACTGCTGCCCGTACTGCTGGTAGTTGTACTGCTGCTGGTTGTAGTTGGTGCCGCCTTGGTATTGCTGGGTCTGCTGGTGGCCTTGGCCTTGCCCTTGGCCCTGCCCCTGCGAGTAGTTCTGCGCGTGGGATGCACCGGCGCCGTACCCGTAATTGGCGTACGGGTTCGGTGCGGACGCGTCGGCCGGCGCGGCTGGCGCGCCAGTTCCGTATCCGGCTTGTCCGCCCTGCGCGCCTTGAGACTGAGGTTAGCCAGGTTCAAAGGAGGTGCAGTATGGAGCGAAACGTCCAGAGGACAGCCAAGTCACTGCCATTCCACCAACTTACCTGGTAGTAGGCAGCCCAGGCTGCTGCGTGCGCTGCATTCTGGTCCTGCGTGTACTGCTGCTGCGGGGGTTGGCCCGCCGGCAGGGGAGGCGCGGGACCGGCCTGCGGCGGCGTGTACGGCTTGGCCGGGAGCCCGAGACCGCCAGGATGCGGCCGCTTGTTCATTCTGCGTCTCGGTGTAGCGGATGTGACGTTGTCTGTGTTCTGTTTATGATAACGATAGTTGAATGTGGACGGGGGATGGATCGAGACACGACGAAAAGGAGGTTCGCCTACAGCCACGAAAGGGTGAGGACGCCGCATCAGGTCTCACCGTGATTGCCACGTCATTGGCATCGAGAGTGGCAGCGGCAACTGTGGCTCCCTTCGATCCCTTCACGCTTGATTGAACTCAAACGTCTAACCTTTGAACGTTTGGACTACACGCTCACAGGTTACAGGACGGCAACTCTGGGCTGGTATCTGGCATAACTGATTGGTATAGCGAGAGAGCTCAGACTTGCGACAGTTGACGATCCAAGATTGTCGCCTCCACTCAAGGCACACGATCAAAGAATCTACGAGCCTCTGTTTCTCATAACTCACATCCGTTGCCTGCCCTCTCTGACATTTGCCCTCTCTGACATACAACAGGCCTATTCCTTCAGACGCACCACTCGCTGACCTCGACTTGGCTGCATATTGATACTCTCCAGGACAGTAGCTGATGATTCCTGCGAGCCAGGTTTGCACGTCTCAGTAGCGGAAGACCAGGAAGAGAGGTAGGCGCATGGTGAAGCTGTGGCACCAGCGGCCTGGCATTCCATGCTTGGATCTTGGAACGGTCATGGATTGCAGCCCTCCGTCGACTTCGAGACTGCTGTCACCCAATTGGCTTTGACCGTCTGTGGCTGTCTCCGGTTGTTCACCCATGAGTAGCCGGTGAGCGCGTCGTGTGCGTGAAGAAGCTGTGAGAGCTGTAACCCAATCCAAAAGGCACACGAATGCCAACAGAACCAACAGGAGTGGAACAAGCAGCTGTGCATTTACATTTATACGTTGCTCTCCCGAGCGAGTACGCGAATTCTACAATCTAGCGTGGATGCCATGCGAAACAGATGGGTGTGGTGGTTGCGGTTCTGCTACGGATTACAGACGAGCACGGTCACGCGCCGCGTGTGCGAAGGGGCATCCGCCCGTTGCGCCAGCGACAAGCGCGACACCCTTACCGTCGCGGCTGACGCCGAGCTCGAGGAGCTTGGCGAACGCGGCTGCAAAGTGCTCGAAGAACAGCTTCTGGTCCTTGGCGTACTTCTCGGCCCAGACGCGGAACTTGGGGTCCTCGACAAGCGCCATGTCCGTCGGCAGCGCCATCACCGGCGTGCCGGCGACCACGGTCTCGTATTGGAATGGCCCGTCCCACTTCTTCGGGTACCACTTGCGGGTGAGGAGGAGCTTGAAGAACTGGTTCGAGAAGCGGGTGGGGTTGACGACCCACTGGCCGTCGAAGCCGGAGCGGTCGGTGTGGCAGCGGCCGAGGTTGTGCGCGCCAGACAGGGCGACGATCTCCTGGTCGTTGAAGCCCATGCGGTAGAAGACGTCGCGGATGTGGTCGGCGCCCTGGGCGGCGTCGGGCAGGCTGGGGTGAGCAATTGAGTCCTCTTCTGGGTATGGTGACGGACGTAGAGCGGAGCGGGACCTGGATCGGGGCTGCCCACATGTCTCACTGCCCACCAGATAAGATGGCAATCGCGAGCCAAATATTGATCCGCGTCATAGTTCCACACCGACACCCGATGCGTGGACTTACCGGTTCTCAATGTCGCCACGGGAGGCGGCGTGGGTCTCGGAGGGGAAGTCGGTGCGCCCAGGCTTCCAGGGCACCTTGGGTCCGCCCATGGCCTCGACGGCCGTCACGCCGGCAAGAGTCCAGAGGTCGGCGTGCGAGATCCAGGAGTTGGCAGCCTGGATGGGGTTGAGGAACGCGCGGGCGTGCTCGAGGCCGGCGTTGGCGCCGTCGGTGGACTGGTGTGAGCTATTGGAGCTGGTGGCGAGCGGCGAGCTGCGACCAGCGGGCAGAGAGTTTATCTCGTGCACCCCGCTGTCATTGAACTTACCTCAGGAGCGAAGCGCATGCCGGCGCTGAGGGGTTAGCATCTCGCTTGGGTGGCGACGTCACTGTGCTTACCCGTTTGAACCGCCGTTGTTCTGCTGTCAGCGCCGTTTGCCACTGATGGGTTCGCCACTCGGACTGTACTCACAGTCTTGGCGCCGTACGTGCCGGAAGCGTGCCACGCAAGTCGGACAAGGACGGGTCCGGCAGACCCGTCGTCGTAGCCAGGCTGCTTCATCACCTCCTTGATCTGCTTGCGGATACCTGGCTGTCAGCAGGCATGGCCGTGCGGCGGCGGGGCCATCACTCACCCTCGTAGTCACCAGGAGCGACGGTCGTCATTGTGTCGAAGATTATTGGGTGTTGATGGGATTGATACTAGATGAGATGGGATGGGGTGAGATGTAAGATCACAAGATCACAAGATGTCAGAGTGCACTGGCTTTCATGATAGCTCTGGACCAGTCAGCGTGGCTGTTATGACACTTTTGCTGGCCTTTGCTCGCCATGGCATTCGTGTCGCGTTCGTTCTTGTCAACTTTTGTCCGCCCGGTTAGAGATGGCCGCGTATAACCCGGCTATTCAGGGATACATCCGGATGGCGCGGTTGGCCAGGGGTGGATTAATGGCCGTTGCATGATCGGCCGCCAGGATGCTGAGCTTCTGAGATAACTACTCTTCTGGTGCCTCTCGCAGCATCTGCGCCGAGCCAGCACGACCTGGCACGACCTGGCATCTCGGCCTTGCCACCGGGATGCTTTCAAAGCGTTTCAAACCCCGACGAGCAGCTCTCTCGCGCGGTCAACCCGGGCCGAGACGGAATCAAATATGTCATCCCCCGGCTGTCAAAAGCTCACCCTTCGGCCGTATCCTCCGTCCGAACGTCTCCGCACTGCTCACCACATTCGATGCTTGTCAGAGCCACTTGGCCACGCCGACGCCTCTTGGCACAATATAGACCGGGAACATGAACGCCGAACTCCCGTAAGATTGTGTATGGTCTATTCTGCGGGCTCCGGGTATCGGCGAACATCCCGGATCCCTTCGGCCGTCCTCCCCACTGTCCGCCCCCCAACGCCGTAGACCGTCGGAAGCGGAGCTGTGCGGAACACAATTCGTTGTCATGCGGAATACCGTACAAACAATCAAGATAGGTTTACCATTAACTACTGTAGGACATCACGAAACACTCAGATCCACGAGGATGGTAATTACTCCCAGTACAATCTCCAGGCCACTGCGGGTCAGAACGGCACAACGGCTGCCGCGGTAAACTCACATAAGCAGAATGACAATGGCCTCTAGGTACTCGCCGTGTGAGCTGTTCACCGACTCCTTGAGCAGGTTCAGCATGTCGTGGAGGACCTGGGGTCAGCCATATGTCCAAGCTCCAGCCAGCAGCAGGTCACATACGTCCACGCGCGCGTTCAGAAGGTCGATACGCTGGCCAATCTCGAGATACGAGCGACAGGCGTTGTAGAGCGGCTCGAGATCGGGGAATGCCCTATTGGTCAGTGCCTCCTACGGAAAACGGCGTTGATGCATACCAGAAGAATTCCTGTGGGTCAGTACTGTTTCTCAGCGTGCCACTCACCGGGGAGTCCAGGACCGAGCCGACAAGGTTGATGTTGATGCGCAGGATAAACAGGTTGCCGATCTGCTTCATGATCTCGGTGCGGGGCAGCTGAGCGTTAGCTGAAGACTTGCCTGCATCACAGCTACTCACGCCGATCTTGCCCGTCTCGCTAAGCTTCTGCGGAATGTCCTTGGTCTGCTCGATGGTCGCCGAGATCAGCTCCTCAAACAGCGAGATCTTGACTGATTGCGATAGCGCGTGCGAGAGAGCCAGCTTGGTCCTAGCGTCAGCACGCGACCACGCCCATTCTCACATATATGACGAGCCCTTGCGCAGCGTAATGACGTCGTTGTAGATACTGATGTCAGTTGACTAGCAGGCAGCACAACTCACCGCGAGTAGTCGGCATAGTAGAAGTTGAGGTCCTCCATCTCAATGTCCTCCGCACTTAGGCGCTCAATCTCAAACTTCTTGCTGCCTGTCAGCCATGCCCCGTGTTCCACTCACATGCTGCGTAGGAAGTGCTTCTCCTCCTTCTCCGTCATGCCCCAGATGACGACGGTGCCGTACTCGAACAGGAACACATCCGGCACCCAGTCCTCGTCCTCCCAGTCGTCGTCGTTCTCGCTGTCCGCCCCCTCCCAGTGGTCGTCGCGGTCGCGCGCGATCCGCTTATTCCCACCAGGGCGCTTGGCAAACCCCGTCCGGCGCTTCGGCTCGTCCCGCGGCGAACGGTACTGCTCGTCGTCGAGATTCAACAAGTTGCCCTCCGGCACGGGGATCAGCGCCTGGATTGGCTTGATGGCTGGACTGCGGTTCACGTTGCCGCCCGACGACCCGGACGCAGGGGGAAGGTACTGTGTGTACAGGCACTCGGCTTCGAAGAGGCGAGGGTGTGTCCGGTACGACGTGGGGCGATTTGCGAGATATGTCTGCGCCGCTGCCAGGTCATATGATCTGGCGTTAGCTCTGGCAGATACAACCGCTTCTCGGTGACACCCACGCAGCTGTGCAATATGCGGTGACACGGGGCAGCTTGGCCTTCTCGGACCGCGTTAAATTCAACGCATCCCGACGAGCTGAACCAGCGGGAATCTGGTAGAGCGGAGTGAAGAACTGCGCATCAGTACGCCGAAGTCCCCCTCTACCCACCTTAACGCCACGCTGCTCCTCGTCCTCGTCATTCGCCGACTTATCCTCATCGTCCTCTTCCGGTATCGTATCTGGCTGGGCGGGGAGTACCTTGAGCTCTGGACGTCAGTACGTGCCCTCCGAAGCGTCGATCAAAACGCACTGGTGTTGAGCTTGGACGTGCTGTGGAGTCAGTATCCGGCCGTAACCAACATGGCATGCCGCAACATCCACAACTCACCGCATAGGTTGGCGAGGCTCGCGCCGCGGCGCAGGGGTCTTCGCCTGCGCATAAGGCAGCGGGAGGGCATTATTAGGGAGAGACGGCATGACGGGCCCAGGGATTTCGCGCCATCTATCTGGCGGTGTTGGCGCGGACGAGGTGAGAGTAAGGGCAGCGTGTTGGCGGAAGCGGCGGAGGCAGCAGAGACGACGGGCACGACGGGGTAGTTGCTGTTGTCAGTTGGCGTTGATGCGTGGCTTGGTGATGTGATGTGGTTGAGTAGTGGGAGTACGAGGAGTTAGTGCTCGTCGCAGTCTCGGCCCAGTGGCTTCTCACCAAAACGTCACTCCGCGGCAATTCCCTAGATGCTGCACGTGACTGAGGGGCCACGTGGATTTGATTCCGTGGACAAGCTCGACCCAAAAGTCGGCCAGTCGGACCAACTCTCTCGGACTCGACGGCCTCTACAGTCTCGACAGTCTCGACAGTCTCGACAGTCTCGACAACCTCATCCATAACCACGACACCGCCGGCATCATGTTCGGCGCATTCCGCCCCACGTCCTTCCTCAACGGCGGCCTGGTGTGGAAGTCGCCATACCGCCTCTCCTCTACCCGCAAAGCCAACCTCCGTCAGCGGCTGAAGCGGGTCGACTCGGTCATCGCTGCCGTCGCCGACTCGGGCATTGAGTGCCGCGCGTTGACCAGGGCGCTGGAACTGCCCAAGGAGAGCGAGATGCCGGCGAGGGGTGAGTGGGGCGGATAGGCGGGTGCTACGGACGCGGGTTGGAGGAGCAACTGGGTAGCGGGGCGCTGACCGCAGACAAGTACACGACCTACGACCCCAAGTACCAGCAGCACAAGTGGCGCAAAGGCGTGCACAAGGTGCCCAAGTGGACTAAGGTGGGTGCTGGCGGCTGAGCGTCTTTCACATGCCCGACCGCTTACACACAGTTGACATTGCGCACCAATCCCAAGGGCTTCTAGTGTACAGACATACATTCGCATAGCATGTAACAACATCTCACTGACGTCTATTGACTAGGTCGCGGCGGCCGGGTACTCCGACGCGGCGCGCGTTACCACAGCAGCGGCCACTTGGGCGACCTTGCGGCTCTGTTCTAGATTGCACTCACATGACGCGAGAGCCAGTATCCATACGGCGGCGCATAGAGCATGGGCGGCTGGAACGAGGGCGCGAATTGCGCCGGCGAAAGGGCGGGATAGTAAGGATACTCGTACCCGTTGCCAAACTGCACGCTTTGGCTGCTTTGGCGAGAGTGACGCTTCTCGCGCGACGCCTTGCGCTCAAGTTGGCGCTCGCCGCTGTCCTTGCGCTCGCGCGTGGACTTGCGGTCCTTCTGGCGTCCATCATCACGCTCCCGCCCCTTTTCGCGGCTGCTCCGCCGCTCCGTCACCCCGTCAGGCTGCAGTTTGGTCGGGATGTCCTTCCCCTCGAACACCTTCTGGCGCTCCTCACGCCTGAGCCGCCGCTCCCGCCTGACACGCCGCTCGCGCTCGACTTCAAAACTCTCCCGGCGGTCGCGCACCTCAACTGGCTGGCGGGGGACAGGGTGGACGCGCTCACGCATCACAGGCTTTGAGATGGCAATGACGGCTGGTTGGGGGCCGTAGACCAGCGTGGCTGCACTTTCTCGCGGCCCATTCCGGCCGAGCGGGTCGAGGGCGCGGATCATCCACGCCACGAGGCACTGAAGCACAGTGGGCCCGTGACTGTCCCGCGAGATCACGGGTGAGACGGAACAGCTACTGTAGTCGGCGCTGAATACGCCAAAGACCCAGTACTTGACTGTCGTGAGGACAAAGTGCCGCACCCGATGGGAGGCGCACTCGTCATACATTTGTGCTTGGAGGAGGTTGGCGTGCCCTGTCGTGCCGGAGCCCTGGGTGAAGTGGTGCCACATGCTGGAGCCGCGTGCGAACTCGCGCATCACAAGACCTGTGTAGAGATTGGGCGGCCGGACGGCGACGAGGAGCGCGCGGTGCTCTGCTGGCTGGGAGGGCGCGGCGGGCCTGTCCCGCGCAAGCACGAGGGTGCCGTATCCTTCGTGGAAGCCAGTGCCGCCATTCCCGGCACGCGCGGATGGGACGTACCAGAACTGGGTGTCGCTCGAGTTGAAGCGCAGCATCTGGACAGTACTCGCTGCCGTCTGGAGAACGGTATTGGTCAGCCACAGGAGTAGCCTTCTCTCGGCGGGGTGGTGGCGGAGCGCGCGTGCAGAGAATGAGTCTGTGACGAAGCCCGGGACTTTGAGCGCAAACGCGCGCTCCCCCCGCTGGTCGTCCTCATGCAGCGGGTTCGAGGGGACGTGGACGCCCATATCCGTCAGGACCGTCGTTGGGAACTTGGGGTCGAGGTGCCACGCCCGCAGTTCTCGGCGGTAACGGTAAATCTCGGCCGCATCGCGCCGCAAGGCAAACTCGAGTCCGGGGTCGCGGAGGAGGAAGCGGCGCAGGCCGCCCTCGGGCTCTGGCCAGGCGTCGTACCGCCCCACCTCGGCCTCGGCGAGGTAGTAGAAGAGGTTCTCGCTCGGTTTGAGTATCCGCCGGCTGCGGGTAAACAGGCGCCCAAGCCTGGTCTTGTAGTTGACCTCGGGACGGCGCTTGGGTTCAGCAGCCTTGAGGACGGGTCGGACCCCGCGCCCGTCGTTGACGCGGTGGTTGGGCACCCGCGTCCCCGTTTTGATGTACTCCAGCGGCTCGCCCCACGGTCCTGTGGCGTGCTCATGTGCATCGCACCCATCATCACAGTCGGTCGTGTAGTGGCTGCTGAAGCTCACGCGCGAGTTCACGCTCTCCCGACTCGGCGCTCTGTTTGGGAGAGGCTGGCTGGCGCCGGCCTGCGGGGACGTGGGGCGAGCGGCACGCCCCGTGGCGGCGGGATCAGTTATGGGGAACTTGGACTTGGGGAGGTCATGGGACACTTCTTTGGATGTACTTCGCGACTGCCGATGACTGCCCCGCAAATCGCGCACAGACTCGCTGCGGCTCAAGTGGTGGGTTCGGTGGGGTCGAGTAGCTTGGTTCTGTTCAGTCACTGTGTCATTTCTGGGAGTCTGGGCAGATGGGCGACCCTGCTTAGAGCTTGATGCCTGCTGGGAGCGAGATTGGGACTTTGTGGAACGTTGCAGAGTCGGCTGCTGGGGAAGAGGGCTTGAGGGCGGAAGACGAGGGCTTGAGGGGGGGGGACGAGGGCTTGACGGGAGACGGGGGCTCGATGAGGGACGGGGACTCGACCCACTCGGCGCCCTCGGCGTACTTTGGTTCCGGCTAGAGCCTGATGGCCGGCTTTGGGCCTGCTGGCTCCCATTCTGGGCGCGTTGCCCATTCCCAGCTGGACTAGATGCCCGCCGGTGGTCCCGTGGGGGCTGGAGGAACGCCGCTGGGGCATAGCTGACCACTGCTGGAAGGGACGCTCGGGGCAGTGGCGACTTGGGAGGGACAGGCGGGGGGCCCGACATGCGGCTGGGCGATGGTCTGGGTGGCGGCGCGATACGTTGCTCAAAGTGTCTCGAAAGGTGTCTAGAGGAGATGTCTAGTGCTTTGGCATCGATATGCGCTCTAACGAGTGGGTTGTGCGGAATCGCCATTGTGGTACTGTGGTCGTTGTCTGGCCCTGTTTGCCTGGCCAGTGGTGAATTCAGACAGGAACTCTCAGGTCGGCCGTTACTGCGGCCGTGCGTCGTGGCGCGGGCCTACACTGGCCGTGCGTGTGCTGGCGTCGCCAGGTGGCAAGTGCACTGAATTGTAGTGCAGCTGTAGATCAAGAGCGCGTGATCAGCGGTGGAGCGAGAGGCGGAGGGGAGCGGGTGCAAGAGGAGGTTCACTCCCCGGCTCTGCCTGAGGGCAACGCTGCAGTTAGCTCGCAGACGAGTTCCACGACATACCTGGAGAGCTGGCAAGAGTCTGTGCTTGCGTCGCCGGCGTGAAGGACGAACTGAACTTGGAGTGGGTAAGTTGTGCTGCGGTTGGTTGAGTTGGGGAGGTGGTGAAAGTATTTATCGCCTGGCAGTGTCGATACTTAAGTGCGTGGAAGTGATCATGGGAGCGGAGAGGCGGGGCGGGCAAAGCGTTGTGTGATCGCAGGGGTGATCCCCGCTATGGCTCTGCTACTTGAAATGGGGCTGGACTCGTATCCTACGTGCAAACTGCGGGGATGAGGCGGGATCCTGCGGCTCGAGGCGAGCAGAGCGTCGCGAGCAGGGCAGCGACCAGGCCGAGTGTGGCGAGTGAGACAGAAGTTCTAGGAAATGGGCGGGGCCTTGAAACGTTCTACGAAGCGGCGGTCGTGCGGAGTAAAGGGGAATCAACGGTGACTGATGGTGGTGAGCGAACAATGTCGGCAAGTGCGGCGGGGCTCGTACCTCATGTTCTACTGGGCTTTCCCGGCTATGGCCGCCGCCAGGCCGAGGGATTTCAGCCTCGCCGAGCCTCGTGTGCGCACGGACGCGCACGGACCGCCTATCGCCGAAGCACTCTCGCACTTCTAGAGCGAGAGCGAAGGCGGTGGGCACGCCCTGGTGACGATGCCGCCGCGAGGCGGGGCAGCGCCACTGCACGGTGACCTGGAATGATTCGGCATCAAGCTTCGGAGGTAGCCCTGGCGGCGATGGGTTTGGCGGACAATGAAACGTGTGCTTTGCCCGCGATCTCTCGCGTCTCGGATCTGGCGGTGGAAACGTGGTGGCAGCGCCGCAACCCTGCACCTTCACCTTCCCCGGTCAGCACGGCGTTCGAACAGTTACTGAGCGTTGAATGAAACAGAATACATCCGGCAAGCTGGCGAACCGGCATACAAGTCTGGTATAAGCGGGCGATAATGAGTAATCACAGCCAAGATGGTGGAGGGAGATAGAGTGGATGCACAGTCGATGGCGGAGGTGGCTATGGCCGGGGATACACAGATAGAGTTGTCGACGAGGGACGGGTCTTGGCCTAGTTGGCAGCCAGCTTGGAAGGGGTGTCGTCCACGAGGGCGGACTTGAGGTGCTTGCCGGCACCGGGGGTACCCTTTGCACGGGCTGCGTTGGCGGGGGACATCCCCGACGCGGAGCGGTGCTTTCCCGGGGCGAGGCGGGCCTTCTTCTTCGGCGCGAGGGGAACGATGTTGTTCTGGCGCCCCGTGCTGTCGCCGAGGGTGGAGGGGGAGTTGACCTGCGTATAGGGCGTTCCCTTCTCCATCTTCTTCAGAATAGGACCAGGAGGTAGCTGGTCGGCCGTCCCGTTCCCAGTCTGCTGTAAGCTGAAGGTCGTCATTTACAGCGGCGAGCTTACCTTCTGGTGGGCGAACTTGCGGAACAGGTGCTCAACGGTGAGCACCTCGGGCTGTGTCGCCTGTTGTGTCTTGTAAGGCGTCCCAGCGAGAGAAGGGGGAGGCGGTGCAACGAGGCCAGGGCTATCGATCACGCGAACGGAGGGAAGGTTGCGCGTCCGCCAGTTGGCGCTCGCATCGGCCTTCGAGGCGTTAGTAGCGGAAGAAAACTTGACGCCCGTGGAGCTGATTTCGCAGGGGATCGTGACAGTGCCGACGTTGGACTTGGGGACGCGAACGTTGTAGACCTGGTTGGTGTTGGGGTCGACCAGGGCGAGAGAGGTAAACTCGGACTGGAGATCGTCGTACTGGCGTTGCCAATGTGGCGCGCTGGTGGAATGGATTGCGTTGTCGACGCGCATACAAGCGAGCTGAGGAGGCGGTGAGGCGGGGATGGGAGCAAGGGGCTTGCCGAGACCAAGTTGGGCGCGAAGCTCGCCCGGAGTGCGGTGGGGATACGACTGATGTAAGCTCAAACGACACACATGCGAGCTTACCTCGTTGACGGGGAGGAGGAGATCAGGGTTCACAGTACGCTTTTCCTCGTTGAAGAAGTCCTTCTTGATACCGCTGGTCTGGTTGTGGTCACGCACCATGACAGGGCGTTTGAGCGAGCCAAACGAAGAGATACTCGAGGGATAGTCCGACTGACCGCCCGTGGACAGGTAGCTGGAGGTCGACACGGTACGCTGGGTCGAGTCGGAGGGGATGCGAATGGGCTGGGCGCTCAGAGTCTTGGCGGCCTGAGCCGCGTGCTCCGACTTGTTAGCGGTACGGAGGCCAAAGACATGGCTCATGTACGACGTCTGGTCGGCAACGGTGGCGTCCACGCCGCTGGGGTCAGCTGAGTTTCAGAGATCTTTCAGCTCACCTAGGGTTACGAGCGTAAGGAAGGGAGAGGGGACCATGGAGGAGGGGAATAGGACGCTCGCGCGCGCCGTTGACGGGGGTGCTCGGCTTGAACTTCTTGACCTGCTTCTGGCGCCAGTTGGCGAGGTGTGCCATATCCTCGATTTCAGTACTTTTAGGGGTTGGCTTGACGATAGGCTCGGGCATGTCTGAAGGAAGGGTCCGGGCGCGCTCAAATTCCTCGGCGAGGAGACGCTGACGGTGGTGCACGAAGGACATGGGCTGGGGTCCGAGGACTATGTCGACCGAGGGTGCGCTGCTGAGCCCCGTCGAGGGAGTGGTGAAGGGGCGTGTACTGGACGACGACTCAGTCGTCGGCGTGTCGTAGAGCGCCGGCGTATGCTTGATCGAGTAGGGAGTGGCTGCAGAGGTGGCAGGAAGGGGAAGGTTATGCTCGGGGTCGGGGTTGAGGAAGTCCTCGGGGACGTCTAGCTCGGGACTAGGGGGAGGATGGAGGGAAGGTGAGAGAGGGTGGCTGGTTGAGTCAGCTTTCGTCACAGCAGACCTTTCTCTTCCCGGGTGGGGAGAAGGAAGGAAGGGACGATGTCAACTCACAGCGCGTTCGTGTCGCTCACGATACGACGGGGATCGGGAACCTTGTCTGCCGCCGGCATCTCGGGGGAGCTAGCGGGAGTCATGTTGGGGACACGGGGCTGTATAAGTCTGGAGGGTGAGTGGCGAGGAGAGCGTTTGAAATGGACGGAAAGGAAGTGAGTAAATGGTTGAGCCGGCGTGGGGGTCAGCCTAATGGGACGATGGTTAGTGATTGAGTGATTGGAAGAGAGGTAGAGGGTATGAGATGTGGGATGAGTGGGATGAGACTGAAGTACTGAAGTCGTTGGGATGACAAGGGGAGGAAAAGAGGTAGTGAGTACGAGGGGATGAGTGATGAGTGATGAGTGATGAGGAGAAAGAGATATAGAAATGGGGATGAGGAAGGGGATTCCATTATATATGAGGCAAACGGTAGTCGAAAAGGAAGGAAGGTCAGCGAGTTTGAAGGTGAGTGGGCAAGATGGAATGGGTCGCGGTGACAACCTCTCAGAGGTAACCGGTGCCAGTACCGATTCCAGAGGCAATCAATCCCATTAGCGTTGGATCAGCATTTCCAGGCACGAATAACCTAATGCAGTTATTAGTCCCACACCTCCACTCTCCCGTTGGGTGGCAAATCAAGGACGGAACTAATTGAAGAATTGCAGAAATCTAACAAAATGTCACTCAAGTGACCTCCCGAGCCTGGGCTGTATCAAGCACCGACAACACCACTCAACATTTAACACTACCTCAACAGCGAGCTCGCCATTTAGCACAATGGTCAAGTCACGCGCAATGCGGGGCATCCTTGTCACCGACAACTTGCCCCAACTACAAAATCTCATCAAGGTGCGTTGGTAGTGTTTGCCCGTCCCTCCACACGACGCAGCTCACACCCTCCTAGCGCGATCCCGTCGCATACCGGGAAGAGTTTATGATCCAGTACAACCATTATCTGTCGCTTCTCCGCCTGCAGACCGTGGCGCCTGTCGCCTCGTCCTCGAATGACAAGTCGTCCGAAAGCTTTGAGGACCTCATCACCTTTGTGTCGCAATGCGCTCAATGCTATCCCAAGGTCACGGCCGACCTGCCCAAGCAGCTCAGCGCGCTCCTGCTCGGCAAGGATGGGTTCATGATGGTGAAGGGCGAGACACGGGGGACAGCCGTCAAGAACCTTGTGATGCTGCGCAACAAGGATGTCATTGACTCGATCGAGTGAGTGGTGAGGGCGTGACTGTTGCTGACGGGCAGACTTCTCCAGACTCTCTTGCCCCTGCTGCCTCACGTTGGGCGGGAGCTGCGCCAGACAATTAGGAAGACTATCCTGACTGACCTCAAGACGTCGAACCAGAAGACCAAGAATCACCGGCTGAACCGCGTTGTCCAGGGCCTCCTGTTCGGCATGATCGAGAGTGGGATGGGGGCCGAGGTCGTCGGGAACAAGGGCAAAGGCAAGGGCAAGGAAGTCGGCGGTGAAGCCATGTGGGCTGTCATGATGGTCCGGGAGCTGTGGCGTAAGGGCGTTTGGTGGGTAGCTCGGGTAGTGCATGTTGCTGACGAGCAGGACCGACGCAAAGACGGTCTCCATCGCCGCTCTGGCGTGCTTCCACCCCAACACAAAGGTGCAGTCGGCAGCGTTGCACTTCTTCCTTGGATCTGAGACGGACGCGGACCGCGAGGACGACAGTGACGACGAGGATACGGTCGGGCAGGCCAGGCGAGACCTCAAGGGTGCTCAACACCGGGCCGGCATCAACAAGGACGGTCGGAAGCGGCAGCGCCAGCTGGACAAATTGACCAAGGCGTCGTCCAAGGCGAGGAAAGAGAGGGCGGCACAGGTGTCCGTCAATTTCCCGGCCCTCGAATTGCTGCACGACCCGCAGACATTCGGTGAGAAGCTCTACGACAACCTCAACAAGCATGGTGAGTTTTTTGATGACGCAAGGCGCGTGGCTGACCACCAGACAAGCAGTACTCGCTCGAGCACAAGGTTCTCATCATGCAGCTGCTGTCGCGTGTCATGGGCGCCCACAAGCTCTGCGTCCTCGGCTTTTACACCTACATCATCAAGTACCTCACCTACCACCAGCTGCAGGTCACACTCATTCTCGTGGCTCTGGCGCAGTCCGTTCACGAGCTCACCCCGCCCGACGTCTTGACACCTGTCATTCGCAAACTTGCACAAGAGTTTGTCCACCCCGGAGTGGGAGCAGAGGTCATCGCAGCGGGTATCAACGCCATTCGCGAGGTGTGTCGCCGCCAGCCATGGTGCATGGAGGAGGACCTCCTGAGCGACCTTGTCGAGTACAAGAAGTCAAAGGACAAGGGCGTGGCTACTGCTGCTGGTGGACTGCTTCAGCTCTTCCGTGAGGTCAACCCGGGCATGCTGAGGCGGCGCGACCGCGGCAAGGCTGCGACGATGGGCCTTATCGATGGTCAGGTCGCTGCGTACGGGTACACCAAGGACGCGGCGGACGGCATCGAGGGCCTTGAGCTGCTCGACGAGCACTTTGCCGCTATGCGCAAGGAGGCAAATGGGGGAGTCAGTGACGAAGATGTTGGGTTTGACGAGGACGACGAGGCTGGCTGGGAAGGGTTTGAGGTCGAGTCTGACTCGGACGAAGACTCTGAGGACGGATGGATGGACGTCGATTCGGACGGGGAGGACCTTGAGTTGTCCGACTCGGACGACGACGAGCCCAAAGCCAAGAAACGCAAGGTGTCCAAAAAGAACGGCGACGCCGCCGATGCCGACGCCGACGCCGACGCCGACGAAGAAGCAGGCGACGACGACGACGCCAAATCGGTCGTCTCAACTGCAACGTCTGCAGCGACAGAGGCCAAGAAGATATCCCTTCTGGCACAGCAGAAGATCCTCACGCCGGCGGACTTTGCGCTTCTGAACGAGCTGCGACTGAAGGCTGCGCAGGATGCGGTGGAGAAGGGAGGAGGCAGTGCTGCGAAGCGCAAGCTGGCTCAGCTGGAGGCGGCGAAGCGGAGTACCACGAGCGAGGAACAGTCTCGCTTCCTTACCGAGTCTGAGATTCTGGGTGTGCGCAAGCGTGCCAAGCAGACGTATGAGGAGAGGATGGAGCATATCCAGAAGGGGCGTGAGGGACGCGAAAAGTTCGGCTCGCTCAAGGGCAAGAAGCAGAAGGAGAAGGCCTCGTCGTCGACCAACAGGGAGAAGGCACGCAACAAGCCCATCATGATGGCTCTTCAGTGGGTAATCTGGGAGGGGGTGCTAGGTATGCGAGGCATGTGCTGACTGTATAGCTCGAACAAGGTGGTTCAAAAGAAGAAGGCGTCGCTGCGGGACAAGCAAATTCGTCTCCGTGCAGCCATCGACAAGCAAAAGAAGAGCAAGCATTAGGGGCGGAGAGGGATCTGTCGTGGGTGAAACGAGTACTGGATATACAGGATGTATGGGGATATACTGTGCTGTAGGATAATGTGCTCAAAGTCAGGCCTGATAAGAGGCCCACATGATCCATCGATGACTTTGACAGATGACAGCTGGCTCGATTCGGAATCGGCAAGCGAGAGATTGAGTTTTGAGAGGTTGAATGGCAGCTGGATGATCAGAAGCTTATGACTCTCCCATCTCAGCTAGTGGCCGGTCGATGCCGTTGAATTGTCAGGCACACATATTCAATTCGAGTGAGACTGGGCGGGGGCGGGATCCAAAAGGGGTGGTAAGTGGTGGACATTGTCGACAGCTCTCCTTCCAGAATGGGATGGGACAGTCAGGAGTGGCAGTCAGGACGTCAGGAGGCCAAGAGGCCAGGAGGCAAGGAGGCCAGGATGACCAGGGAATAAGCTCCAGGAACAGCCGGCTGGGGGGGGTGGGGAGGGGTTGAGGGAGTGGCAGGAGTGGCAGGAGTGGCAGGAGTGGCATGAGTGAGCGCCAGAAGGGGTGGCAGTTGTACAGTGGTTGCAGCTATCGTCCCCGTGCCACCGGTACCGGCAACAATGGCAGGGAGGCATGCATCGGAAGGGGCAAGGGGGAGTGCGTATGGGCCGGTTGATTGAGAGATGAGGTTGGTACCTGCCTCATGCCTTCGAGTTTGTTACCTACCTATGACCTACCTATGACCTAACTCTCTTACCCTCTCACCCTCTTACCCTCTTACCTGACATGCATGCATCTGATACCACCCCCCCTCTCCTCCCCTTTGTTTTGGTGACTGAGTGACTAGAAGTAGTAGTTAGCAAAGGGGGAAACGGGGTTGGAGAGAGGAGCCGATTGAATAGCTTGCTGAATGGATGGGATCAAACCCAAGATGGATGGGCCCGGATGGGTTCGAATGCAGCCGAATGCACGCGCCGTCGACCCCGCGCGCGACCCCTTCTTGCTGCCTCCCCTTAGCCCCTCCTCAGCCCGCGTCCAGCGTCCAGCGTCCATCCACCCACCACTACTACTTGCTGCACCCACCACCACCACCACAACCTCGTCGCCCCCCACCCCCACCCCCCTCTTCATCCGCCTCCATCCTATCCATCTCCCTCCCCCCCTTGATCCTCTTCTGATTTCCCATACGCTTAAACATCAGTTGAACAGGCAGCGTTAGGCAGCGCAGGCAACGCAGGCAACGAGGGCAGCGTTAGGCAAGCGCACGAGCACGAAACCAGGATCATCCCAACTACTACTGTCCTGTTTCGGCCACCTTTTCTCGTCGCCTTTTACCTTTTTCCCTTTTACCTTTTACACACGCACGCTCGTTTAAGACCCAACACTATCAGTATCAACAGTAGTATAGCTCCGTCTCCTGTCCTGCACGCACTGCACGCACACTGCACGCACACTGCACGCGGAACACGGCTTCGCTTGGCCTCCCCCTTCGTCCCCTCTCCCTTAAAGCCTTTTCAACCCCCCTCTCCCTTTGGCCTGGAGTCCCAAACGAGTCCAACTCACTCCTACGCACCCAAACAGTCCTCATCCAGCACTGCCAGCACTGCCAGCACTGCCAGCACTGCCGGATCTTACCAGCCAGCCAGCATTCGCAGCTCACAGCTCGCATCTCCAGCTCACGGCTCGCGACCATTCAAGACTCACGACGACTCGCGGAGGCTCTTTCACTCGTCAAGCTTGTGTAAGCTAAAGCTCCCTCTCTCCTACGCACGGGTCACCTCTTCTCAAAGAGAGGGACACATACCGACCGACCGACCGACCGACTGACCGACCGACTGACCGACGCATCGCTCCCTCTCCCTTCGTCGACCTCCCCTCCCACACTCCCTCCTCCCTCCTCCTCGTTTCTCTTTTCTCCCTCTTTCCAACGTCCTTGCATCGATCAACAAATCCAACAATCCACCTCCTAGCGTCGCAGTCGTCGTCACTTCCATCCTTCAGCTCCTTCATTCCTACTTCTCCTACAAACACCACCCCCTCGTCGCCACGACGAGGAAATGGCAACAGTAACCGGCACGGCGCCGTCAAGCCTCCAGACGGCGCCTTCTGCCGACAACACCATCCCTGCCCACCAGACCACTGCTCCTGCAGCGGCCACTGCGACCAACACCAACGACACGACTACTTCTCCTTCAGCCACCACCGCCCCCAATCCGGATGCATCCTCCACACCAGACGCAGCCCCAATGAGCCTGAGCAGCGAGACCAAGGAGGCAGCAACCCAAGCCACGCCGGCTCCTGCTCCCACTGCCGCCGAGGCCACCACCAACCCTGCCACGGCGACGACCACCAACGCCCAGGCCGCCTCGACGTCAGCACCCATTACAACTGGTACAAGGAACGATACCCCCGCTACCGATGCTAAACAAGCGAGCGGTAGCAGCCGCGCATCGGATGAAAAGGGCACTGGTTCTGCAGCTGGCACTGCAACCGGCACCGCCAATGCTTCGCGAAGTACCAAGCCTGCACAGAAGAAGCGGCGGAAACGTGGTGGACTTGCCGGTCTCTTTGTTGCTCTTGGCTGCATGTCATCGGACGAGTTTGACGACGTCCCACCCCCCAAGCAGGCTCCCCCATCCGCCAACAGGCCAGTTGCTCCTTCAACGACCAACACTACTGCTACTCCAAAGGACACTCCCGCTACGAAAAGCACGACGCTCTCAAACACCGCCACCACTGGGGCTGCCACCGCGGCTGCGGCTGGTGCAGTAGCCGCTGGCGCGACGGGCGCCGGCGTCGCCGCAAAGAATGCGTCTTCGACTCCCGCTCCCAAGGCCGACAACCCTTCCGCTGTGACCCCCGCCGAAACTCCCGCCATCAATGCGGCAGAGTCTCCCGCCGAGTCCCCAACCACTCCAAAGCGCGGCGACTCGGTAGTCATTGGCGGCAGTGGCGAGCCCACCACGCCACCGTTAGAGGAGGTCAGTGTTTTCCCAGAGGCGAGGCAGTCCACATGCCTCCGTTTGTCATCCTTATCTTTTCTGTACTGACAATTCCCAGACTGCAGGACTCACCTCGGGCGCTGTGCAAGCCCCTGGTTCTGGCGCCGAGATTATTCATCAGCACCAGCTTCACCGTTCCGAGTCCGATCACCACCTGGCAGCGCACAGCAACGAGGCTGGCAAAGCGGAATCGACTGGCGGCTTCACCGACTTAAGCGAGGATGTGGATGAGAGCGGGAACCAACACATGTTGTATGCTGACGAGGACTTTGAGGACGACGAGGACCATCTCATTGCCATGGGTGGCATTGGCATCCCTATCGACGAGGTGAGCTTGGACATTTTTCTTTTCAACTCAACCACCCCTCCGCTGACGATCAGAATGGCAACCCCGCGCCTTTGTTACCGGTTCTTGGTGGTATAGACAAGGACCGCAAATGTCTGGTGCTTGACCTCGACGAGACCTTGCTGCACTCCAGTTTCAAGATGCTCCCCTCGGCCGACTACATTGTGCCCGTCGAGATCGAGTCGCAGACCCACAACGTCTATGTCATCAAGCGTCCAGGTGTCGACCACTTCCTTACCGAGATGGGTAAGATTTACGAAATCGTTGTCTTTACCGCCTCGTTGAGCAAGTACGCCGACCCCGTCCTCGACATGCTCGATGTCGGCCGCGTCGTTCGCCACCGCCTCTTCCGCGAGAGCTGCTACAACCACAAGGGCAACTATGTCAAGGACTTGTCGCAGCTGGGCCGCGACATTGACAAGACCATCATCATCGACAACTCGCCTGCCTCCTACATCTTCCACCCGAACAATGCCGTGCCAGTGTCGACGTGGTTCAACGACCCACACGACACCGAGCTCACAGACCTGTGCCCCTTCCTCGCCGACCTCGCCGGCGTTGACGACGTGCGCGGAGTGCTGGACGGCAGTATCTAGGTGACGCGACGGCGCCCGCGCAGCCCGAGCCGACCAAGCCAACCCTGTCCGCAAAATGAGTCCAAAGAACCCTGCACACCACCAAGTACAGCACAATACATCTAATTCTCGCACCTCCCGCACCTCCCGCAACTCCCGGACCTCGACCTCCTCCCCTCACTCGCCTCGCTTCGTCCACCCCGCACAGTTGTTCTCACGTCGACACCATTGCACACATTTCCTTGGCACCAACCGATACCCGATACCCCATCCCCGTTGTCTGTACAGACTTTTCCCCCCTGGCTGTTGGTTTACCACCTCACACCCTTCCCTATTCTCGCGTCTGTTATTACGTCTCTTCATCCTAGTATTAGCACATTCTTTAGCATGCACTCGTGGCCGCATGTCGCGGGCTTGGACAGGTGGCAGTGCGGCAACGGACCTAGCATGGATTGCATGAATATGACGTGCTGCTCCTTGATGTTGCTTGTTGACGTTTGGTGCAATCGGCCTCCGGACTTGACGGCGTGAGGGTGGTGGAAGAGCCAAACACGGGCTTGCGGGGTGGAGGGTGGCTTGGCCGGCTTGGTGGGGGTGGCCCTCGCCGCCTGACCGCCTGAACATCAGGGCACTAACTGACATTTTGCCATTCCATTCACCGACCACTTTGAACGTCATACCATACATTACTCCTCGTCATCATCTCACTCTCCCTTATTAACTGGCGTGCATCGTTCTTGTAGTGCTGTTCGCTTCGCGCCTTTGCGCATGCCGCCGCTATGAAGTTTGGACGGTGAGTCGGGCTCGCCTTCGAATCAGACGTGCCGCCTCCCGCGCCCCACTCCCGCACCCCACCCACGTTCGCTAACACCAGATACTTGGCGGACAACGCCACGCCAGAATGGAAGCGCGCGTACATCGACTACCGGGCGCTCAAGAAGCAGATCAAGCGCATCGTCGCGCGCATGCACGACGAGGGGGAGGAGGTAGACGACAGGTCTAGTGACGACGACGATCATGGTCCCAGTCGGCGTGCGAATGACTCGCAATCCAGTTCACGACCGACTACTGTCGCCGCGACGGATCCCGCTGGGCAGTCAGCGCGATCGCCAGGAGCCGCGTCGGGACCCGCGCCTGATGCGGGTTCGAGCGCATCGGCGTCCGCGAAATCACCGCGAAGTCCTCTCAGTCCGTGGCCCGGTGGGTCGAGGTCGACATTACAGCCTCCGGGGTCGTCGTCTAAGGCAGGTGTCTCCATCTTTCATTTCTGCAAACCGGCGGGTGTATCAACTATGCGTCCTGTTGGTTGGGGCGATTTTTCGAGCTCGCGGATGATGTTTGCATTCATGTCTACACGCTCCTTGCTAGCCCCCTGACGGCCCTCTCCCGCCTTCGCACGCACGCGCTGACTTGCAGCCCAGTCCCAGCTACGGTGCGATGGGTACAAGCCCCAGACTAACGCAAGGCTCTGGAGGACTTGACAAGAAACATAGTCCGCATGGCCACCCTCGTCATCCTCCACCACTCGACCTCGGCGGCCCGGCACTCGACCAACCAAGTGAATCGAGCAGGAAACGCGGCACACTGAAACGGGATGTCACCTTCTCACCTGTGGTCCAGGCTTTCCCAGACGACGGGAGCGGGGCAGATGCAGACGAGGAGGGCGAGGGCGAGGGGGATGCCGAGGGCGAGAGCAGACCGTCCCCGTCGACCTCGGCGCCCAAAACCAGCGCTGAGACGGCGACCGACTCGTCCTCGACACGAGACGCCGAGGCGTCCGATAAGGGTCTCCTCTCGTCCCACTGGAAGAAGAAGAAACGGTCCCCGATAAGCCCTGGCTTCTCGCCCAAGCTCTCGCTCATCTCTTCACGCGCCCAGGCATCCGTCGGGCTCTCTCCTGCTAACACAGCTGACGCACCTTCGGGGAACCGCTCGATCCGTAAGTTCACCGAGCGGGAATAAGCTCACAGCAGGCTCGTTGAGGCTGCCGTCGCCGCGGCTCGAGGCGCGGAGCTGCCGCACATTCGAGGAGCTGTATGACACGCTCGAGCCGGATGAGCAGGAGTTCTTCAACCTTCTTGACAAACAGCTCGACAAGGTGGAAACGTTCTTCTCGGCGCGCGAGGCGGAGGCGACGCGACGGTTCCACCAGCTCAGCGACCAGCTCAAGGAGCTTGCTGAGCACCGCCGGATCTTCCACGAACAATACCCTGAAGGAGTGCCCCAGTGGGAGGCGAAGATGGGCCGGGCGCTGCAAATTCCCGGCTATGACGAGTTCTGGCCGGTCAAGGCGGCGCGGAAACTACACTTGACGAGCGGGCATGACGAGTCCGGCGGCAACAGCAGCAGAGGGACTGGGTTCGTGACGCCGACAGGGCGGAATAGCGACGGGGACGAAGGCTCCGGCAATGCCAATGGCAACGGAATCGGAAAAGACGCGGGCCCCGGCAAACTTCCCCGCCAATACGACCCAGAGCGGTATATGAAGTACAAGCGTGACCTGCGTACGGCGATGTTGGAGTTCTACCGCCAGCTTGAGCTACTCAAGAACTACCGTATCCTCAACCTTACTGGTTTCCGGAAGGCGCTCAAGAAGTTTGAGAAGGCGACGCGTATCCAGTGTCTCGAACTGTACACGGAGGACCGGATTCTCCCGTGCTCCTTTGCGCGTGGGGAGACAGTGGACACGCTCATCTGCCAGAGCGAGGAGCTGTTCACAGAACACTTCGAGCATGGAGATGCAAAGCGTGCGCGGCTCAAGCTACGCGAGGGTGACCAGCCACAGACGCACTACCAGAGCGTCTTCCGGTCGGGCAGCATGATCGGCCTCGGCCTGCCCGTGATGGTGCTCGCCATCGTAAAGGTCTTTGACCCTGAGACACGAGCGGCCATCCCAGAGTGGGGGGCGCTTCTCCAAGTCTATGGCGGACTGTACATCCCTGTCTTCTTCGCCATGCTGTTCGAGCTCAACTTGGTCGCCTGGGTCGAGGCACGCATCAACTACGAGTTCGTGATGGAACTCAACCGTCCCTCGCTCGATTTCAGATCGTATCTCGAGATCCCGGCCATGCTGTTCATGACCCTCAGCTACTGCTTCTTCTTCAGCTTTTACCGCGTCGCGACGCATTCGGTTGCGGTCACGACGTGGCCACTTGCGTGGGTCGTCTTCGTATGCGCGTTCTTCCTCAACCCGCTTGTCATTTTCCGCCGCCGCTCGCGCTACTGGCTTCTCAAGGTCCTCTTCAGGGTGTGCACCCCGGGCTACTCGCGCGTAGAGGTACGTCTGGCCACTTTCACCACCCGTCGCTGACCACAGTTCATTGCCTTCTTCATGGCCGACGAGCTCAACTCCCTCGTTTACACGATCCAGAACTTTATGTTCATGGGTTGTGTGTACAGCAAGCACTGGCCCGGCGCGGACACGTTCCACGTGTGCAAGACCGGATCATCGTGGCCGTACGCGCTGCTCGCCTGCCTGCCTCCGCTGTCGCGTTTGATCCAGTGTCTCAAGCGATACCGCGACTCGGGGCTCTACATCCACCTGATCAACGGCGGCAAGTACTGCTCCTCGATCATCACTGCATGCCTCTTCGTGTACTGGCGCGCGCAGGATAAGCCATTTGACGGCGCGCCATTCATCGTCTGGGTCATCTTTGCGACCATCTCCAGTATCTACACCTCGCTCTGGGACCTGATCGTTGACTGGAGTCTCCTCCGGCCGGGGTATCACGGTCTTCGCCCCGATCTCGGGTACGCGCACAAGCTGCCCTACTACGGCGCGATGGTCACCAACGTCCTCATCCGCTTCATCTGGGTCTGGTACATCCCCCACCACGCCACAGCCACCAAACTCCGCTCGTGGGTCTTCGCCATGCTCGAAATGCTCCGCCGCTGGCAGTGGAACTTCTGTAAGTCGCCTCGCCGCCGCCTCGCCTCCGCTAACCGCAGTCCGCGTCGAGACCGAGCATCTCGGCAACGCCGACGCGTACCGCGTCACCCGCGAGATCCCGCTCCCGTACCGCTCCACGTCGAAGCGCAGCGACTCGGACGACGACC
The DNA here is from genome assembly GCA_023629975.1 of Cutaneotrichosporon sp. PL3408A. Classification (NCBI taxonomy): domain Eukaryota; kingdom Fungi; phylum Basidiomycota; class Tremellomycetes; order Trichosporonales; family Trichosporonaceae; genus Cutaneotrichosporon; species Cutaneotrichosporon sp. PL3408A. Next base: position 508,206 of record JAMAMB010000005.1, read on the forward strand.
TCGCGCCCGCCAAGTCGCGGGAGACGTCCAAGTCGACGCCGCTCTCCAGGAAGCTGCACCGGATCCGCGACCTCGTCGTCGGGCCCGAGGACCATGGCCGCGGGCAGGATTCGCTCAACGTCGGCGCGCGCGGGCACGCCGCGCAGCGCGAGTACGAGGCCCGCAGACCTGGCGACATCTACCGCTCCAGCACGCTCACGCGGCGGAATACCGGCACCGAGGATGTCAACGTCTAGCTGTGCGCTGTGAACACTTTTTGCAATCTCAAAGTCTTGTGCTGGCCATGGGCCATGTATTCCTACATCGTAACATATCGCATGATCATCAGGAAATAATGCATTACACGATAATAGCCATCACCAGTAGTCTTCCGCCGCACCGCCCCCCTTCTTGTTCCCCGCCGTTGCTTGGCGCTCGTAAAATTCGGCGACCTGGAGTAAGCTGAGACCGGCCAATGTATTAGCTTACCTGCTCAGACGTCGTCGCGTCGTCCGCGTCCTTGTCCTCCCGAACGCGGATGAAGCGCGGGAAGCGGAGCGAGATGCCGCGGGCATCCACCTGGTGTCAGCTTCCCCCAGGACCGGGTGCTCACGATACCATGCGCCGCGGTGTAGACAGGCGAGAGCGAGAGATCCGCGGTCAGGACCTCCCACACGACCTTGGGTTGGAACCACACGTCGGGCTTGGCGCCGCCCACCTCGATATCCCCGCGCGGCTTCTCCATCTCGAATTCCACCAACTCCCCGTGCAGCTTGGTAAGCAGCTCCTCGCTGAACCCCGTGCCGATCTTGCAGATGGTCTGGTAGTGCTCCGAGTCGGGGTCGTAGCACGCCAGCAGGAACGCGCCGTACACATTCGTGCGCTTCCCCTTGCCGAAGTATGCGCCGACGACGACGAGGTCGAGCGAGTCGCCCACGCCAGAGAGGTAGTCCTTCTTGAGCTGGAGGTCAGCGGGTCCCGTAACGTCGCGGCACCCACCTTGAGCCAATTCATACTTCGTCGACTTGGCTCGTACGTCGACGATGTAGTCGTGAGCATCTTGACCATGAGGCCCTCGCACCCGTCCTTGACGCTTTCCTCGAGGAACGTCTGGATCTCCTCCGTGCTCGACCCGTCTGACGCTTTGGCGAAGGCAAACTCTGCTTCGACAGGCTGGAAGTGTTGCCGCAGGATCTCCCGCCGCTCACGCAGCTCCTTGTGCAAGAGGCTCTGGGCGTCAGCTGCGAAAGCAATGCCCTTCAGCTCACGTCTCCGTTGAGATAGAGAAGGTCGAAGGCGAAGAGATGTACGCGCACGGTAATGTCCTCGGCCTTGACATCCTTGCGTTTGCGTCGGCTCAACTCCTGGAATGGGAGCAGCTTCTTCTGCTCAATGTCGAACGCGACTGCCTCGGCGTCGAGCACGAACGACTGGACGCCTGCCTTGATGCAGCGCGGGATCTGCTCCACCATGTCCGGGTACTTTGCGCTCATGTTCTCCGAGTTGCGGCTGAACACGGAGATCGTGCCGTCCTCGAGCAGGTGCACCTGCGCACGTTCGCCGTCGTACTTGTACTCGCATGTGAACTCCTTGCCCTCAAAGCGGTCAAGCACCTCTGTGATCGCCTTGGTGGGTTTAGCCAACATCGGCTTAAGAGGCACGCCTGGAGTCAGCGAGGCCCGTGTGGAGGGACGCACCGGGAGTGAGTTTGCAGTTCTCGCGCAGGTCATAGACGCCTCCCTTCATCAACGCCGGGACAATAATGTCGTATGTAGGGAGTTCACTGAAATGAGCTGTGATTCCTCCTTGCCAGCTCACCTGTAGACGGCCTTGACGATCTCTCCGCCCTCTTCGAGCTTCCGTGACATGGCTTCTGGCGACAATTTCTTGCCCTCTGACGAGTCAGCTGACGACCGGAGGAAAGCGGCTGGACCCACCATTCGCTTTCAGCACCATTGCGTGCGCGAGGGCGATGACGAGCGACCGCTCCGCAAGACCGATACGCAGCTTGCCCTCCAGACTGCGAATGATGAACTTGGCCTCATTGCCCTGGCACGCAGAGATCAGCTTCTTGATAATGCCGACCTTCTTCGATTGGGACTGCCGTCAGCACCGCACAGCCGTTTCACGCACCTGGTTTCCTGACGCCTTGGCAATCTCCGTTAGGTGCTGGAAGACGGCGGCAACAGTCAGGGCCCGGGGCTTGACATTGAACATGCCTCCCAGCGTGGGCTGCGTTTTGCGCGAGGCCTGGCGTGAGCTTTGACGACAAATACAAGCTCACCATAGCAACCTTCCCCAGGTCACCTTCCTTCTTGAGATCCTCCTTAATCTGCTTGGCTGACCGGCCTGTACTTTCCGCGATGGCCTTGATGAGCAGCGACTCGCCGATGCCCAGTTCCAGGCCTTCGTAGTCTGGACAGAGCTGGGATCAGCTAAAGGCGTCTCACAACACGCACGCGGTTGATACACAGATACACGGTCCAGAGGAGCTGACACGCGCCTGGTGAGGTGTCGCGCTTGGCGACGACGAGGAGGAACTGTGTGAGGATGTTGAGGATCTCAAGGCGTTTGGTCGTCGCCTCGATTTTCTCGAAGGTCGACACGAGCGCGGCGTATGGGACGCTGCGGTCAGGCTGATTCCATACTCAACACTCACGGTTCGCCCTCCTTCCAGCCCTTGTCGGCGACGGGGATGGACTTGAAGTCCTTCGTAAAGATTGCCGCGCTGCGAGTTAGCTGGATAGCGGCCCCACTCACAGCTTGACTGCCGCCTTCTCCTCCTGCTCTTCGAGCTCCTCGTCACTGATCTCGTCCTCGCCCTCCTCCTCGTCGGGGACATGCTCCTCGTCTTCCTCTGGCTCCTCCTTCTTGGCTGGCTTTGCGAATATGGAGGCGAGGGGCTTGCCGTTGGCCTCGGGTTTTTCCGCCTTAGTCTCCTTCTTGACGTCCTCCTTCTTTGGTGAGGGTGAGCGTTTGGCCTCCTTCTTGGGGGATGGTGAGCGCTTCGTCTCCTTTTTCGGCGATGGGGGCTCCTTGGCGACGGCCTTCTTGGGCTTGAAGAAGTCCGACGGAGGAGCGACTTTGGTCTTCTTGGCCGGTGGAGACGTTGCTGTTGTCAGCTTGGCATTAATCGCCAACTGTACCTGTTGCCCCAGCCCCATTCTCCTTCGATGGCGATTTGACCACCGGCATGTCGTCCTCGTCGTCCGATTCTATGACACGCTTGGCCCTGCGGGCCTTGGCGGTGGGCTTGACGGGGCTGTCCATGCCTTGAAGTGTGAGCAGGGCAGTTGGACGATGGTGGCGATCGAGAGAAGTGGTGTCCAGTTGAGTAATGTTGTTGTTGCGTTCAAACGCGTCAGAACCGCCCTGGGTGAGACGCGTCTGGGTGAGATGCGGAATCAAATAGTCTACGCTGGGTGAGTCAACCACCCAAGTCTCTGGATACCGGGATTCCCGCGATTTGCCGGTGTGCCCGAGCTCGGTATCAACCACTCCTGCTCGCCACTCTCGGCTTCGCTATCACCACCAACGCACCATGGCTCTCACGCAGGAACAGCTAGCTCAATGGGAGCAAGACGGATACCTCGTCCTCCCAGGCTTCTTCAGCCCCTCCGAAACCGCCGAGCTCCTGGACCGCACGCACGAGCTCCTCGCCTCGTTCGACCCAACCACCCACCCCCTGACGCGGTTCACGACAGCCGCGGACGGGGACGCGCACGTCGGTGACGAATACTTCCTCTCGTCGGGGGACAAGATCCGGTTTTTCCTCGAGCCGGGCGCGGTGACGCCGGCCACCGCGACCGAGCCGGCCACGCTCAATGTCCCGCCGGAGCGGAGCGTCAACAAGATCGGGCATGCGCTGCTCCTCGACCCCGTGTTCGGCAAGTACACCGTCTCGGAGCGGATGAAGGAGATGGCCAAGTCGCTCGGGGCGCACAAGAGCCCGCGCGTACTGCAGAGCATGGTTATCTGCAAGCAGCCGAAGATCGGCGGGCAGGGTGAGTTGTCGGCCGGGGCAAGCTGATCCCAGTCCCGTGCCACAACGACTCGACGTTCCTGTACACCGACCCGCCGAGCGCCGTCGGATGCTGGATTGCGCTGGAGGACTGTACGCCTGAGAATGGGTGCTTGGTGAGCTGACCCCCGTCTCGCAGCTTACACCAGTCCTTCCTGCCTGGGTCGCATAAGACGGCGCGCGTGTCGTCCCGCTTCGTCCGCGCCGAGGGCGGCGGGACGACCTTTGAGCCTGTGCCCGGGGTCCAGCCGAACGAGGAAGACTGGGACGCAGCACCTGGATGGAAGGAGGCGCCTGTCAAGGCCGGCACAGTGGTGCTCATCCATGGTAGGTGCTTCGACAGCTGGATCTGACCATCAGGCAGTGTAATGCACCGCAGCCCGCCAAATCCGTCCGCAAAGACGAGGATGATCTACACATTCCACATGATTGACGGAGCGGACGGGTTCGTGTACGACGAGAAGAACTGGCTACAGCCCACGCCTGAGATGCCGTTCCCAAAGCTGTTCTAAGCAAGCGGACGGGAGCGGGACCTGGGCTTTGGTGAGACCCACACCATCCCCTGTTGTATGCATCATATATCACTCTATCCAACTACCTCGACCTTGGCGAACTCCTTGACGTCGTACGGCGAGATATTGTACAGCTCATCCATGAGGGCTGCGCGGAACGTCCCGGGACCCCGTGGTCTGATGCCCACATCTCCGCGCATGGCAATCTCAGCGGCAATGTTGATCGCAAGCACACCCGCCAAGGCGCCAGTGAGCATGTCACCCTGCACGAGGGCGGAGGCATCCTCGCTGGCAGCATTGATGGCGAGGTACGAGCTGCGCGCGGCCGCACAGAACGTCGCCACAAGTGTGCCGGTCATACACCCGCTTCCGGTGATGACGCCGAGCAGCCCATGTCCGTTCGACGTCTTCAGCACTGTCGCGCCGTCCGAGATGTAGTCGTTCACACCGGTGAGGACGACGATGGCCCGCCGCTGGCGCGCGAGTGTGCGCACAACGTCGGCGGGGTCGCTGAATCCCTTCCCGACTGCGTCGACACCGCGCGAGGTCACGTCCGTGCGTTCGGCCAGCGCGGCGATTTCGGCTGCGTTGCCCTTGATCACAGTTGGTTGCCAGTGTGCCAGGAGTTCTTCTGTCAGCTTGCCCGGGGAGGTAGCATACCCTTCGAAGTCTCTCTTCGGAACGCAGTCGCGCCGACGGCAACGGGGTCGAAGATGAGCGGTTTGCGGTTTATGTTCGCATGGCGGCCGGCCACGAACATTCCCTCCTTGTCCGTGATGGTGCCAAAGTTGATCAGCAGCGCGCCAATGACGGGAGAGAGGTCGGCACAGTCGCGGGGGTTGGTCGCCATGATCGGGCTGGCCCCGATGGCGAGCGTTGCGTTGGCCGAGTCGTTGATGACAACAGCGTTCGTGATCTGGTGCACGAGCGGCGTCGTGTCGCGCACCACGGCGAAGAGCTTGGCCGCAGCGTCAATGTACTCCGCCGCGCTGCGAGATGGGGACGGGAAGACGGCTGCAGCGGGGCCCACATCTTTACGCGAGCGCTTGAAGCTGTCGGTGATGGCGCGGAGTTCAGCGGCCTTAGCCCTCGGATCAGGGGAGGCGACAATGGCCGAGATGACGGCGACGCCGTCAAGCGCCTTGCCGCTCACGGGTGCGACGGAGCCGTGGAGCAGGAAGGGGGTGTTGGCGATGTTGATGCCGCCAATAGCGACGGCGCGGGTTGTGGCCCCGCGCGGGCCCTGGGCCGCGAGGACGTCGAGCAGCTCGCCAGCCCCACGCGGCGCGAGCTTGGGCTTGGACGTGACGTCCTTGCTCGCGGTGGGCCACACCGCCCCGATGCCGACGTAGTCGACGCCGTCCTTGACTGCCTGCTCCGCCTCGGCGGGACTGGACACGCTCACGCCCAGAATCGCGTGCTCGCCTATCAACTTGCGCACCTCCGTTGCGTCCATGTCGCTCTGGCCCACATGCACGCCTGCGCACCCGACTGCGAGGAACACATCGACCCGGTCGTTGATGAGCAGCGGCACGTTGTACTGATGTCAGCTGCGCAGCGTCGGGCACTCACCTTATCGCACACCCGCTTCGACCGGCGCGCAATCTCGACGAATTCGCCGGTATCAATCTCCTTCTCGCGTACCTGGACCACGGTGACGCCGCCTTGCAGGCTCTCCTCGAGACTCTCGTAGTAGTCCTTTCCCTCTGGGAGGAGCTCGCGTCCCGTGACGAGGTAGACCGAGTAGTCGACGTCTGGTTTTTCCATAGCGATGTGATGGGTGTTGTGACGAAGTGGCGTCGTCCAAATAGCACCAACTGCATGGACTCGGATCTCGGATCTCGCCTCCACTTTGCCCTCGGAGATAGCAGAGTTGTGGCTGGTAGCCAGTCCGATGCGCCGTCCCGCCTCGTGTCTCTCTCATTCCGCAATGACGCACAGCAACTGCTGCGACCCTCGCAGGCCGGGGCAGGGGGTTGGGTTGAGCCTAACTGGCAATTAACGTTGGCCAAACATCAACAGCGCTTGTGGCAAACATCAACCCCTCCCCGTTCTCAAACATGCAATCCAAGTGGGGCTTTGAAATTCCGCTGCTGAGTGAGCAAGTAGTCAAACCATGACGAGCCATTTCCGCAAGGTATTAGAATGCTGTCCACTAAGTCGTCAGTTAGTCAGTTAGTCAGTCAGCGATGGTAACGGCTGATATCACGCTTTATGTGATGACGATGAGCCCTAGACTGGAGGGGTGAGGGGGGGTTTGTAACGACAAATGCCATGGGACGCAGTATGTTTGTTTTTCTCTCTGGTCTTGAAAGAGACATGTCAGAAACGATGTCAGAAAACGATGTAACGTACGTTCCAGAGGTTCAGAGGTCGTCATAAGAATTGATTTCTGTTTGGTTGGTTCAACTCTTTCTCCCTCTCGCCATTCGCCATTCACTCGTACTCGAACATAACTTACCAAGAGCACCGCCATTCAGAATCATCAACCCCTCAACCCATCAAGGATCAACCTCATCGTGATCACCTCCGCAGGTCCGATATCCCGATCCTTCATGGACGTCGTCCACTTGAACGACTACGCCACCGGCCAACGGCCATTCTTCCGCCACCGTTCCACCTCCGTATACGACAGTCGTACAGAAACCGAGCGACGTTGAGTACAGTACAGGTATCTGGATAGGACTGCAAGGACTGCAAGGATTGCAAGCCACAGCCACCGACTAGGGCCCGAACCGCGACAAGCGTACAGTCAACGACGCTCGCCCTAACCCGCATTCCTCACAGCCCCCGAACAGAACGGATCAGGTTCACGAGACGGATCTGTTCTCGCTCCCAGACAGATCCCACCGACATTAAACACCATCACTCGGTGCAGGACAAAGGCTGCCGTCGTCACCCACGATGTCAGCGCCGGCACTCATATTCTCCAGCGACTACTCCCTCACCCCGACCCCGAGCCGGGTGGCCACCGACTCTCACAAACACCCACCGCCGCCATTCGGCATCAGTCCCACCAAGACATGGCCCATTTCCACGGAGATGCCCGTCATGCCCCTCGTCGGTGAGGAGGCACTCACCCGTAGCCCTCTGCTGTCGGATACGGCCACGACGCCGACCCCGAGGCAGAAAGTGCCTTCTAACAAGCACCACCACAACCACAAACAGAAGCCCAAGACGAGCAAGTACACTAGGAAGCACGACAAGTACGACACATTTCCAGCCTGCATGGAGGGTGAGTGGGACCGGCGCGCGAGCTTCCGCGGCCAGTCGGTCGTTCCGCTCCTGGTTCTCAACTGATGCTCCAGGCGGCATGACCCATGAGTCCAAGTCACAATCGCTGGGCAATGTCGGACCCATCGCTGAGAGACATCTCCGCGCCGCGGCCTCGCTCTTCGACGCCGCGGCCGCGCTTCAGCCATCTTCATGGACATCCCTACGCCTGGCCACTGTGCTGTACCACCTCAGCTCGCATTGTCGACCGCCTGAGGCGATAGACCACCTCCGCGCCGCTCGACAGACACTCCTCGAGCACGATTCACCCTCTGCCACAGAAGCCAAAGCAGCAATCTGCGCGCGGCTCTACGCCCTCCTTCGCACGCGGGATACAGTGTGGGAATCGGAGGCAGGGCATGCAGCATCCGAAGCGCTCGACGCTTTTGAGGATGTCGCTGCCGAGCGGATGGATAGGGCCAGCACACTTCCCAAGGCCGCGTTTGAGCGCGAGACTCCGGCACTCGCAGCCACATTCCTCGCGCTAGCCGAAGCCGCGGCTGCTGTGTGTACGCTATCACCAGATCCCGAGAGCGCAGATGCGCATGCCGACCTAGCGGATCACGCGCTGGCGCACGCGGCGAACATGGCGACCCTCTCACGCGCCCCAGGACTTGTTACAGTCGTCCAACTGACAAGCGCGCGCCTAGCTGCAGACAGGCTGCGGTCTCGTTGCGATAGCAGCGCAGAATGGGACGAGCTGTTGGCAGAGATGAGTTCGCTAGCATCACAGACGCGTGATAGGGCACAAAGGCTCCGCGGGAGCAGGGGTGCAAGTGCTGCCGAGCAGGCCGCTCAGGCAGTCAAGCTCCTTGCAGACACACGGGTCATGTACGCCCATTGCCTCGGGGTGGAGCGTGATCGTCCGCCGACGCTGAGCCCGAGCAGTGCGCGCAACTTGCTTACGCCTGCAGAGTATGGATCAACGATGCCGGCCCCGCGCACGCCAAACTCAGCCCACGCAGACTTGTGCCTTCCGTCACCGCCTGATCCGACGCCGGGACTCAGCTCGAGCTCAGGCAGCTGGTCAAGCCTGACTGACAGCCCGCCAATTCCCGAGGAGCCCGAGGGTTCCGAGGGTTCCGAGGATGAGAGCGAGTCGCCTCAGCAGCTGCAATTGCAACCTGCTCTTGAGGCTGCCATCACAGTTGCGCCGCCACAGTCGCCACCGAGACCGAAGCGCGCTCCGCCCCCGCCTCCACTGAAGCTCACGCCCTTGCGGCCCCCGCCTCGTCCACTGCAGAACCCCCCGCCGCGCCCACCTCCGCTCTCGCCTCTCAACCCCGCCCGTCGTGCCAGCGACCTCCCGCCGCGCCCACGGGTCGATCGCGGCCCATCATTCGACTCGCCCCGCCGTGCGACATGGGTTTCGCCGTCCCTCTCGCCCGGTCCATCCGAGCCGCCGTCCCCAATAACGGCGTCCAGTCGTCGGCGAGCTCCCACATTGCCCCTCTCACCGTCGCAGCAGCAATGGAATCAACTTGCAACTGCAGCAAAAGGATACAAGCTCGCCCTGAACCTGCTGTCCAGCGCTGTCCTCCCCCCGGCGGAGCGCGCTCAGCGCAAGTCCGAGCTCCTCTTCGCCATTGCGGCAACGGCTGTGACCCGCGCAGAGCTCGCACCCAGTTTCGGCCCAGCCCTGGCCCAAACTCCTCGTACGCCTACCACTGAGATGTGCAAGGCATACGCTGGAGGCCACCAGCGCCAGGCGTCGGGCTCCTACTTCTCCCCCAATGCGCCTCATGCGTCAGCAGAATCAATAAGGACCCTCTACAAACTCTCTCACCCGCGAGTGCACTCCTTCCAAGCCAACTCCGCTCCCAACCAGCACTCAGTGCACGCCCACCCAAGACACTACTCCTACCCTTGTCTCTCGCCGGCAATGCTGCAGAACAACCGCGTCGCGCCACCCACTCCCCGGCCTGACCCGCGGAACGGGTGTCGCACCACCGGTGCGGCTGCACTCCGCGCCACCGCTGAGGTGTATGCAGCCTGGGCTGCGCGCGAGGTCGGCTGGAGTGCCGTCATTGATCCGAAGGGCGCTAGGGCCGATCGGCGTACAGGGTCCGCCGCGGCCGATGAGGCGGGTCTGCGGGCCGTTCTCCTCGCCTTGCGGGTGTGGTGGGTCCGCGCCGCTGCGGGGGATGACGTAGACGTGGAGAGTGGGAGTGAGAGCGAGGCGGGCGTGAGTGTGTCCTCGAGTCCGGACGAAGTCGAGGGTCGTAAGGGAGGTGCTGCTTTGGAGAAGACCGAGGGCGGGCTCGACCTACCTGCCACAAGATCCTTTAGCTCACCCGTGCCGTCTGTTCGCCAAGTCGGGGGCCTCCTCAAGCGTCTCCGCGGCGAGGGGGCGGTCAGGGACGACGTGCACCGCTTCCTAGCCTCCTTCGTTGTCAGTGACGATGAGCGTAGCTTCTGGGAGGAAGTCGAAGAGGTATTGGCGTAGTATCGCCATGAGAGGCTACAAGCCAACGGAAACGTTTCCAGATCTATCAACGCATTTAACAACCCACCTCTGTTCGCTCTCTCCATCATCGTTACATTATCGCTGCATTATCTCCACGAACGTCTTGTTACAGTGTCACTCGGCACACCGTCTGTCATCACTATACAGTAGTATTTGTCGTCCACGTACAGTCCGGAAAGTATGTATTTATTTGGAATGCACCCTTGATTATAGCCAGCGCTATTAGGGAGAGGGTGATCAGCTTCGACACAACTTCATGCCGCTCGCAGGATGGAGTTACTTCTCCATACATGGCACGATATGTAGGGTAAATAAGGCTGTACAACTGACCTGCCCTCGTCCGACTAGCGTAATTGAGCCCAAGTGTCCAGCGCACAAGGTTGACAACTGCCTAGCGCACACGCACAGAAAGACAGGTGACACACCCCTCGAGCGCCTCGAACTCAGAGATCGGGGTCGTCGTGACCTTGTACCCCATGCGCTCCAACAGCGCTGTCGTCTGCGGGGCGTCAGATGACATGAGCACATGCTCGTCTGAGAGCACGACGACGGCAACACCGTGTTCCTGATGTTAGCAAGAAGGCACTCCATGCTCTCCTAGTTGCGTATTCTTGCTCAAGCCACTCACCTCGGGGATGGGCATGAAACGGGGAAAGATGTTCGGGTTGTCGACGATGGGCATCCAGCCGATAACGGTGCCGTCGGGGAGGGCGGTGACTGCGCTCTCTGTCGGTCAGCGACCTTTCGCCGCGCTGGGCTCACTCAAGTGCAGCGCCTTGGTCACGGGCACCGCGTGGAGCACGTATCCCTCAGCCTGGACTATGCGACGGAGCTGCCTGATGCCCTCGCTGTTCGAGCGCCCGCCCATGCCGACATAAACGTCCTTGCCGACCTTGAGCACGTCGCCGCCGTCCAGCGTGCCCGCGCCCTCAATCTTGCGTACGGTCACATTGGGCAGCGCTGCCCTGATGGCCTTCTCGACCTCGACAGGCTCTGGGGCGCGGCTTTCGGTACCCGGGGCTGTGATGACCGCAGTGTTGCCGAACATGACGACCGTGTCCTCGATGAACACGCAGTCGGGACAGTCTTCGGCAACGGACACTTCCACAATCGTCCAACCCTCTCGCCGATAGATGTCAACGTAAGTCTTCCACTGCTCGAGGGCGTTCGCGTGAGATACGTTGGTCGGCTTGGCGATGTGCGTGATCTGGCCCTCGGCCATGCGGCTCGACGGGGCACGGACAAGGAGTGTTTTGTTCGACATGGCCTTGAATGTACAGGGGAAACGTGGAGAGCAGTGAGATTGGAAGCGTCCAAGTCGACCCCTTAAGTATCTAACGCCAAGTGGGGGAGGAGTGAGGCGGATAATATTGTTGACAACAGCGAAGTGGGCCTAACCGCCAAAGCGCTTGGGTCAAGCGCCAACGGGTACGCCACGGTCATGACCGTGAGTCTCGGGAAAGTTCGCTGTTGGCCGCGGCGCGTTGAATGCAATGTAAGACTATGTAAGACCCACTAGTCCATGTCCTCGAAAACAACATAATTATTCATCTCTGCTCGCAGCTGCCGGGCTTCTTGCGCGCACTGATACGGTACAACAACAGTTACAACTTAGCCCGCTGTTCGCGGGGCAGCACGCCCATCTCAGCATCCATGAGCGGCTCGAGCCAGCTCACGACTCTGCGCTTAAGTTCGTCGTCAGGACTGGGAAGAGGGTCGCGGCTCGTCCCGCCCCAGCCAAAGTAGTGCACAAGCGCGTACTGTTATCAGCAATTGACGCGGGGAGTGGTACATTTTGAGCAGCCGCTGAAAGTCAAGGCTGCCAACACAGCGATTCGTGGTTGCAGGCTTCGACAGTAGACTTCATGGACGACCAGCCAGACTCGTCCGGCCCCGCTTTCTCATCGTATGGCCAGAGACACGAGGCCACAGAGAGGCCGTCAACGCAACACTGGCGACTCACCCGAATCCCGACGACCGCTTCGCCCCCTTGCTCGACGACCCCGGCAGGCGCGGCTTCGGCGACGGCGCGGGCAGCACCTTCGTAGTCGCCGGCCTCGAAGGCCGCCCACACACGCACGATAGCAGACGGCGCGACATTTGCGAGGGGAGACACGACGCCGTGCGCTGCGCCGAGGTGCAGACGAAGTCCGCCTGTGCTGCAGAACTGGGCAAAGTCTTGAATCTTGAATCCAGCAGAGGTGGGGCGCCAGCTCACCATGCCAACGATATTGGGATGCGTGGCAAGGCTGCGTACAAGAGGCTCGCCGAGGTACGGGGTGCCGACGGTCTCGCACAAGATCACGGGTAGCTTGGACCAGTCGGCAGTCTGGTGTCAGCTCTGAGGTCGGGCTTCCATGCAAGTATCGCTTGAGATGTACAACGGCGCTTCGTGGGGCGGCTGGCACGTGGAAACGCGACGGGACAGACGGTGTGAACCGAATGTTGCGAGCGGTTGCGAAAGTCCTCGGCTCTCATCGCACCCACTCACCTTGCGAAAGTACCTCGCCATATCGGCCTCGTCGAGCGGATAAGCCCCAGGCGCATGCACAAGCACGTAGTCGGCCCCGAATTCGCGAGCATACGCGCACCTCTCAACTGTCTGCCACAGCGACGGCGCCGATACGCCGACGACGAGCGTAGTGTCCCCCCCAGACCGAGAGATGGCCGATTTTGCCTCCTTGATCGCGGTCTTGTACTCAGCCGGTCCGAGATGGGCTGGTTCGCCGGTCGCTGCGTGCACGATGAGGCCCTGAACACCGGCGGTTACAAGGCTGGTGTCAGCGGTTCTGATATGAAGAGTGGTCGTCCTGTTCTCACCGTGTGATCTGCTTTGACGTGGCATCGTGGTCGGCAATGCCGTTGTCTTCGCCCTTGAAGAACGAGAGGAGTGGGACGTAGACTCCCGGGGGTGGTGGGGATGCTTTGGAACGAGTGCGGCTCATCCTTTTTGAGTTATATTATGCTGCTGCTGCTGCTGCTACTTCTTCGACAGCTTCTTCGTCTTCTTCGAACTCTTCGTCGCGTGGCCAGCAGCTGCCTTTTGGTATTGAGAGAGTGGGTAATGGAGTGATGCTGGAGGACAAGGTTGGGTGGGGGGGATGCTGATTATGACGTTTTGGGAGGCGACGGTGGGCGGTGCCTAGTCATTCACCCCGTGCACGCGTACCCGACTCGACTCGATTCACCGCTCAACATCAACATTCCGAACCGGCAATCTCAAGTCCCCGTAACTCGATGTGCGTGGAGCTCGTGCTGTGAACAACTCCAACACGTGCAAGAGACACAGCGCTGTCCAGCTTCAAGCGTTCGAAATGCAACCCAGTGCCCGCACCGAGGACCACCGAGCATACGAGGCTACGGCGATATCATCCAAGCCGAGAAGGGCCTTTGTCCGCTTGACCACATATTCAAAGCGGTTTACCCGACCAAGTGGTATGACAGCCGTCGGAGAAGCGGGTTTCTCAGTCGCGTGGAGAGTGGGGGAAACTGCGACTACACTACTTCCCATGCCAGACTGGAAAGAACCGTGCATGTGTGGCACTGGGGAGCCTTCCTATGGCTTGAGGGCGACGAAGTGGAGAACCAAAGCCGTCGTGCGCCTGACACTCCACCAATCCATCATTTTATCCACATCTGTTTATGTGTGACTCTTAAGCTTTCGGCAGACGCGGTACATAACTTCCATGTCAACGATATCCGCAGGGGAGATGCTCGTTGCTAATGGGCTGTTGAGCGGTTGCCTTGTTGATTGAAGGGGAAACCGAAGATGAGCACGCCGATGGACCAAACTGCGGAAACCGGCAGTTGCCGAGATCAGGCTCAACCCGGGTAAGATGCCGATGTCGGTCTCCTCCGAGCCCTACTTATATCCTGGGTGAGTGCCCACCATCACATTGCAGACCCCCACATCGCATCTCTACATCCTTACGCAAAATGCTTACAGTCAACGCGACGGGAACACCGTATGAGGTGAGTTTGGACAGGTATACAGGCGCCGAGAGAGATGGGGTGACGAAATGTATTGCTCACTTGACTGGCCTTTGGCTAACACCAGCTTGGCCAGCAACATGGCCGGATCGCGCGAGAGCAGGTGTACGGTACCAAAGCGTTTTACGAGGGATTCTTCATGAAGATGGCCAAGCTTGACTGGGAGGGAGTGACAAAGGAGGCGGAAAAGTGGCTACCCTTCTTGCAGGACCGCTACCCGCAGTATGTTGAGGAGATGCAGGGTGAGCTCACTACAACGTTTGGAGCGTTCATCCCCATGCTAACGCAGCAGGCCTCGCGGACGCGGTCGACTACCCACTGTCGACGATTCTCGCCCTCAATGTCCGCACAGAAGTGGCGTTTGGGATGATGTCCGACGGATGCACGTCTCTGAGTGTCCACGCACCCGGGACGGCCATCCTCGCGCAGAACTGGGACTGGAAACCGGCCCAGCTCGAGAACCTCATCAATCTCGTACTCAACTCGAGCATCAGCATTATAACCGAGGCTGGAATCATTGGCAAGATCGGCCTCTGTGCTTCCAACGTCGGCGTATGTCTCAACGCCATCTCCGCGCTGGGTGTCGCACACGATCGCATCCCCGTCCACCTAGCACTGCGGGCGGCATTGGACTGGGCAAACGAGATGGACGCGGCAGGGAAGAAGACCGGGAAAGCACGTGCAATCGCGGACCGGCTGTCCAAGGAGGGTGTGGCGTCCGCGGCCCACATTTTCATCTCGGACGCCGATGAGGCCATTGGCCTCGAGGTCAGCTCCAAGGACGCAAAAGAGGTCCGTCGCACACCCGTTCCAGGAGGTACTGCGGTATTGCACTCGAACCACTACATCGAGGAGCATCCGGGCGTTAACCTTGGAGCGTCCTTCCTCACCGACTCACCGAATCGTCTTGCACGGATCGAGCAGCTCGTCAAGGCCGACGAGGGGCCTGTTACGCAGGGTGCGGTTGTGGCGTGGTTGTGTGACGAGGACAACTACCCTGGATCGATCTGCCGTGACAAAAGCAGCGACCAGGCTAGCGAAACGCTCTTCAGCATTGTCATGGACCTTGACGCGTGCACCGCCCGGATCAAGGTCGGCAAGACTAACGGCAATGGCGAGGTGTTCCATCTCAACCCCACGAAGGAGTCGTGAGCGGGAATATCTCGGACGCTTGTGTTTGTAGTTTGGTTTGGATGTGATACATACATTAAGTCTATGATTATGCTTGAGATGGAACTACTTGACGTACATTTGACGCTTACTGTAATAGTCCAAACACGGCCCAGATAATCTCATGCAGAACCGTCAGGCGCCACCCTTGGCAGACGGACGGGAAGAAGTACGACAAAGCCAAGCAGCGCGACTGCACCATTGGCTGCGAATACAAGCGTAGGCACGCCAAGATCACTGAGTACAGAGAACGTGTACCCGAAAAGAGCAATTGTGGACACTTGCGCTGCGTTGTCAGCGAACTCAACGCGGAAAGATGGCGACTCACCCAATTTCTCCACCAAAGCGATTGCACTGAGGGCATCTGGCCGCTCCTCTGGAGAGACAAACTCAAGCGTCACGCCCTTGCTTGCGGGCCCAGTGCCACTAGCAAATGGGAGAATGCCGGCGGCCGCGTACATGTGCCATGGGGCAGTGGCGAACGTCACAGCACTTGTGAGAATGCCATCAAGCAAGATCGAGTTGCGAAGAAACAAGAGGTCGAAGAGGGACCCGTGCTCCTGGTCCGTCAATGGAGGAGAAATGTCCACGACTGGCTCTCCGGCTGCCTCGGGAACTTCTGCGCCTTCAGGATCAAATGGATGTTCTGGTGGAGGTGCCAAAGCCCGTATTTGCGAGGCCATGGGTGAAACGGTAGACGGCCGCCTGCTTGATGCAGATGACCGCCGACGGGGGATATTAGGAATCGGCGGTGACGGAAGACTAGGGTGGATCTTTGGTGACGACGGCTTGGAGCGAGAGTTGCGAAGGGTGGCTTGAGGTGTGCAATCAAGGCTTTGTGAGGATGAACGAGGCGGCAAGACTGGAGGCGCCGATGGCGACAGCGACTTGGTGTCATCGGGTTGACTGGTTGTGCGTGGTGATGAGTCCTGGAGGCTGTTCGACGACGGCTTAGCTGAGAGCCAGCGACGACCTGCCGTGATAATGGGCGGGAAACACTGCGTGAGGAAGAACCCTCGAACCAGGAGATTCAAGCTGAGCATGTAGCCGCTCGTGTCCGGTGTGAAGCCAAACACGTTGGTCGCGACAAGCTGCAGCATCATGGGAACGTATCCCGTCGCCAGGACGGCTAGGAATGTCCCCAAACCGAGAAGACAGAGGCTCCAGTCTCTTCCACCACCAACAGCCCTGCGCTTCGGTACAAACACCTTCAGCGGAGCCAGGAAGCTCTTGGACCTGACGCCGTTGGCTTCGTTCTCCTTGTGCTCGGGCGTTAGGTGCGGCAAAAAGAAAATACCAAAGACAGTCGAGAAGCAAAGCAGCATGAAGGCGCCCTGGAACGGAGCTAGGTAGCCAAACATGCGCTCCGACACACCGCCAGCAGTGTACCCGATTCCAGACCCAAACATGAAAACGCCACCAAGCACTCCAAAGTTGGCCGTACGGTCGATGTCTGCGGAGACCACTGCAACGAACGAGTTGGCGCACAGCTGGAAGCCGCCGGCACTGCCGAGAGTGTTGAACAACTGCGTGGTTGTGATAATGGTCTTACCCAGCTGCCCACCGACAGTCTGTGCGTAGATCTGCGTGAGGTTGCGGAGCGCTGCCCAGAACGTCTGCTGGAACATGGCGGCCTTGACGCCGAAGCGCGCAATGAACCACGCCGAAGTGAAGAGATTGATCACAGCTGGGTGTCAGTGAGAATAGGCAATCTAACAGATACTGCCACTGGCTGACTCACTGCATCCTGTTGTGATGGAACTCATGAGTGCGACACTCCGGGCAGTGGCGGACTCAATTGCGTGGATAGAGCACCGGTCACCGGCACCGTTCCAGTCATGCGTCTTGTAGTATTCGTCGCAAGTCATTGTGCGGAACGAGTAGATGAGGGCCGTCTGCGTAAAGCTGAACGTCATGCCCACGATAAACGATGTGAAGTAGACACGATATAGCGGTGGAAAGCAGGATCGCTGCTCGCGCCGCCGGGGCGTAAGCAGCGGCGTGCCCTCGTTAGGAGGGGTCGGGTTCGTCATCTGTCGACATCAGCTATCTATCAGACATTGCGAGCACTGTAGATGTGAAGTGGCCATAGTTGACGACCTAGATAGGATGCGTATGACTCCTGCGCCGCCGGGATGCCATCCGCCGTGCAGAATCGCACATTGTTCGTCGACGCTCACTTACCCTGTATGGATGGCCACACCGTTAGTGGTGAAGACAGTCGTGTGTATGTACAGTCAAACGACACCCCAGCACTGTTTTAGAGCAACAAGGATGTCCACCACATCAGTAATTGTAGCGCTCGTTGACGATTGACGAGTTGATGACAGGGGTCGGCGTCGTCCGAGTTCTGGCTTGCGGCCATGACCGCTCCACACATGGTTGGTCGGATGGCGCTTCTTCTATATCCGAAGCGCCCTTTCCCTCGTTCCCACCGCTGGTAGGTGTGCGCAATGATGGGCCTACCAACCGCTATGCAGAAGCAGCAGTAGTCGTACAGTAGTTGCTGGATTCCTTTAAGATATGTATGTATGCACCACCCCACTACTGTGCAGTCCACTTCTGCGCCGGGCAAATCAATAAACATCACGTCGTGTCACACCAAAGAACAGTGTGCTGACGTGAGACTCCCCGCCCAGAAGGGTGATGAAACACATGTGGCGGGGAGAATTATTCGCAACCTCCGCAGTATTCTCGAGGCGGGACGGTGGACTGTATGTAACCGTCCACGGCGTCTGACTGGAACGGCCTTCCCAGTCGGACGAAGACAACATGCTGAAACGTCTGTTGCCTCAGGTTCCTCCCGTCAGGCCCGACCTACTGGGCCACCTGGTTGCGTCTTACCACTTTACCAGGATATATGTAGCCACGACACCCAGCGTCTGCCCTTCTCTGCCAAACGGCGTTCAGAGTTCCATAGCCTGAGCATGTAGCGGACGTTTATTTATTGACACCGAAGGTTGGAGCTGTGGCAGGAGCTTGCAGCAATTCCGATGGGACCATCAACCCCAACCCCAACACCAACTAATCTCTGTTGAGACAATCCAGGGCTTGGTACCAGACAACATTTCTGAAAACGGCTAGTCTGTACATAATATGAGAACCCAGTGTGCATGATGTGTGATGGCTGGACCTCATGCAGGCCACGCTGCCATGTATGACTGAGTACTGGGCAGACAACTCCTCGCAAGCGAACGTTCGGGTGCCTGTCACACTCAAGGCACATGAAAGTTTCCGTATTTTACGGAGAGCACTTTACAAACCCTACCTGCACCTGGGAACCGGCTCCAATGCGTCCTCCACGCTTTGGTCTACAATGACAGCGGATTGAGGCAGAGAGAATTCGTAGGAGACTTAGTCTGCTTGGACAGTATCGTATACGAGGTAGTAGCTGGGACCGTGACTCCACCACGTCGCCGCTGAGCTGAAGAGGTCGCGTCTTATGAGAAAGTTGGCCCAGGCAGCGAAGACAGTACAACGTCTGACAACTGTTAAGCATGAAGTGTCAAGTGAAACATTTGCTGGAAAGACCCAGTCACGCCGCGAAGGGTCTGCCCATTGTTGTACCATGTTGTCATATCGCACGTACGTATGCACATGCATATACGTACGCTGCTTTGTGTCAAGTAGGTCAGGAGACTCACCTCAGGTGCGTGATTCTGGAGGAAACACTGGAGATTCTCATTTGCCGCGTCCGGTCGGGACATTAGGGTTGCTTCAGACCGGGAGAGGTTCGGGAGACTTGTTTCCTCACCTCGGAGGGTTGGAGATCAACATCACGTCCCAGGATCTGGCTTCATCATGCTGAAGGCACCTGCCCAGGGAGGTGATTGCGATTCTTCACTTACGGCAACTGCTCCCTTGCTTCGCCTCATCCGTTGAACGAAACAAGCCTCATCCGTTGAACGAAACAAGCATGTGCGGTCGCTTCTCCTATTCCACTAGATACGCGCATCGAGGGATCGCGCGCCAGTCATTCCCCGTAGAGCGTTCACAGCAGCAAGGACCGTTCAATACCAACACGCTTTACTTAACGTCTACCCTCCCGTCTCGCTTCGTTCGCTTTATCCTCCCAGAACTGTTCCACAGACGCGCCTGTCATAGACTTCGACGCCCGCTACAACAACCTGCCTCGATCATAACATCTTCGAATGCTCGCCGCCTAACAATCGCGATCATCCAACACGTTCAACAATTCGACCGCCAGCTGTTCCTCCCAGCTGTTCAGTCATCCCTTTCGAAAATCGCAATCATTTCGGCTTGATCATTAGCACAGCTACACCGACAGTAACATGCTCTCACCGTCATGGTGGAGCTGGCTGGCATGGCTGGCTCTTAGCTCTGGAGCAGTGGCGCAGGAAGTCGAACCAAAGGGCACCATCGGATTATTAAACAGCATGAAGGTTCCCTCGCCCTACATAAAGTTCCAAGATGGCTCTGGACCTTGGATCTTCACCCGAGGCGATTTCTCAATAGAGGACAACATCTTCTTCGGTTCTCACAACTACTTTCCCGCTGTCACCGAATCGCCCGGCGCAAGCGTCAGTTTCAACTTCACTGGGAGCCAGTTTGTCTGCAATGGCGTGTTGAACGCCCCAAAGTTCACGGATGAAGACTTTCGCACGCGGAGTGATCTGATCTCCATTACCTTGAATGGCGAACCAGTGGTCCTCAATGGAACAACCAATGCTGTTCAGTTCTTCCCCAGCAGAGACAAAGAGTTTATTTACATTCCGAGGATAACGCAGCTCAAAGGGATGAAGATCCTCAATATCACTCTCGGCCCAGCCTTCGAGGGCAGTATGAAAATAAATGATGCCGGCGACGGCGTTCGCACGCAATACGAACCGTGAGCTCTAGCATTTGTTACTGAGATGCGCGCTAATGCCAGTTCTATGGGTGCAGATTATCCGATTCCGGTTCCCGATCATTCAACCACAAATAATCAAACGCACAACTTCCGAGGAGAGGATGGTCAGGTCAACCGTACGACGTTTCTGTGGGAAGGGGAATGGCATCAGCCGGTATTGCCTTTTGTTATGCACAGTGGGTTATTCGGAGGGACAAGGGCTAACTTCAGCCGACAACAGTACACGGGACCTTGCAATGGCCTGGGGCAAGAAAGGTGCCAAGGTCTCGTCGTTGCTGCCTCCAAACTGTACCTGGACGTCTATCGTCTGCAACTTGAACAGGACGACTGGCTTCGTCGTTACCTTAGACCCTCCTCCTGATCCTATTAACGGTCCTCACCCCTTTCACGTTGAAAACGAATGGAACCACCCGCCCGCAGGCGCAAATTGCTTTTATACTCTTCTAGACCCAGCCAAGCGGTACACCGTGACGATGGAGGCCACAGGGGATGATGGCGCATATCTTGGGACTATCCTGGCCATTCCATACGACACGCGGGAGTAAGTTATGTTTGGGGAATCGTACACGCTAACAGGCGAGGCAAAGGAACCCAAACTGGTGGCCGCCATATTACACGGACACCTCTTCACCCGGAGCTAACCCGTCTAGTGGGGGCGGTAACCAGAACAATGGCTCGAATAGTTCCAATGGCACAAATGGCGGCGACAGTGATCACTCCGCGAGCCATGGTGAAAATAGGAAGAACACCAGCCCTGGCGTAATTGCTGCAGCAATTGTGAGGACTGATAACGGTGAAGGCTCATGCCAGGTCTCTTCTCTCGTCGGCGTTGCCGTCATTGCTGGCGCGTTGGTATTCTGCATGCTGCGACGACGCAAAGCCAAGAAAGCGGTACCTCCTCCGTAAGTGGACGCTTCTGAAAAATACCTGACATCGCAGGAATATGAACGGAAGAGTGGACGACATTGAGGACAAACACGAGTTGACGCCGTTTGAAAACAACTACCGTACGCTGGGTAGCAGCATCGGACTGGATGCGATGGGTACGCTTCCACACTGTATCGCCACTGATATCCAGGATCTAAAGGGTCATCACACGAGGGGACAGGCATCAGCGGCCGCGGGCTGCTCGCCCATAGTCCGACTGCATCATCCAAATACCCTGGCAGCTTTGGTAGAGCACCGTCCTCAGCTGCGTCGCACGGGAATCCTGTCGGGCCTAGATCGCCTCTTCCAGATGATGGCACCCTGCTGGCCGCAATCCGCGAGGCACTTGCATTCCAACACGCTCAGGAGGGAGAATTATCGCCCTCTTCGCCATCGTCTCAAGGAGGTGCATCCTCAGCAATGCAACCCCTCCCCCAATCAGGGGGAATTGACGAGGCGAGCATCTTGCTCGCTGTCCGGCAGGCTATCGCGGAAGCGACATCGGGTAGGGGGTCCGAGCACCCCGGTGGACACTCCGAAAGTCAGCACTCCCCGCTCACTCCGTCCTCGGAGCGAAACCAAAACTTCCTCGGTGACGAGTCGCCTATGATCTCCGCGATCAAAGGGGGTCTTCGCACTCCTGCGTTGTCGTCTCCTACGACCAGTAACTCGAGCACTTTACCGATGACCAACAAGATCCCGCCAATCAGTCCCGCCACGACGGAAGACGACAAAAGCCTGCTCATGGCCATCAAGGAGGTTGTCGCGTCCTCGATGCCGCAGCAGCTCGGTGGGCGGCGACCACAGCGCCATGCCGCCGGGCCGGCCCGTATTCGTCACGAGGCGGATGGAGGCACATTGGCTGTGGGCCCGGAGCCGGACACGGCCACGAGAAGGGCAGCAGACGAGGTGCTCCCGCCGATGTATAACCCAGAGTGGAGGGCCCGCCGACGAGCGGAAGATAACGGGGAAGACGGCCGTGAGCGGGAATAGTTTAGCGTCTTGCTCGGCGGATAGTAATCACCATGCACAAGGGCTTTGGGACATTGCCATAAGTTGCAACATGACGCAATTCAGCTCACGGTCGAAACCGCTTTCAGTCGTATTGGAGCCTCCTTTGCGCTCTGGTTCTACCCACCTGCAGTACTCTCTCCCTTCGATGTTTGCTGGTAGGAGTCCTGTTCCGCGATATTCCAACCCCACACCAGGATTGATCCAGAAAATCGGTTCATGATAGCTACAACTGTGGTCTTGTCTAATCAACTTCAGATAATTTACGAACCCCATAACCTCACAACCCAATTAGAAGAAGAAGTCAGAAACCTTTTGTCCCTTCCCTCGTTTGTGGGCAGCTCGAGCTGCCTCAGACACCTCCGTGATGTGGTCAATCTCCGCAACATCCGTGACAAAGTCGAGGTCGTCAAGGGGCTTCGCCCAGCGGTGGCGCTTATTGATACTGTAGTCGTAGATCTTCGACACAATGTAGATTGCCGCGAAGATAAAGATGGACCCGTACGCAAAGACAAACCCAACAGCATCGAACTTGCCAAGGAAGGTGTAGTAGCCCTGGAAGATGAAGACCAGAGGCGACCAAACTAGCAGCCAGTATCCACTCAAGGGCTGGAGGTAGCCGAGCTGAGGGAGGAAATGTGGGTACATCCCCCTCTTCTTGAGGCTCGCGCGGAAGCGCAGGTACGTGATCGCGATGCTGGTCCAGGTGACGAGCTGTGCTGAGCCGACCAGGGAGATCCACCAGTTCAAAACTTTGGCGGAGCCGGCTGAAAGGGACAGGTACGACAGGCAGCCGAAGGCGAGCGTGAAGAGCACAGCAACCCAGGGAACACCGTTCCGGTTCACCTTCGTGAAGATCGCTGGTGCTTGACGCCTGAGGGCCAGGCCGTATAGTGCTCGGCTTCCCGTGAATGTGAAGGCGTTACCCGTTGAGACGCAGGAGACGAGAATGACAGCGTTGACGATGGAGGGCAGGGATGGGATACCGAGGCGGTTCATGGCTAGAGCGTCAGTCAATGAAATTTACATCTCGCTGAGGTTCCGTTTACCCACAAATGACATAAGGACTCTTGGCCGCACCCGCTGCCTTGTTGGCAATCGCGCCGAGGAGGTTGGGGTCATCGGAGGCAGACACAATGCCGACGCAGAGCGCGCCCATGAGGTAGAAACCGAAGATGCGGTAAACTGTGGTCTTGAATGCGCGGGGCATGACACGGCGAGGACTCTTAACTTCGCCGCTGACCATGGAGAGGTAGTCTGGTCCAACAACCCTGCTCGTTAGCAATGTACAAGAAAAATTGAATGATGCTCACGCAAAAGTACTCCAACACAAACTGTCCCAGATGCCTTGGACGATTTTCTTCGCGCTGGTGTTGCCCGCGAAGACACCGGGGTTCTTCCAGAAGCGGAAACCATACTTGTCGTGCAGCGGGTTGCCACCGCACATCGTAACGAGCGTGTAGAGAGTGAGACCGATGATGAGGAAGATCTTGGAAAGGGAGATCCAAAACTCTGCCTCGCCGAAGTAGCGAACAGACCAAAGGTTAAGGGCAGCGATGACAGCAAGGCTGACAGTGATCATGACGGCGGGGTGTAAGGTAGCCGTCCAGTACGAAACGATCAGATTGATGGATGTGATGTCGTAGCAAATGAGGGCGAACTGGGTGATTGTGTACTTGTCGTCAGCTGCAGTGTGCATCCAGTGTACTCACGTTCCATCCTAGCGCCATACCAAAGCTCTCGTCCACGAAACGCGTGGCGTAGCCAATGAAGCCTCCGTCAATGGGCAGCAGAGTGGTAATCTCGATCAAGCAGTTTGCGGATGCCCAAACGACTGTGCACCACAGTGCCATGCCGATGAGGAGACCCAACGGTCCGGCACTCGTGAGCGGAATGCCAATAGCAATGAACAGGGCTGAGCCAATGGAGCCACTGATTGCGATGAGCTGGACGTGCCGCATGCGCAGGCCTCTGCGACCAGTTAGCCCTGCGTGTGCTTCTGACTCTCCACTCGCTCGCAGAGATCGACTCACCGGTGAGAATCCGGAACACCCTCAGCCGTGACAGGGCCCACCTCCTGGACTGTGTCGTTGGTGAGCGAGCGCTTGTCGTACGCCCCGTCATCGTCGGGGAACCCGTCCCCGTGACCCTTGTAGTCGCTCGCCAGTTCCTTCTCAGTCGACATTGTCAGTTCTACGCAGGTGCGAAGATGAGATGATGAGAAAGTGAGTCAGAGGCTGCCGCTGCTGGTATTTATTAAGTGGCATCTTAGGGAACCAATGCTATCGGACCGATAGGGATACGTCAGGCTCTAGAAACCAAGCACCGAGACGTGAGCAGATAGGTGTTTGCTGTCCATTAGCGTTAGCGCAGCATGCGGTACTTTTCCGCTGTTGTCCATTTCCACGGCCGGTGGAGCTCCAAACCATGTAAGCGATGGACAACCCCGAATCTTGGCAACCACACCTTGTTTGAGGAATGCATGCGCCTTCGACGCCAATTCCCCACCGTCGGCCTCAGCGCCGCGCGCCACGCCGGATAAGGTGCGGCGCTAAACTCGTGGCGCTAAAACACTGGTTCATGGTCAATTAAGCGCCGACGGTTGACGCGCCTAAGCGCCTGTTAAACGACCTCTCAGCATAAGAGAGTCCCATGAGCTGGTACTTTACTGCACTGTCAGACCATCCCTTCGGGACAGTACAATCAAACCCGCAGTAGACAATGACTGTTGACAAGAGGCCTGATCGCTCGGCAGTGGGAACAATGAGCAAGGAGCGGTTGCCCATTGTGGACATTGCACCGTATCTCGACAACTCTGCAACTGAGGCCGACCGTCGCAAGGCGCGCGATTCCCTCGATAGCGCTTGCAGAGAGTTTGGTAGGGCACCATCCTGTAGATATTCACTCTAACATACAGGATTCTTCTACGTTATCGGACACGGCCTTGACCCAGATTACTTGCAGTCCCTACTCAAACGGGGCCACGAGTTCTTCGAGCTCCCCGAGGAGAAGAAGAATGATATTCACATCTTCAAGAGTCAGGATGGCGTGCGAGGGTATCAGAAAGTGGGGGAAAATGTCACCTATGCTAAACGTGATCAGCAAGAGGTAAGTTTGTTGAAAAGGGAAGCTTTTATTCGACCGCAAACCGACACCAGGCGCTGGACATCTACCCCGAGCCAGCAAACCCAACCTCTGAGCGCCTGAATGGCAAGCAGCTTTGGCCGAGCGAGCACGACCTCCCTGGATTCAAAGACGCCATGCTCGAGTATGCAGAGAAGATGAAAGTTGTCGGGCACGCGTTCATGCGCGCCATGTCTGACGCCCTTGGTCACGAGGATGTCTTCGGTGAGCTGCAGTCGGACAACTACTGGGTGCTCCGGATTATTGGGTATCCCCCCCTGCCGGACGACTTTGACCCCGAGAAAGGCATCTCGTGCGGCGCCCACACCGACTACGGCTGCTTGACATACCTTCTTGCAGACGATATTCCCGGTTCGCTCCAGGTAGAGGCCAAGGACGGGTCCTGGATTGCAGCCGATGTTGTGCCCGGCGCATTCGTCGTGAACATCGGCGACATTGTGGACACTCTCACGTCACACACGTATAAATCGACTTACCACCGCGTTATCCACCGTGGTACCAAGTATCGCGTTTCGATGCCGTTCTTCTTCGAACCTCCGCGGGATTTCCTCGTCAAGCCTCTGGCAAGTCTCGTGCCAGCAGGAACGAAGCCGGCCGAGCCATTCACATACTTTGACCACCTGAAGCGCATGATCTACAACCATTTCGTCGCAGCTGATAAGCCACTTCCTGAGAAAACGAACGCCAACCCCCTCACCCAGCGTGGGTAAGGGTTTAAATGTATGTATAGACCAGAAAGCGTCACTGGGTAAGGGAGAGTCAAATGTGTTACAATTAGGAGCGAGTTGGCCTATTACAAAGTTGTAGCACATGCAATACAAATTGTGTCATTGAGGCTCCTACACGAAATACAGCTCCCAATCGTACTCGAGAACAATGTCAAGCCAGTCTACAAAAGCCCTCCCTTCCTGGTTACGCGCCCACACCTCATGTACGAGGGTTTTCGAGCGAGGGACATTAAGAAATCCTCCAATGCGTTTTCTGCGGCGTCAGTTCGTCTCCCAGAGTTTGGAGTAGAGTGCTCACGAATATTCTGTGTACAGTCTTTCCGCTCGTTCGCGATCTTTGCTCTCTCCGTTTCCTCCTGGAAGCGCCATCGCGCTAATAACGAAGATCACCCAGTGGACGGAACATGTCCCGGCAAGATTACGCTCGACCATTGTCTCAAGAAGCGATAAGCCCTGTTGCACAAGGAGGCGGAGTTTGAGCGCATAAGGCGATTCGCACAACACAAATCCCCTGATCTGAACGAGCGTCGCTGTTCGAAACGCCTCATGGTAGTATCGGTGAATACCAAGGTCGGGTTTGGCTACGAGATTAGTAACGCTTGCGCAGAATGGGCGCCGAGGGAGCTCAGACGCACCTTGAACCAGGGCATCGACGCGCTGCCGTTCTTCCTCGAGCTCGTCCTCTAGCTTCTCGGCCTCGCGGACAACCTCGAGAAGAGCTTCGCTACTCTGTCCTTCGGATGAGTTGGCCTGACGCCGACGTCGGATGAGTTCGATGACGCGATACATTTTGCAGAACACGGGTAGGTTCACGCCGGTAAGGGTGTGTAATGCGGCAAGCTGTCCTTGCGTATGTTTGAGGATAAGCGAGTACGGTACCATTGGTCCGCGTGTGTAAGCAAATGAGCTGAGCACGTCGTGGTAAATGAGGTTGTCCAAGCTGAGTTCAGCGTCTGAGGTGTCTTGAGCAACTCACAATTGAGCGGCCCTAACGTTGTGGGCAGTATCCACGCGCTCAAACAGTGACGATGCCAACGTGCCGGCGCGGTCTACGAGAAGATCAAAACCCCAGACATCGCCACGGCAGATCTGGAGTAAGAAAGCCACGAGGGTGTCAGCTACTCACTCTAAACTGGATCACCATGAGCGCCGTCGCTAGCAGTGTCATGGCGTCCTCGTCATCGATAAACCCCGCCGACCCGGGTTGCGCCACCCGGTCCAGCTCCGACAAGACCATGACTCCAGCTTCTGCGCCCAGCCGCTCGCTGATGGCCTCATATCGCAATTGCCCGGAGTTGGCGAGATGACGCCCTGCCCATGCCAGAATGGAGAGATAGAGTGAGATGCTGCGGTCTGCGAGGTCTGTGAACGCCGAGAAGCCGCCTGCTTCACCCGAGCATGTGACAAGGCGGCTGAGCGCACCTTGGAAATGTTTCAGAAGGTCTGCATGCCGTGGCATGTTTCGCATTGCGCTAGCAGAGGCGGGACTGAGAGCGATGCCATGTTCTGAAGAGGACGATGCAGGGGCTTGGCCAGATGCCTGATTTGGTGCTGTCGCGGCAGCCGACATTGTCGTAAACGGCAAATCTCCCGCCGCTGAGGCGAAGAGGTCGGTTGCACTGCTGGTCTCTCCGGCACTTCCGGCCTGAGAGCCAAAGCCGAAGCCCATCATCCCCATGGGCAAGCCACCAGCACCTGCTGGCTGTGGCTGCAGACAATCGGCGGCCCACAACTGGAGAGTTGCCTGCGGTCAGTGGGCCCGGGTTTGCAACGCACAGCATCCAGTTCCAGGTTACCGAAGATGTCAGCGAAGGGAAAGCTCTGGAGGAGGTCGGCTCCGTTAGATGCTCCATGATGGTCGGGTGCGACCTGTGGCAGCACAGGCATGTCCATGCCACTGCCTGATGGTCCCACTCCATTGGAAGGGGACACATTTGGTACCGATGTAGATGCTGACGCCGGCACGTGTGCCTCATGGACTCCAAGTGCTGACGCGAGTAAGCGTAGGGGGTCTGGCACGTCGTGGTTTGTTGTGTTGGAATACAGGGTAGGAGGATGTGGCTGCGCTTGAGGCTCCGAGATTCTCTGTGAAGCTCCTCCATTGCGACGTTGCGCTGGTCCAGCTCTATCAGGTGTATCAGGCCATCGACATGTCTGTCCATCAGCGTCACTATAAGGATAAGTGTATCTGGGATGACTGTGACTGCTTCGGTCCTAGGATCATATTTTGTGCGCACAACTCTAATATCTGTCGGCTTTCACATGGGTCATTCGTCACCACAATCCTCATCCAGTCTTGGGCAGGTTATCACCCGGTCTCGACCGTGTGTTGCACATTTGAGTCCCAGCCCGATGCGAAGCATAATGGAAATCGTGTTGTGGTTCGAGGGCCACGGACTCACAAGTTTCAGGCGCTGGCATGTTTTGCAAGCTGGCCCAGGTGCGAGATCGCATCGTTTCCTGCGCCGCCGGCAGGTCAGACACCCATCCTTGGACCTCCTGAACTTCGGGCGCGTCGAGGGCGCATTCCGGGAGACTGGAGACGAGTCCCGCGCCCCCGGAGATGCGGAGCGGCGGCGCTGCTCGCCGGGAGAGACCGAGACGCTGTAGCTTTGGCTGCGTGACGACATACACGGAGCGCTTCGAAGTAGTGGCCAACAGGTGGATAGCGCTTCTTTCTGAACCATGATCATATGATGTGAGGCAGCTGTTGTGGGGAAAAGAGTTAGCCGCGGACCTGGCGGTTAGATGAGTTAAATGAGGCTGGCGCCTCTGTTAGCAGGCCGCTTAGGTTGCCGACTCTTTCTGGGCCCCGTTTTGCTCTCGATAGCGCTATCTCTCTGGCTTTGATAACACACACCAACAGGTATCGAGAGGAGACTGATGCGGTGAGGCCAGATACCGTGCGCGGGCGAACATGTCCAGAACATAAAGACGAAAAGCATGCTCCCTTTCTCCCGAAGACAGTTCCCCAGTGATCCCAGGATGCCACCTGGCCATCCCCAACTCAATTTGGTCCTTTCATCACCGTCTCCATTCGGTTTCCTCCCTTTCACGATCGTCGGACTCACTGCTCATGCTGCTCATCGTGCCAAAAACGAACCTCACTCTCACCACTGTGAGTCGAACACAGGACCTGCGGATGAAAGCCTTAGAAAGGTGATGGATAACCAATTACAGTCCGACGCTCTACCAACTGAGCTATGGTGAGGATTGATTACGTAACAAGGCGCCCTCCCTGCAGTCCTGAATGCATACAGGCGTGTGGAGTTCTGAATGCATATGGGCGTGTGGTGGACTCCTTGTCTTGTACGAATGCGACGGGAGGTATTGAGGTCGACAAGGGCGCCGAACACACCCAACGTCGGGATCGGCGGGTCGTGGTCGTGCAGGGCTGGCATCATGGTGCTGGGCTGTTGTGCTCGAATCAACCTGTATGTCCTCCCGGCTAATGCCGCTACGCGACCACCAGGGTTCTCCCAATTAGTTGTAGAGTCAGTGAGAAGTGCAGTGACGCGGTGTAAGACAAGTCGAAACTCCCTCGGCCAAACTACCTTCATGACAATCGGTTACTATACGCTGCTCTGTACAACTAACTACCTCTGAGTGGTGACTTTAGATTACCACACTCTGCACGTTTGTCGCAGCGACTGTGTTAGGCCACTCTCTGGGCTCACCTAAACGCGCCGTCGATACTCGAATCGCTCACGAAGGTAATGGCGCTCTCACTGAACCCCGTCCCGCTGGACTTTCTGGCCAGCTCTGGCCCTCTTGGGGGTTTCTGGAAGCCACGGAACGAGTCGGCATGAGCCGGCGGCAGACCCGCTGTACCGTACGAAGTGGACTGCTTGCGGCCGAGGTTGGGGCCGAGGGAGAGCGTATTGAAGCTGGACACGAAGAGCGGGTTGCCTGGTGTGCGGTCGAATTGCATGTCGCGGTCGTCAAACGACGAAGGCGAGCGCGGACCCATGTTCGCTGGCGCGGACGTGAGAATCTGCAGCCCCACGAAAGACTGCGAGCGGGTGCCGCCCTTGTCATCCTTCCTCTGCGGGGGAGGGAGAGGGGACGTACCCAGTGAGCCCATGGACGCGACGGAGGCCGACGAGGCCGACGAGGCTGACGACGCAAGGGCGAAGTCGCGGGAGAGCGGCCGACTGCGTGGACCCGGTGACAGGTTATCGGGGGGCAGTTCGCCGGCTCCCGCGCGCTGCGCCGTAGTTGGACCTCCCTTGACGGGCTCATCCTCCCCAATCGTAGCCATTGAGCTGAATGCTCCCGCTGCTCCAAAGTCGGCAGTGTCGTCGTCGAACGCGTTCGACAACTCGAGCTCGGAACGCGCGGCTTCGGCTGGGTCGACGGGCTCGAGGCCCTCGATCCACACGCGGGATAGAGTCGGATCGTATTCGCCCTCCTCGCCAAGCCCAAGGCCACCCCACGAGGCTGGTGTCTCGTCCTCCTCGCCTGCCATCATCAACTCGGTGTCACAGCCGAGACATGCGCCGAGCTTCTCCCATAGAGATACCGAGTGCCGGCGGACTGCTTCGCGTGCGAGGAACACCCACTCATAGTCGGGGCACTCTGACCGGTCGACCACTGTGAGGTGTGCCCAGAACTCGGGCCAGTTCCAGTGCCAGACGTCAATGTCCTTCCAATCCGGCCGCATCCCCTGGCTGGGGAACGTCTGCTCGAGCCACCCAAGAAGCTGTGCGTTCCGGGGACTGGTGAGTAGTTCCTTGACCTCCTTTGGACGGTGGGCGAAGGGAAGGAGAACTGTCTCGTCCATCTCGACATACTCGACAGGCTCGAGAGCGATCGGCTCGGGCTCGGGAACAGTTCCGCCACCAACCGCCGACTTGTAGGTCCCTGTCGACTTGCGTCTTTGATGCTTGCCACGAGGAGTGCCCGGAGTACCAGGCGTACCTGGTTCAGGCGCGGCGACCGGGGTCATCAGCCCACGGGCGAGCTCCATGACCTCGTCGGGCGAGAGGGCGTCGGGCTTCTGCTGTAAGCGGGTCGCGCTTCCCGCAGCGGCTCCGACACCGGAAACGCCCTCTGGCGGGTACGGGTTGGCATTCTGCTTAATGGAGGACAACGGGCCAAACTCTGCAAAGGAGCCTGCGAAGGAGCGTTTGCGCACGGGCGGCTTGGGGGACGAAGGTGCCGGCGCTGGACCGACACTCGAGAATGACGCCAAGGACGATGACGACTGGGAGCGTCTAGTTGTCAGCTGTGTTGATGTGGATGACATCTGAACATACCGGTGCATCTGGGAGTCAGCGGCGGTATTGGCTTGGCTGGCTGGGGCCTTAACAAGGAGGATGCGGGTCCTGACGGTTTCGCTTTCGGAGGTATCTGTGTCGCGGCGCGATCGCAAGAATACCTGTTCGCGGCCACTGAGCGAGCGGTGCAGCTTGTTCATGCTGCCTGAGCGTGACAGAGTTGGTGGTGTCGATTGCTGCGGTGTCGACTGCTGTGGGGTGGACGTTAAGCTGATGGGCGAGGTAATCTTGGGGAGATCATGGTCTGGAGCGAGCGGGGAGAGCGACTGTAAAGGGCTGAGCGCGTTGATGCGCGGTCGCGATGGCGAGTGGCTTTTGCGTGGGCGTTCCATTGTGTTGGGTTGAGGTCGTGTGGGAATGTCGTGTGGCGTGTTGGGTGTAGGATAGGAGTCGGTGCTGGGTATCTGATGATGAACTGAGTGCGCTATCGAGGCGGGGGGACTCGTTGTGTCCCGGAGGAGGGGTCGTTATCGTAGAGTGCAAGTGTGCGAGGATGAATGCTAGCGCTTATGATGATGGTATTGGTGGAAGTGAGATGTGTAGTGTTCAGAAGAAAGAACGAAAAGAACGAAAGGGGAGATGCCGAAATATCGAGCTATCGAGCTACCGAGCTGGTCCAGAATCCAGAATCCAGACCACAACTAGAAACTGCGGAGTGGTTGGGTTCAGGTTGTTGCGAATCAAGAGTGTGATGTTATCGAGAGCGAGAATGTAGTAATATGCACCGGTTGCATGCTGGCCCCAAACATATGTCATACATTTTGGTAAGCCTCAAGCGAGTTACAAATGCAGAAACGGCCATGAGTGACGCCAGACTGGCATTGAGCATTAACAATCTGCATGCAAGCGAGCCCGCCAGCCTTACTATTATGACTCCCTCCCTACCGATGGCCTGATGGTTTTGCGCGGATGTCAGCTGTCATCGATGTCAGCTTGCGATGTCAGAGTTGCGTGTCAGCTGTTATTGTGGGGAACCCGCGTGACTGGTCTAGAACGGCGTCAATTGGCTTCAACAGCGTCATCTCGGCGCATCTCCGAACTGTCATTGACCAATCACATCCTACTTTGCAAACCCGTAGCCGCCGGTTCCCATGCATCCCATGCACGGTGTCATCAGTCAAGGCCTTGTTGGGGGGGGGGAAATGGGCAGTATGGGCAGCATCAGGCAGCATCAGGCAGCATCAGCAATGCGAGAGCTGCGGACCGCACAGGACCGGTTGGCCGCCGTTCCCGGTCGCCGCAGCTCCCACTACTACTGCTCCTTGGGTCATTCCACTCTTCGAAGCCACGCCAAGGCGTATCTGGGGCAAGATAACGAGTGGACTGTGCGCATGGCATCTGTCGGATGGGACATGCCAACTTCGCCATGGACTGATTGGGGTGATAACGGGCCACGGGGCCAGCGATGAGCCACCTTTGGCAATTTGGCATGCACATGTGCGCCACATGTGCCACATGGTGGCCAAGCACCCACATCTTGAGGTGAGGACACCCTTCTATACGCTTCGACACTCGGCGAAGGAGGGATTGTGTCAGTGGAAGGGTGCCACTGGAAGGGTGCCACTTCCACTGAGACTCTCCTCGCTTAACTACTAGCACATATTCCGCTGTTCCCCCACGCGGTGCGATATGTTTCCTCGCCATGCGCTATGTGGCTCATTCTCAAACCTACCGCAGCTCGGAGAGTTTGTCTCGCGTCATCAGCACCACTGTGTACGGCACCGATGCATCCCAAATGTCTGGATCTGGTTGTTCTGGGTCCACAACCAGGGCTAGCACCCAGTCAAGATGGCATCAGATGGCATCCCACCGCGGACTTTCCATCATAAATTCTTACGGTGCCACGCAATAGAGGCTGCTTGAAAGTGAGACTGAGCAGAACATCAGAGTCAACTTACCCACCCCTCTCGTCATCAGCCGCCACCGATGTCATCCACAGTGTTAGCCGCGTTTGTTGCTAGATAGGGCCGCTACTGCTCCTGTGCTGACGGAGCAGCAGCCGGCGGGGACCCCCATACCGGATCTCTCGGCTGGGTGACGTCTTCCTCGCTGCCTGCGGTAGGTTTGCTCGGCCTTGGGTCGCGGGATTGGGACTCATGGGTCCGGGTTTCCCTGTTCAATGCCGCCGCCACTGCCGCTGGGATCCGTTGAGCCTTGAGATAGGAATTCACGCTCCGGTATTCCGTCAGGTTTCTGAAGGGCGTAGCAAGGGCTTTGAATTCACAACACCCTGTAGGAGTTGAAGATCAAACGCCGGAGTGTCGCAGCCAAGCTTGTTTTGCTCCTCTTGCGAGCTCTGCGAGCGTGGCCGCGATGGCTGTTCAGATCCGCCACCTCACGGACACAGTTTGAAAGGAGGCCGAGAGCGCAACAGAAATGTCGAAATGTCTGAAATGTTGAATGCCGCCGACGTGCCACGGCTTTGCCACGCATTGATGCTATTCCAGGAGCAAAAGCTCAGTTGAGTCGCGTAGCGTTTCGAGGAGTCTACGCGATGCATTGTTAACGGGGAAAAGGGGGTAAAAGGGGTAATACCATGGTTGTGAATTCTAAAGAGTCGCAGAGTGGTCACAAGATGAATGAGAGCAGGTAGTGAGCATGTGGGCATGGAGTTTGAGGAATGACCGAACAAAAGAGGAACCGCAAGACAATGCAAACGAAGAATGATAGCAGAGGGGCAAGGGAGGGTTTTGCCTCCGTGCTCTTCGGTCGAGTTCCAGCAGCGGAGCAGCACATGAGGCCCGAGACCAGCGACGGGAATTGGGCGGGTCGGTGAGGAGGAGAGGAGCAGTAAGACGAGGGCTGTGCACGCACTTGTCTTGCTGCTCGCTCAAAGAGTTTACCATTCTATCCAAGCAATTGTGCCGAACAGGGAAAACTCTCCAGACGAGAGGAACACATCCCTTGCCAGAGTCAGTCAGTCAGTCACCTCTCGCCCATCGCACCTCCCCGCCCATCAGTTCAGGTCCTACCATTACTTGGAGGGAGGGTGCGGTGGGTGGAGCACTGGAGCACTGGAGCTCTGGCATGGCCGCTCGGAGCAGAAAGCCGAGGGACCAAGGGTGAAGAGTGCGGAGAGTGCGGAGCCGAACCCAACGCCCTCACGCACCCACTGCGTGTCCATGGTGCCTAGAGAGGACGCTGCCGGATACCAACGGCGGCCTTGCTCAGGGACGCCGTGCTTTGGAAAGAACTCTCCTCCGCCTTGGCTCGCAAGCCCCTGTGAGAGGAGCCTGTCGTTGACTACGCTCAAAGACATAGAGTTTACCAGAAGTGTGCCAGCCCCACGCAGCCCTGCACATCACTGCTGCGCACAGCGTTTTCCATGAACCCAGCCTGAACCCAGCATTGGTAGCAAGCAGCTGCAGTGTCAAGTAGTAGGCAGGACATGCAGGACAGCACAAGCGGGTGGCTCGGCTCGAAGGTAGCCAAGGCTCCTCTTTGCAACATTGCGACATGCAGCCCTGAGACCCCCGAGACCCGAAAGGGCCGTGCCGCTGTTGTCCAATGGAGCCTGCAATCCGCTCCCTCAGGCCCTTCCATGCATCCTGCCTGCTGATCACTTGGTACGTACGTCTGGAGTTTGCATTACTACAAGGCTGCGAGGCCGTGAGTCAGTCATGGCATCTGGCCAAGACGAGGATGTCGTGATCCGAGGGATCCGAGGGATGTCGAGGGGATGGTGATTGGTACAAGAATGACGACGACGACGGTGCCGCAGATCCCCAGAGCCGGGGATTGTGTGTAAGGCCAACGGCAGGCGGTCAGTGCCGCCACTCACCCGGCCGCCGTCCAGGCAACTCAATGCACTGCACCATGTCCTCCGAGGCCGCCCTTTGTAGATCTTTTGCTCCTTTCACAGCATGCAACCTCGACAGACTTTAGGGGTTGCGAAACTCTGTCGAAGTAAAAGGAGGCACCAAAGGGGGACCTACATGCCATGGGATTGTGTAAGACGAGCCGCGGAGGACACCGTTGTTGGCAAGTCCTCTGCTCTTGTGCTCTTGTGCTCTTGTACCCCCAAGTCCCCAAGTTGACCACATCCCTATACTGGAAAAGTGGGGGGTAGATTTCCGAAAGACACGACAGGATGGACCTCGTCGCTAGCGAGACTGGTCTGTTGGGCCTGCGCTTGAGTCTGCTTGTCTGCCTCTGTCTGCTCAGCTCCAGCTTCAGCTTTGGATCAGCAAATTGGCCAAGCAGCCCCTCAGCTACCGTAATACTCGGAGAACCGGAGAGTGCGTTGCGGTACGTATGCCGCAACGCGCAGAGGCCTTGCAGAGGCCTTGCAAGAGACCCCGATTACACGGAGACATGCATGCACAGTAGCATGCACAGTAGACTGCAGCGCTGGGAATGCATGGGTAGTCTTTATCCAGCTTTATCCAGTTATCCAGACGCTAAGGGAGGGGAGTTGCCGCTCATTACCAACGCGAGGCACCGGTACCACCTCTCTTTCTGCTCTTTCTGCTCTTTTCTGCTGCTCTTCTACTGCTCGCGGCGCTCTCTCGGGTGCTCTGCTCTGCTCCGGACCCGGAGCGTACCCCCGTCGTCGCCCTCGTTGCCAGCCGGGCCAAGTTGGCCAGGCAAGCCATTTCGGCAGCAGCACTCGTCCCAAAGAGAGTTCCAAAGCGTACCGCTGGCCAGGGCAGCTCCGCAACCAGAGTCTACCCCCTCCTCTCTTGCGATCTTGCTCCCTCAACCCCCTCTGTCCATTCCGTGCCAGTCTCTGCTGTCAATCACCACATCCCAACATCCCACGTCCCACCCCCCACCCGCGCAATCACAATCTCAATCGCCTGTCAGTAACAATCGCAATCACAATGTCCATCTAAAGTTTACAAGTTTACATCTTCTCATCTCCTGTCCCCAATCCCTCAGATCTCCATCACATCTCATATCATATCAACATATCTCGCATCGCATCGCATCCCATATCGCATAAAGACATATATTGTTCTAGACATAAAGATCCCTGTCGAACCCCACCTGACCCACCTGACCGCCACCACCAACTTCCCCCCCTTCCCCCCCCCCTCCCCCCCCGTCCCCCTCCCCCCACTCCGCCCCATCCCCATCCCCCGCCCAACCGACCCCTGTCGCACCGACCTCCTCCCGGACTTGAACGTCACTGGGCCGTTGAAATACCTCTCTCAATTCTGGCGAATAGATTGTCGCTCTCGCAAGTGAGCTCGGACTCGCGAGGATCAGAGGGATCCATCAACCCCCGCCCCCAAGCCAGAGACGGTCCAAGCAGTCACAAGCAGGCGAAGAACAGGCTGGCTAGAGCAGTGAAAGGGAGAGCAACCAACTTGCAAGAGCAAGAGGGGAGGTGCAACATTTTGAGCAAAGGTGCCCAAAAGAGGTGGAACTGTTCGTGTCGTGTTCTCGGGCATGTCCTGAAAAAGGAGCGCCTCCAGTTCCAAGCCACCAACTCACCTCTCTTGACTGTCTTTCGGTCATTCGAAACCCTTTCTCTCCTCGCTCTCGCACTCTCGAGCTCTCGCACTCTCTCTCTCTGTCTTCTACTCGTACTCGCCCTCGCTCTCCTCGTTCTCCTCGCCCTCGCCCTTTGCTCTCTCTCTCTCTCTCTCTCGCCTCCACCTCTCACTCGCACTCCGCCCTCGCCCCATCCTCGGCGTCATCCTCATCCACCTCTTGGCCCCGCCTACCTCTCCTCCTCCATCCTTCGGCCTTTCCTACTCGCCTCGTTTACACCTACTCCCATCTTCACATCTCCATTCGGCATTCATCTTTTGCCTCAGCCTCTCTCCATTCCGTCCGTGTCCCTCTCAATACCGGCCACCGCCGCCTCCTCGTGGCTGGTATCTGCCATTCACGCCCTGCCGCCTCAGGCGCCGTGCCCCTCGGCGCACTGCTTTGGCCGCCGGCCACCCCTCATCCTCGACTTCCTACCCCTCCTGTTCCATCGTCGCCCATCTACATCCACTTCTTTGCGGCGCCACCATCTTGACCGTCGACCAAGTCCGTCCTTGCGTTTTGACTATCGCCGCCGCCTGTTAATCCAATCAACCGCCTGAACCGCCACTCGTACGCTCGGGCTAGCCCCTTCTTCCCATCTTGCGTTTGAGAAAGACCCATCCATCCTCACATTTTCTCTCATCGAACCAAACCGCAATAGCACACCGTCCTGTTGCGTGCTACCTCGCTTTCCCGTCTTCTCTGAGAATCTTGGCCCTCCGCAGACTCTTAGGAGACGCATCGGGCTAACCTTCGGCTTGTTGTTGACGAGTTTGCTTGGCCCCGAACTCCACTTCCCCAACGGTTCCTCCGCCTTGGAACCGCCGAGCCGGGCGCGCAACGACGTTGTGTGCCGCAGATCATCTCGCGTCCTTCAGCCCATCAGTGCGCATCCAACCGCGTCCCCTGGCCTCGATCGGCTCCTCTT
Source organism: Cutaneotrichosporon sp. PL3408A (assembly GCA_023629975.1). Lineage (NCBI taxonomy): Eukaryota > Fungi > Basidiomycota > Tremellomycetes > Trichosporonales > Trichosporonaceae > Cutaneotrichosporon > Cutaneotrichosporon sp. PL3408A. The sequence continues at coordinate 545,986 of JAMAMB010000005.1, forward strand.
CACGCTGTCGAGGAGGCTCACCTCTTATCTCTATCACGAGTCCCCTTGCTCTCGCAATCCGACCGAAAGGGTGAGTTTCGACAGCCTTGTCCGCCCTGCCTCACGTCTAACGCTCTCCAGTGCGCTCATACTCCCTCTGCGGTCTTCCTGCCATGTCTGGTCTGACGTATGACCCCACTGCGAACGGCGGGGGCAACGAGTACACGAACATGGCGTACATGACGTCCAACGGTCAGCAGGTGGCCTATCAACAGGGCGTCACCATGCCGCAAGGCATGCAACAGCAGATGATGCAGAACCAGGCTGGATATATGACGACTGGCGAGCCTTCGATGCGCAAGACCGTCGAGGGTATCCCCCAATTGCATCTCCAGCAACAGCATCAGCATCAGCAGCAACAGCAACAACAGCAGCAGCAACAACAACAACAGCAGCAGCAGCAACAGCAGCAGCACCTTGTTGCCCAGCAAATGCAGTCGCTTGCTGCCGGTGGGGTCCCAATGGGCGGCCACCCCGGTCTCATGCAGCACCATTACGCCATGCCCCAGGCGCCCCCTGGCCAGTCGTATCCTGCCGGCCTACCCATCGAGTTTTACCAGGCAGCTGGACATCCACCGCCTGGTGTGTCCTTCCCGCACCTGGCAGCGACCCACGTGGCAGATTACCGCTTCGGAGGGCCACAGTTTGTCGTGGGAGAAGCCCACTGGCACGGCGGTGGCGAATGGGAGGACGAATTCGAAGAGAACGGAGGTGCTGTTCTCTATGGTAACCTCGAGGTAAGCGCTGGCAGCGGCTTCGGACTGGTAGGACTGCCGCTAACTTTAATGCAGGTCAAGCACCGCCGACGTACAACACCGGAGCAGCTGCGAGTGCTGGAGCATTGGTTTGCCATAAACCCACGTCCAGATAATGCTTTACGTGAATGGCTGGCTTCCGAACTGGGCATCACAAAGCGCAACGTTCAGGTTTGGTTCCAAAATCGGTAAGCAGGGTCACCATTCAAAGCCCATTGATTCTCCGAAATGTGAACTAAACTAACCTTGTACAGCCGGGCAAAAATCAAGAACCAAGAAAAAGCCAGAGAAGCAGCAGCGCAGGAGGCCAAAAACAAGGATGCCACTGCGGTGACTGCAGGTGCCAACACTGCGGTGAATAGCACAGGGAACACGGGCCACAGCGACACAGCCAAGAGCGAGTCGAAGGAGCCGGTGACACCAACGCCCGATGAGACCAGCTCTGCTACATCTGGGTCACAACAACCACAGCAGCCAGTCACACCGGGGGGCCTTAGCCAGGTCTCTATGAACGCAAGTAGCGCACAGTCGACTCCAACCCGACCCACGTCGTCGTCAGGACTGAGGCGGAACAACCCATCGTTGACAGTGGACAAGCTTGCAATGGGCCGACGAGTGTCCCTTGCAGGAGGAGATGTCGCCGACATTGAAGTTTGGGCAAAGGCACGAAGGCAACAGCTGGCAAGTACACTGAGCTTGCCGTCCGCCAACTCGCCAATGGGAATGGCGGCAGCCGCCAGGAGAAACAGCCAGCCATACCCAACACAGATCCTTACACACCCCGAGGAAAGCACGACCCCATCGCGCTCCGCCCTGCCCAGTCCCAAGGTCTCGCCAAACGGACGCATGCCACAGGCGCTCCTGTTCACGGCTATGCGTAACAACACACTACGCCGGGCGTCAATGCCAGGCGGTGCGCAGCTGATATCCACCTCGACCTTTACGCCACCTAGAACGGTGAACCTCCACCCAATAGGATGTGGGCCGGCGCGCGAGCTGAGCCCAATTAAGGACCAGGATCACGACCTTGAGATCGACCCTGCACTCCGTGGCTCCGCAAGTGGTGGTGTTGGCGTGTTTGTGACACCGCCTGGCATTGACCAGTCGCTGCTGAACATTCCCCACGAGTCGCAGTTGCAATACCAGCTAAACCCCGGTGGTGGTGCGCCGTTTTCCCCGAACTCTCCTCTCCCCAACCCAACATTCTCGTTTGGTGGCACACCCTCTGGGCCTCTCTCCAATCCGGGGGACAGCGCCCAGGCTTCCATGGCGTCGACGCCTGTGTTGGAGAAGTCGGACTCGCAGCATGCCCTCTTCCTCGCCCTCCAGCGTGGCCGTCTAGCCTCGCTAGCATCCGTCAATTCGGTGACGAGCAATGCGACCGACGCAACGTCCACCGGCGATGGCAGCGATGTGGAGTGGCCGGCATTCATCCCGCCTGGGTTCGACCCCGATATTCGCCGAGCGTCAGCTCCTGCGGATCTTCTGCACAATATCGGCCTGCTTGGCATCTCCTCTGTCGGCTCCCAGTCGATGAGCCAGGTGTCGTCTGCAAACAGCTCGACAGGTGCGAACATGATTCGCCCTTCACCACTTGCCTCCTACTCGCAGGGCGCGTTCGACATGTCGCTCAACCAGCACATGCAGCAACAGCAGATGGCCGGCTCAACGCCAACCATGCATGGTGGTCCTTACATCCCTGCCTCTGAGGCTTCCCCGTCTACCGTGACTGGCGGCTCCAACGCTCCTAGTGAGGGCCCGTCGCCATCGGGTGTGCACACGCAAGTGGGCATGCTGTCGAGCGGCGGTGCAACGCTCATGCCTCCTCCTCCCCTGCCGCAGCAACGTCAGGCAACATACACGACCTACGCCGACTTGCAGCAGCAGTACGAGCTGGACGCTGGTTCGTCTGCCCTTCCGACCCTACCCGAACCTTCGGCAACATACACGCTTCCGTCCGAGGGTGAAGGCGAAGGTCGCCAGCTCTTCGGCACCGACTTTGAACTCGGCTTCGACTTCTACAACGACGACAAGGACCAGTACGCGTTCTTGGCCGAGTTGGCAGGAGACGACACCATCAATGTCCTCTTATAGTCTAATAACGTCGCATTACGCCGCTCACGATTTGTCGGACAAATTAACCATCTTGTTGGGATTAGTGATGCATACACGAACAGTTGTACTTGTCACGGCACGTCTGATTGGCGCTCGCAGATTCCTTGGCTGAAGTGGGCGGAAGGTGGCGGCGCCGCTGATGGCTTCAGAATGGCCTTGAGAGAGCCGGCCGGTCGGCAGGTCCAGATCGCGAGTATTCGCTTGTTCTGCATGCCGTCCTCCCCGGAACACAATTCAACGCCACACCGCCATAAACCTTACAAGCCTTGTGGATCATGTGAACATAGTGTGCGTGCATAGCGTGGTTGAGAATAGCGCGGTTGAGAACGGTGGCGCAGAGCTCGCGTGAGCATGGGAAAGACGGGCACATGCCAGAATAGCTGCAGCGAGCTTACCGTGGTCCGGAGAACACGGCACATCCCCGACACCTTTGTGCCCGAGCCGTTGTCCTTCGGCCATGGGACCTGCTGCAGATCGCTTGCTCTCTAGCGGGGCCTGAATTGGCTGTATCCCGGTTGTCTTCGTCGTTGTCTTCGTAGCCGGGTCACTGTTCGGATGCCCTGGCACTCCTTGCGGCTCGGAAGGGACGATGGAACATCGCGTGTGCGGTCCTAACTCGACGCGGCTTGACGGCCATCGGAACGGCAGTCCGCGCCAACTGGACCACTTGGAACTATGCCCGACGAGGAATGGCGGCGGAGAATTGCGTATACGGAGTATCCAGCAGCCTCTGTTCCTCGAGGGTCCCGGTCGCGACGGTGCTCATGGTATGTGTTCCTCGCCTCTGCCCGTCGTTAGCCGTAGGCACGTCGGCACGTTGACATGGTGGACATGTGGGACGCGGGAATGCTCCGATCGCTTTACAACGTGCGCTGGTCGTGGCTCATGAGTGACGGGAAGCAGAGCGGTCCGACGGGCCGCAGCGGCATACCGCGCTACGGGATGCAGGAGATGACGAGAAGGATGAAGCAGGCGTCTCGAGGCACAACGGCGGCGCTCATTCCGTGCGGCGCGAGGTGCGGCTGGCAGATCGGATGCGCTCGCTGGACTCGTCGTCCCCAGGCTAATGCTACTGACAATGCATCTACTCTACCACAACTCAGCACAGCTACACACCCTAAACACGGTGGTACACGTCCTCGGGCTTGAGGCCGGCCTCGCCGCGCTTCTTGTTGGCGTTGCCCCACGCCTTGATACGGATGCTCTCGATCTCGATGAAGCCCGAGGTGGCGGTCGGCTCGAAGCCACCAAGCTCGTCCATTGACGAGAACTTGGCGTCGTAGAGACCCTCGTCGGCGTCACGGCCCTCAACAATGACGTTGCCCTTGTACACGGCCAGGCGGACGAGACCGTTGACGGTCTTCTGGGAAGCGGGGATGGCAGCGCGGACAAAGTCGGACTCGGGGGAGAAGTAGAAGCCGTTGTAGAGGATCTTGGACAGCTCAATGGTGACAAACTGGTCACGGAGGGCACGGACGTTGCGGTCGAGAGTCATGCCTTCGAGGTCCATGTGGGCGACACGGAGGATGGTGGCGCCGGGCGACTCGTAGCATCCGCGCGACTTGACGCCGATGAAGCGGTTCTCAACAATGTCGACACGGCCAACACCGTTGCGACGGGCGCAGGCGTTGAGGGACAGGAAGATCTCGACGGGGTCGGTGACGACAGTGCCGTCCTTGGGGTAAGTCACCTTGGTGGGGAGACCCTTAGTGAACTCGATTTCGACACGCTCAGGCGCGTCCGGCGCCTTCTGGGGAGAGGTGGTGAGCTTCCACATGTCATCGGGAGGGGTCTGGTTGGGGTCCTCGAGAATGCCGGCCTCGTACGAGATGTGGAAGAGGTTCTCGTCGGTCGACCAGGGCTTGGCCTGGGTCTGGGTCACAGGAATGCCCTTGGAGGCAGCAAACTCAATGAGCGCAGAGCGGCCAGCGAAGCGGTTGTAGAACTCGGGAAGACGCCATGGGGCAATGACCTTGATAGTGGGGTCGAGGCCGTAGAAGGCGAGCTCGAAACGGACCTGGTCGTTGCCCTTGCCGGTGCAGCCGTGCGAGACAAAGTCGCAGCCCTCACGCTTGGCAACCTCCATCATGCCACGGGCAATGACTGGGCGGGCGAGCGAGGTGCCGAGGAGGTAGACACCCTCGTAGATGGCGTTGGCCTGGACGGCGGCTGGGTATCAGTACTGGCCGCGACTAATGATAGGCAGGGTCAAGGAGCCGCAAACAGTGTGCACGGCTCAGGTCAGGCGAGCATTGCGGGCAAAGCACATTAGCCCTTGCAGCCTCTTATCGGCCGTCACAGGGGCGGATACCGGACATGTGTGTCGACTCCACCACCACTACTCACGGTAGATGAGCTCCTCAATAAACTCCTTCTTGAGGTCCTCAAGGAAGAAGCCGCTAGCACCGCAGTCCATAGCCTTCTTCTTGGCAGCTTCAAAGTCCTGTGCGTGAGCTTTCTGCCCACCTTTACACCTCCTTTGGTGACACTCACCTCCTCTTGACCAACGTCGGCCATGAAGGCAAGGACCTCGTAGCCCTCCTCAATGAGCCATGCGAGGATGCACGAAGTGTCTAAAGTCAGCCGGGTTTAGTAAAAGGGGTAGAGAAAGATCAGCGGCAGTGCGAAGCCCCCTTATCATCGCCGGATGTGAGACGAATGGGCAGCGGGAGTTAGTCGCAGTGGTACTCACCAAGACCGCCGGAGTAGGCGAGGAGGACCTTTCCCTTCTTTTCGTTTTGAGCGGGCATGTTTTGTTGCGTTTTGTTTGTTAGATGATGAGTAGATGACAGTTTGAGAGAGAGAAAGGATGTTGTCTTGAGAGCGGGCAAAGAGGCGTTTATCTGTCCGAAGTGCAAGAGCTCGAGCAAGAGCCGGGGTTCGGGGCTAGGGTGGGGTTCCGGTGGGAGAGACATTTTTCCACCTGCTACACAATCGACTCGACCTCTCCAATCAACTCCGAAATGGTCCATTAGAAAATGTTCGTAATCCGATCTCACCGATAAACGATTTATATTAGCGGAAGCAAATCTACAATACAAAACAGTTAACGGAGAAAGTCGGTCAAGATCCCATCACGTGCCTAAAGGCGGATGAGCTTGAATCGGCAAGGTGGAGGTCGCCGTCGACTCTCAAAATGTTCCAACCATGTGAAACTGGGATTAACAACAACAACAACAACAACAACAACAACCATCGCACCGACTTCAACGACTCCACGAGACAATGCCAGCCGAAAGGAATAAAATTTCACGCAGTTCACGCGCGGGCCCATCAGCTAGACCGGTCAAACCCAAGTCGTCGAAGAAATACGCCCTCCCCCCAATTGCAGGGGCAGGCGACGAGGCCGACGTCCATGCTGCTCGTACTCGCGCCGTAGCGGTCGGTGCCGTTCCCGAACTCGTCGATGACGACGAGGACTTTGAGGAAGTGCAAGATCTAGAGGAGGATGAAGGGGCCACGAAAGACAAGGAAGGCGATGAAGAGGTCGCCTCGTCGCGGAATGCCCCAGCGCCCAAATCACGGAAGAAGCGCAAATCCCCCGGGATCGTGTACATCTCTCGTCTGCCGCCAGGAATGACACCGCACAAGGTGCGCCATCTGATGGCCAAGTGGGGTGAAGTGGGGCGTGTTTACGCCCAGCGCCGTGATGGTGAGTGATCAAGCTGGGCTTCGCAGCCTAGCGGGAAGCTGCAGAGCTGGGATGTTGGAAGCTGACCTCAGCTGTGACGGGGTATAACCCCGACCACCATAAGAAGAAGGAGCGCCACAAGTCGGCCGATTTTAACGAGGCGTGGGTGGAGTTTAAGGACAAGAGTCTCGCCAAGACCGTTGCGAGCATGTTGAATGCCCAGGTCATTGGTGGCAAGAAGGGCGATCGGTGCGTACAATGGGCTGGCACCTCATTATTAGTAGCTGCAATGAGCCGAGAAAACAAGCTGATATCAGGTGGCGCGACGATATCTGGACCATGAGGTATCTCTCTGGTTTCAAGTGGGAGATGCTCGGCGAACAGGTCGGTGAGTACTGCCACGGCCTCTTCTCTCCCGGGCAAGATGCTTACACTCAGCCTACGAACGCCAGGTCCACCAGTCCCGCCTGCGTGCCGAGATCCAGCGCTCCAAGACCGAGCAGAACGCCTACCTCCAGAATGTTGAGCTTGCGCGCGTGCTCAAGAAGCGCGAGGATCGCAAGGCGGCGGCCGACGATGGAGCGGACGCAGAAGGAAGCAAGAAGTTAAAGAACAAGGGCGACGGCAAAGACAGGGCAGAGAACAAGGGAAAGCGGTCGTACCGCCAGCGCGAGGTCGTGGATCGCGCCCACGGGCTCGCAGCCAAGGGCATGGACGACGTCTTGGGCAACCTTTTCTAGATGTAGCTGTTCAATATTACCATGTACATTCATATCTCTCAACTTATCCACATCACGGGGTCGGCCAACTCTAGCATCGCACGTAAGGCAGAACGTTCGGCGCAAGGGCTATCCCTGTTTGAATCCTCCTCCTTGTTGTCTGCTGGTTAGCTGTGCTGCCAAACAATTGCCGGGGTTACCAGCTTATAACTCACCCCAATTTCTTCCTTTCGTAGAATGCGTCGACTCGAGATGCGCCGAGCTGAACGTTAGCTCGTCCCAATTGCCTTGCAACAACCAAACTACTCACATTCACGATCCGTGGGCATCCGTCACGGTCCTTCTCTAGCCTTGTACATTCTGTGCAGTAGTACGCGTCGGAGACGGCTGAGAGTCAGCTTATTAATCCACGCGTACTCACCATGCGAACCACACACGACACAACGAGTCCCACCTTGCCCGAACGAGCACTGGTCGCAGATGTGCACAAGGGTCATCGGCCGGACGTATGAGTCACACACGGGGCTAGAGTCAGCTCTGAAGTGGTTGGCAAAAAAACGTTCACAGGAGATCCGCAACTCATGCTCGGATACTAAGATAGCCAACCATGGTTGGTACCGCCTGACCCATGCCGAACAGGGTGAAGAACACAAAGGAAGTTGGGGATACTCACCATTTGCCATCACATTTCTCGCAGACGCGACCGATGGCGACGCCCGGTTGACGACGGCACATGAGGAGATCTGGTGTGAGCACGGCAACGCAATACAAGGAGGAGTGGCAAGGGCAATACAACTGCTGGCCCCCGCGTAAACTGTGCTAGACATACCGGTATGGTGCTTAGACTGTCGTCAGCTTATGAACACGATTCGGAAAGCTCACCATGATTCAAAAGTCCGAGAACGGTTGGGATCAGTGATGAATTAAGAGGATGATGTCGAATGGTTGATGACTGATTTCTGATATCGATGATGGAAACTCAAGGAGACCGCCACTGAAGTTTGCGGAGATCGTTTCAATCTCCGCGGCATTAGGTTTAAGCCTTATCAACCTAGCTCCAAAAAACTTACGTAACAATTTTGATCCCTCACCATAGCTCAGTTGGTAGAGCGTCGGACTGTAATTGGTTATCCATCACCTTTCTAAGGCTTTCATCCGCAGGTCCTGTGTTCGACTCACAGTGGTGAGATTCGTTTTTCAGGTTTTGGACGGCAATGGTGAACACGACAACACCAAAGCAGACTGAAGGGAACTCGCGGGCTCGCTCATAGCTTCCTGGCTGAGTTGGACTAAACAGCGTACAAGTACAAAGAATGCATCCACAAACACAGCCGAACACACTACCATTCTTCCTCCTCGTCCCAAGCCGGGGCATCATCGCCGAAGTTGACCTTGGGCGCTGCCGTCTCCATGGCCGTGCTCTCCTCTGCTCTCTCTGTCTCCCCCATGGTCTGTTCCATCTCCTCCATCGCCGCGAGTTCGTCTTCATCCGGCATATCGGGTCCCTCGTCGAACAGCGGTCGGCGATGTTGCCGTGCGTCGGCGGCCAATGTCTCTGCTCCTGGGTTGTAACGGTACGTCTCGTCACCAAGTGACTCCTCGCCCCGCTCGATGAATGCGTCGAGCGACTCGCCTTGTCCATTTGCTCGTGAGGGGGAGCCCTGGCGGCAGCTAGCGGGAGATAGAGGCTCCGGAGAGAGATTGGCTGAAGGATAAAACTCCTCGCGCAAACCCTTGATGGCGGACTACCGTCAGCTGCATGTGGGCGAGTCCTCACAACTGGCTTTACACACTCACCACCATGCGCGTGCTGCGGCAAACGGCCTCGACGCGACCGACGGTGTAGGCAAATTCGCCCTTCGGGAACATGGTGTGCGCCCAGAGCTGGTACGTGTCCATAAGCCTGCGGAGATCCCTGGCCTAAAGTCAGCGAGAACCAGACACGGCTGAAGTAGCCACACCCACCTCATGCCCCTTGCCTCTGCTGTTGAACCTCTTCGCAAGTGGGAACAGTGCCCGCAGTCCCTTGTCACCAAGCAACCGTTCTGGGTCGACCTTGGCAACAACCCTCCGCACCTTTGGCTCGGCCTCTGTGGAGCCTCCGCCAGCCAATGGATCCTGCACCGCGCGTGGGTCGTCGAACAGCTCCGCAATAGCGCGCGGCGCCACAGTAGCGACATCCACATCGCCGCCTGTGTTTCGAGAGGGAGGAGAAAAGTTGGGGTCTGGAAGGTCGGCATGCAGCCGCCCATCATTGTTCAACCGAGCTTCAGTGTAGCTTTCGAGGTCGGCACTAGGGGAAATGGGCGGCTCGTCGTCGTAGAACGCGTCGAATCGCCGCTTGAGAGGTGTCGCTGTTGGCGTACTTGCCCCGTCGAGAAAGAGAGCTTCTTCACCACGTCGGCGTGAGAGACCTGGTGTTTCCTCCCGTAATGGGCGTGGTGGTGAGTTGGCGCTGAAGAGGTCATCGAGGGCGCTCATTGTTGTGAGAGATGAATGTTCCAACGACATGAGCTCGGGCGCTCAATTGTTGTCAACAAACTCATGAACTCAAGACAAGACGCGTCCGATTACGGAACCAAACTAGAAAAGGCCACGTGACTTTGATCCCGTCGCCAGAACTCGACAGGAGGTTCCCGGTTTACCCGCGTCCACCTTTTGCCGGCCGGCCCGGTTGACCCGGCTGATCCGTTATCCGTTGCTCCGCCCCGCGCAATACCGCGACGAGCCGGAAGCCCACCATCGTCGGCCACAGCGCGAAGCATCGGCAGCGTCATCCTAGGCAGTCACGACAGACACGACAGAACGCAGCGGTTGGTTATTTCATTCTTTTCTGCAAGCAACTATCTTGAGTCTCCTATTTCACTCTCACTCGTCTGACCACCTAACTACACTCTAACGCCATGTCCATCCAGTTCACTGCGCCCTCGTTCGCTGTTGACGACCTCTTCTCGGTCGCTGGCCTTGTGAGTCCCCCTCTAAATTGTCGCCCAGTTCCTAGTCGGTGAGATTGGTCCTTCTCACCGACGCTTGCGAGCGTCCTTGATACATCCGATTTTGGCGGGGAGATCGCACCTCTTGGCCTCCATTTTAGCTGACGAAAGACTGTTGTCATTACCGGCGGTGGCACAGGCCTCGGCAAAGGTGAGCTCATGGGTTTGCGTGTGTTAACTGACATTAGCCCTCGCAAACGCTTACGTCGCGAACGGCGCCAAGGTCTTCATTTCGGGGCGCCGCAAGGAGGTCCTGGACAAGACTGTCTCGGACCTCAAGGCGCAGGCGTCCAAGGGCGGTGACATCGTTGCGTAAGTACGACTTTGGGGGATACGAGGAATGGGAACTGTACGTACGGGGAGGCACGAATGCTGCGTAACAGTGCCCTTGGCTGTAGACGGGGGAAAACGCCTCTTCTGTTCCCGCTACCATTGCTTAACAGTTGCTCTAACTTTGGGGGTTGCCGACGATGGTTTAGCTGACCACAGCGTTCAAGGGGACGTCTCGTCAAAGGCCGGTTGTAAGAAGCTTTACGAAGACATTGCGAAGCAGACGGACGTCGTTGATGTGCTTGTCAACTGCGCCGGTGTTATGAAGAACTACCGCAACCCGACTACCGATGTTGATAACAGTGAGTGGCACTGAACGGTGCTCAAGGGGGATCGCGTAGGCTAATGCCCAGTCGATGCCGTCGCCAAGATGCTCTGGGAAGGCTGCGACGACGACGACTTCAACTACACCAACCAGAGTGAGTGGTAACTGAGGTGACATATGCCTCTGCAGCGACTAACTCTCAGTCAACATCAACGGAGTCTACTTTACCACCATCGCCTTCATCCCCCTCCTCCTCAAGTCGAACCTCAGGTCGGTCGTCGTGATTGCCTCGATTGCCGGTCACATCCTCCAGCGCGCCGTCGGCTCTGTGTCCTACGGCGCATCCAAGGCGGCCACAATGCACACTGCCAACCTCTTGGCTGGCCGTCTTTCACCGTAAGTGACGGATCCCCCCCCTTTTTGTTTCCATTAACATCCAGAGGCAAGATTCGCGTCAACACCATTTGCCCAGGTATTTTCCCATCTGAGATGACGGGTACATCCGCCGCGGAGGGTGGCCACAAGTACGACATTGGCGTTGGAGCGCAGAAGGCCGCTGCTCGCTCCATCGTCGGACGCCCCGGCATGCCTCACGAGATCGTGGGTCCTGTCCTGCTCCTCGGCTCGCGTGCTGGGTCGTACATGGACGGCGCGACACTCGTTGTTGACGGTGGCCGAGCGCTTTCGGCGGGCATTAACGAGGGCGTGCGTGTCAAGGAGGAGCTTCTTATTAACTAGACGGATGACCCCGATGCCGCCGTCAGTGAGTCGATTCGCTGGAATGCGGTAAGCTAGAGGCGATGTATGTCTTTGGCTAGGCTTTAAAATGGCGTGGCGCACGAGACAGCCCCTGATGTGGGCCACTGAGGCGTGCGACTGAGTTGAAACACATGCGTTCACGGTTAGCACTAATGAATGACAACAATGGAGTCTCACAAGCAACCACATGCCCCACACAAACTTCAAAGCGCGTCTCGTCTCGCACCTTTGAGGACATCAGACGAGCATGGGAGCGTACCAGCGGGGCAAAACGCAGCACAATGCAGCGAGGTTGCATGTCCGTGCACATGGGTCGGTGCTCAATGGCCTCCAAGTACCCAAGTACCAAAGTACTCTCATGCAGCCAGCGCGGCGGGCTCCGATTGCCGTGAGGCCCCGTGAGATCCGTGCGTTGGATGGAGGCCCGAGCTCTGACGCGGTTCCGAGCACCGTCCAGCCCAAACTGACCTTGAATGCTCACAACATCCTCTCATCAACCAAGTCTTTCATTACCACGCTCATTGTCTGTTCGCTCCTTACGACTACCAATCCCTCCAACCCTCACATGTTGATAATCGCCCTCGCCGTCGCCGCGGCTGCGCTGGCCGCACCGCTAGATGGGAATGCTCAAGCCGTGCCTTGGGATGTTGGAGGCGTCCAACATCTCCCTGGGCGAGCAAGGGCCGCAATAGTGTAAGTTGACATTGGCTGTCAGCCAGGTTTCGGGGAGATGGACGCGCCTTGTGGGGCGTTCGCGTCTCTGAAACGCGATCCGACATCGATGTGGAGAGGCAACAACATTGGAATAGGTCGAGGAGGTCGCCCAGTGTTCCCGTATGCGAGCTTTCGGAAGGCTACCTCGCTCTTGTGCGTTGGGGACTGAACTCGGCGGTCTTCCACTCTGCTTGTCTTGAGATTTTCGACAACATGCTGAGATGCTATGCAGGCTGACGACAGTCTCAACGGCCCGCTCAAGTGGCCGTCTGCATCACTATCACCCACCGGACCACTCGACCCCTCATTGCATCTGCAATGCGCACGCGATTCACACCTCCTCCGCGACTCTGCGGTACTCCACGCCCAGGCTCGAGCCAGAGAAGCGCACCGCGCGGTGGGACCGCGCCCTACTCCGTGCGCTGGTTCCGATAGACCACATGGAGTGCATCACATAGACAGTGATGCGTTCGGTGTCGTCAAGGGACATCCCGCACTCGTCGCTCGCGCGCCTCAAACCGCGACAACGAATAAACCCGCGAAGTCAACGGACCCGCCCAAAGCCTCGTCGCCCTCGCCGAAACCACCGGCGTCGTCCTCTTCCGTGTCGAAACCTCCCGCTTCGTCCTCAAGTTCCGCCTTACCCTCCTCTTCTACTCCCTCATCCTCCTCACCGCCGACCTCCTCCACAGTTTCCACCTCCGAATCCTCTGCTCCACCCTCCACCACCAGCTCCAGCAAGCCTTCCAGCTCCAGCACGCTGGGGAACAGGCCAAGCAACACGAATACCAACCCCACACCCTCTAGCTCTTCAACACCATCCGCGGCACCTCGCGACAACAATGTCCCCATGGGTGCGATCATCGGCGGTGCCATCGGCGGCGCTGCTGTCGTAATCGGTCTTGCCGCCGTCCTCTACGTCAGCCTTCGCCGCCGCCGCCGAAAGAAGCGTGATTCTCTCCTCCTCATGGACCCCGACTTCCCCATCGCTCTCGATCCTTATTACCCTAGCGGTGGCTCACACTCTCCAACGCCGTCGACAGGCATGATGCCTGTCCATGAGAGCCGGATTGGAAGCATGGGAGGACGCGACCACATCCCAATCGCTGCAACGATGCACCATGGCGGCCATGGAGGCAGGGAACCCCGCGAGGGCGTCGACTTTGTCTATGCCGGCGCTGGTGGCTACTACGACACAGCCTCTACCTCCACTTCGCCTCCATTGTCACAGCACCACCTACCAATGACAGCGCACCCTTCCTCGCAGCACGGAATGGGTCGGTCACCTAGCCAGCGCGACCAAGGGCCTGGCAGTGTGTACGCCCAGTACAGGGAAAAACAGCACGTGGGACCAATGCAGCCAGTAGCGGGCGGCCAATACGGTTACGGCCCCAACAGTGGTGTACTGGCAACAAATGGCCACGGTGGAGTGTATCCTGCTGGACCATCAAGCACGAGCACCTACGCTGCTTCGGCAGCCTACCCTGCGTCTGTCGCTGGTGGATACCCTGCTTCTGTTGCTGGTGGGTATCCTTCCTCTGTTGCTGGTGGGTATCCTGCTTCTGCCGCTGGCGGCCATCCTGCTTCTGTCGCTGGTGGGCATCCTGCTTCTACCGGAGGCTACCCCCAGCCCGGTAGAGGCGGCGTTCTCCCAGCAAATACCGATGTTGCTGGGTACGGGCACCACCAGTACCCCGTCGGTGCGCCGCATCAACACCCACCTCAAGCACCCCCCGTCGCCTCTCCAGTCGCTTCTCCAGTCGCCTCTGCTCCTGCTCCACAACCGACACACGTCTCGCCTGACATGGTCACCCACGAGGAGGACGCCGGGGTGGTTCTACCCACCACGCTGCCGCCGATGTATCGTGCCGAGTGGGCAGCATCGCAGAACACAGGCGCTGGGGCAGGCCCCGGGCATAAATCGTAGTTGATTCAGTGTGTCAGTGTATGATTGCTTGTTGGTTTGGGATGCATTGTTGGTTCGTCCTAGCCGATAGATTGATCCCGAAGCGGATGTTCGACGTCGCGATATTATGACGCGTGTCGAGATGCCAAGTCTCAGCGCTTGCCTCGAGTGGTTGCTGTGCCTTGTAGATCACCAGAATCAGGGAGTGTGCGTGAGAGTGATGGTGAGCGTGTGAGAGTGTCGGCAACACGGAGAGGAACGGACGGATTACGACGCAGCTGTTCTCCCGTCATGGTTGTTCGTAGCTGAGAATTGTTCTTCGTGGTCGCAAGTCAGAGAACGCAGCCAGGTGTGTATTATAAGTCGCTGATTTCTGCGCTCCTGCATTGCTGCGGCCCGATGAGCAAGCTCCAACAGTCCAGTTCAGTCAGTAACAACTCCATGTACCCAGCCATACCCCGCATACAAACTGGGGTTAGCCATGCGATTTGCGCAGTAGATGCGGGGAGCGACGTGGCGTTCCGATAAGGTTAAGAATGCCACAGCTCACACAGTCTGATGACCGACCTCAGACGTCGTGGCAAGAATAGTTACGGCAGTCGAATGCCCGTCCGCACCAACAATCCCTGTTGCTGCGAAGGAGGGCCCCAAGTTAGCGTCCGGGAAAGCCGGCCCGCGGCCCGAAGTACAGGGATGCATACTGGCGTCGACTTGGACTGACGTCGGCCTAACCTATTTTGTTTGGAGAGTAGGAGTGACGTGCCTTGTCTCTGCGGCCGTCTCTGCGGCGTCTCTGCGACGATGGGGGCGGGGGGTTGAATGACAATGGCCCACCCCGAAACACAGTTCCCCTTGCGATATTCTCGTAGTGCCGGAATCGGTGACCCACAGTGAGAAAAGTGATGCATGAGGTGGCTTGGTGAGGTTTGAATGGACAGGATGTTTAGTCGTAAAGCGAGAATTGAATGCACTACTACTCCTCCTATGCGTGAGCGGGGGCCAGCAGGAGACAGCATGGCGGGGGCCTCGCTGGCC